>JAUIMM010001567.1:6790000-7127500 GCA_031769625.1 Taudactylus pleione | reverse complement strand
CAATCGTTCATATCTGATGTCAGATAACGATATCTGACATCTGATGTGTTTGCAGTCAGATTTGGACGATTTTATTAATTTTAATACTGTCTGAAATCGTTCAAATCGTTTGTAAAATCGTTCAATCGTTCATCTGACAGATCTGACCGTGTGTATGCACCATTAGATGCACAGTTACTTGCTATATCTTACTCTATTCTCAAAGCTGAGTCTGGTTACTAGTATATACAGGGATCACTGATAGCTTTCTGGCACTTCACAGTGAATCAAATGTCAGTGGGTACTGGGAACAGTACTAATCTAAAGAATGATTCATGTTTTTTACAAACATCCATATTGGGTCTCTGTGAACATCATACACTGAGATGTATTAAGCCTTGGAGAGAAAGTGGAGTGAGATAAAGTACCAACCAATCGGCTATTAACTCTTCTTTTTTTTTTTTTTTTTAAACACAGCAGGAAATGTGTTATCAGGCGTTAGGTGGATCAGTGGTATCAGCACACGTTATGTGCGCTGATACCGTTTCTTCCCCATGTATTAATGTGGTTGGGTGGTAAATGAGAGGGGCACCTATCACCACAGAAGGGACAGCACTGTTCCTGCTGCCGGCCTGCACGCGAGTTCTTGCAATGCTAGCGAGACCTCGCACATGCCCAGTGGAGCCGGAAGGGGGTGACAGCGCATCGGCACTAGACTGATGCGCTGTGTGCCCTGTCAGGGATCGCCGGAGGTGGGGTATTCACTCTCCCTCTCCGGCAGATGAGATGTTAATACATATCATCATTAGTGCTTCCTGCTTTGACACGGTAAAGAGGCGAAGTAGAAAGAGTTGTAGTGGCACGGTGCGTGCTCCTATTTTACATCTCCCCCCTCAGCCTGTAAAGAGAAGGGAGCTGATTGGTTGGTACTTTCTCTAAGGCTTAGTACATCTCCCCCACTGTGTAAAATCTTTGGTGGGGAATCTCTTCCCTGCTGTTAAAAATACATAGTACATTTATCCAAAAGCCATACTAAAGGCGGAATTGTCATCTTCCCGTGACCCCCACAAACTGCATGATTTATCTCTTTCCCTTCCAGGAAGGTACATTGCCAGACTGTAGTACACTTTATTTACTATACTATATTTACTATACGACTAGTGAAGCCTTTTACATTTTGTTGGCTCTCAATTCCAGCTGGCTCTATTTTACATGTACTGTATGTTACTTTGAATACTTGTTTGCTTTTAACAAAGTGACCCTTCCAGGTATCAAAACCTACAGGCATAGATTTAAAACAGTGTTAATAGTGCAAAAACAGTATGGAGAAAACCGCAAAACATGAAATGCTCTCAGTATAATCCTTTAATGTGTTCAAATATAGTTTGAATGTTTTATATTTAGTGTACTCTGTTTAGATTTGAATTTACATAATATCTGGATATTAGAATACACAAGTATAGATGATATAAAGATCAACTACAAGTAGTATTTAGGGTGGAATGCAATTAGCCGCGATAATTTAACACATGTTAAGTTATCGCACTTTTCACTGTTTTATTACAGCTTATCGTGTCTTTGCGCACTCCCATTTTTTGTGCAGTCCTATTGCAAAAGTCGAGATTCGGCATTCGCACAAAAACTTTTCATAGTTTTAGCTGCGATAAGTATAGGTGAAATTGGGAAATTACCTGTAATATAAGAAGACAATATAGAAGTGTATTAGTGTCCCTAATAAAAAAAAATTGGGGTTCTTAAATTGTGCAAATGGCTGTTGTATGCATTTTTCTACAACTGTCACATGATCGAAAACAAGTGTTTTATTTATTTGTTCTTTTTAAATAAAGGGTGCAAAAAAATGCCTATAAGACAAGTATATATTTGTGTCATTTAAAAGAAATAAAAAAAAACCTTAAAAATACACCTAACACTCACTGCAAACTTAAAAACACTTGTCCCATTCACATAGCACCCCCATATACCTGTCCCACATCAATTAACCCATTTTACTACACTTTTTCACCCCAAAAATTATGTAATTATTGGCCAAATTAAACTAATTAAAAGATTTTTGCCTACTTAGTCATTAAGGAGTGTGTCCCAATCGTTCTGAACCAAGGACCTGATTCAGCAAAGAACGCAATCGGCCTATTTTGTTTCGTACTGCTATTGCGATTGGGACTGCGATTGCAGTGACTACATAGACCCATCGCAGAGTGATAGGAAGTGCCGTTTGTGGGTGGTAATTGGAGGGTGGCCGAATGCAGGCCTGCCAATGTGTTTCAACACCGTTGCAGGGGCATGCATAAATTATCCACTGCGATGGCCTACGTAGCCTAAGGCCTGATGGCGTGCGTGGAAGTTAGCAATTTCTGAGTAAGGTCAGGGCTTGTGCAAGTGTTAGTGAGGCTGCGATGGTACTCTATTGTACCGATGGTTTCAAAGTCTTGGTAAACATTACGGATTTGTGTAAGGTAAAGTGGGCGTTCTTATGTTGTGCTGAGATTGGTTTGCGATAGCAATGGATTAGCGTACTATTGCAGTTGAACTGCGTGCATAATCGCTATTGCAGTTGCTATCCGTAGTGAATCAGGCCCAAAGTCCCGACTATTTTCACCAAAAATAGGACTCTTGCACCTGCTCAGGAGGTGATGAAAACGTTTTGTGACTTTATGCTATGGAGAATTCACACCCGCGAAAACAGTGGCTTTTGTCAAAAAGTTTTCACCGGTGAAAACTTTTCGCGGAAAATTAGCTTATTGCGGCTAATTGCATTCCACCCTTAGTGTCATTTGAAAACTTAATGGAAAACTATCAAAAATGGTTTCGAGTGGCACGGTTCTACTTACACCTTGCTAAGGATTTAAACTGATGTAAACGTTTGAACACCTTGTGCTCTACATTCCGTACATTACAGTTTATATAATGTGGCTATGAGAAGAGAAACTGGCATCTTTTTATTAAAAGCCAATGGCTGCAGGTTGATACAACGGTAGGGATAGATGTATACAGAGCACTCCTTATCACCATCGCACAGGAGCAACCATTCTGCTAAATAATGTATGTAACTCTTGCCTATACAGTTATCTATCGGCTTGGCATAATATTTGCCTTAGAGAGAATTATTGGTATTGTGTATTGTATTCAGCTGTAGGAGCATTGAAACCATTATCTGTATAATCTGCTAATACCACTTTATGTAATAGGACACTTCACGCTCATACCACTCTAGTTGACTGAATAAATCTTTTCTTATGTTCTATAGGCACAGGAGAAAGCGGGAAAAGCACATTTATCAAGCAAATGAGGATTATCCATGGCTCTGGATACTCTGATGAAGATAAGAGAGGCTTCACTAAACTTGTGTACCAGAATATATTCACAGCAATGCAAGCTATGATCCGGGCCATGGAGACCCTTAAAATCCCATACAAGTATGAACACAACAAGGTAACTACTGTTTAGTGACTGCAGACTTTTTTTTTTTTTTTTAACTTGGTGCTGATGGTACATGGTGTAGTAAATTGTAAGCCAGTGTGGTTATTTTTATACTGAGGGGGAGATTTAACCAATCCGCTTCTAAAGGCCCCCATACATCTGCAGGCTGATTGCGTGATCCTGCGATTGGATCGGAAATGCCTTCGATGTTCTGCGATCCGTCGCAGGATTGGTGAATCCACCATGGTAAATTTCACTGATGTGCCAATCACGATCATATTTTGATTGTATCGGCAAATCTGTGAAATCCAACATTTCTACTTCAGGGTCCATAGGGGGTCCACAGGGTTGACCTTGGGGTATAGGTTGGGAACCAAATCCGGGCACCACGCAGTTAAAGCTTTTAGCTCCCAGGATGCACTTGGGTCCACTCTCCCTATAACCCCACCCCCCAAGCCAGAGGCACCTCAGTTTAAGTTGGTGCCCGGCCGGAGTCGGGTCACCGTTTAGTGCAGTGGGGAGCTGATTAACAGCCCCTAAGCTTTATATTTTTTTGTAAGAACAGAGTTTTTTATTTTTACTTTAGACTTTTATAGCGGCAGCGTCGGACTGTCCATAGGACGTCTAAGCTGCCGCTCTGTCACCCCGCCGGCGCTGAGACGCCAGTACAGATCTGGGGATCTCAGTGGGACCCCAGAGTCTGTACTAGCCGGACTCTGCGGGCGCCCAGGACTGCTGCCGGATCCACGGGGAGCAGGTAAGGTCGCGGTTCACCGCTTGCGGTGATCCGTGCATTTAATATGCAGTCCTGTGCCTCCGGTCTCTGGGGACAGACCGGAGGCGCCGGCAGTGGCGGCGGGCCCCCCCCATACCCCGTGTGTCCACTAGACCACCAGGGACTTACTGATCGGCGCTGGGAGCCGGCGTCCCGGGAGGTTAATAGCCGGCCAGGGGAGAAAGCTTTCCCTGTTACAACGGCTCCTCCCCTCAGCTCAGCGCGCCTTTCGGTATGTATAGTCTGGCGTCGTTGAGCTGCTTCCTCCGCGGGTCACGCTTCTTCTGAGGTCTCCAGCGGCCATTTCTCTGTGGTGCAGCAGAAATCTCTGGAGATGGCAGTTGGTCCAGTCCCCCTGCGTACCTCACCATCAGGTCAGTGTACACAGCGCTGTAGCCTTCCCAGACACTGAATCTGGGTAAGTTGAATGCAGTGACATAATGCAGTATATTGTATGTCATGCTTATGTGTGTATATATCTATATATATATCTGCATTGTATGTGACTTATGCTAGTGCTGACTGTCTGTACTTAATTCTCTCACCTGTCAGTATATATCTATCCCTTTTCTTTATCTGCCCTAATACAGCTGTACTTAGGGTGGTTCTGAGACCTCACATTTATATACTAGTTAATATTTGTGAGGTTTGTCACATACTGTTGCGTGCTGCAAGTTGCCACATTTTAGATGGAACTGTGTGTTGCATACGCTGAAAATGGGTCCCTGCGGCTAATTTTGGCATCAGTCAGGACCAGTATAGAGCTGCTTGATATTTCCGCAAGATTGGTCAGATATGTCTGACCAGGAGATAGAGCATTATACTACACCCATTTTTTACTATCCTGCAAGTCATGTGCTGCAGGTGTTAGTGCGGAGGATTTGTTTCATAAAGGGTTCTGTGTGTGGCGTCATCTGGTGCCTGCCCCTTTCACGACCCCCTTGGGCGGTTTGTTTTCTCGGGATCCTCTCAATTGCGGATCGCCGGGCGGGCCACATTGTTGTACCTCAGTTGGGGTTACTTCACCATACTGCCCTTTTTCATCTCGGTATCTTGCAGTTTCTTGCACTCTTCCCCTGTGACACAGACTACCGCTCCCGGCGGGTTTTTTTCGCAGTATATGAATTCCCCCTGGTGCTACCATAGTCTGTCATTCCCCTTGCAGGGATTACCACAGCCACCCTGGGTGGATGTTGTTTTCTACGACACGCAAAGTGGCGTGGTTGACACCCTGTGGTTACTTCCCAGTTGGCTCTGCCGTGAACTGGATACTGTTTTGGGCTCTTTCCCTCTTACACGGGGGGGAAGCCTATTTCAGGTATTATTATCCCTGTTTTGGGGCTGGTAGCAGGTCCATTCTGGTTAGAGTGAATGTTGACCTGCACCTGTATCATACACCCTCAGTCTTACGTGCCTTCGGGTTCTCTGTTGCTGACTAGCGGGTGGATCGCATGGCGGGACTCTGGCTGTTGCCAGATACGAGGTATTGCAAAGTGTTTGGCCTCCTGTCCCAATTTCCCTGAGGGTCATCACGAATCCCTCCTGGGGTGGATGGGCGTGTTACTCGTCTGATTACAGACGTTGACGCCTCCCATTCCTGCGTGGTCGGACTCTTCGGATCCGTAGGGGGTAACTCTGCCTGATATCCGTATACTGCTTTCAGGGCTTGTTACTCATCCTACCATGGTTATAGCATGGTTGGTTAATACTATTGCATACTGAGCTGATGCATTTGTAATGTTTTTCCCCTCCAACACGTCTGGGGTTCAAATGTATTTGATCGCTCACGTAATATATGCAGTTGTCATAGGTGGAAATGCCTATATTGGATATCAGTCTCCTAACTTTCAGAGTTCCGGCTGCGACTGTATCCTCCGTAATACCCTATGGCTGCGCTCTGGGAATGCCGAGGTGCAGATACCATCTATAGGGTAGATCTTGTTCGGTCCTGACCTTGATAGGATTGTAGTAACATTGGCAGTACAAGTTTACCGCCTTCAGCTATGCCCACTACAAGGCCTCAGACTAAGTCTGTTAAGTCTTTTTGTCCTCAGGGTCAGCCTAAAGGTCTGTTTCTTCATAGACTGTCGGCCTCTATGAGGGCCGACATATCCAGTACCGAGCAGGCCTGGACTGCCAGCTGATCCTGCTTCTGAGCCTACGGATATATCTTCAGCCTGACGAGACAGGCCTACCACTGGGAGATGGCGATTTTCTCAGTTCGCCCGGTACTAGTGTCAAGTTGCCGCGGCTATGTGGGTAGGAGGGTACGCCCTCTCTTTGCTCAGGCGGCCTCTTTCCAGGTGATGGTACGCAGGCCCTTATTCAGACCCGAACAGGGCCAAACAAATCCAGAAAGCTATACAGTTGTTGCGGTAAGCGGAGCTCATTAGGCCATCCCCACTTTCTCAGCGAGGGACTGGTTGTTCTGCTTTCTTTCTGGTGCGGTGGCTGAATGGTCCTCTTTGGCCTATTCTCTGTCTCAATTCCCTGAACCAGTTCCTAAAGCTACCTGGGCTCAGGAGGCAATCCCTATGCTCCATCATACTATGTTTGCAACCTGGGGACTTGATGGTATCACTGGATATACAGGACGCGTGCCTATGGGTACTTACAGAGACCTTGCCTCAGCAAGGACTGAGGTTTGCTGTATCACAGCACTTACAATTTTTCGGGCTCTGCCTGTTGGGACTGTCCTCAGCCCCACAGGGGTTTACCAGCGTTTTGGATTTTCTGACAGTTCTCCTGTTCAGTATATCCCAATACTCCTGTACCTGGACGGCCTCCTGCTCTTAGCAGGATCGCCGGGGTACTTTACAGCCAGGTCAGGATGACCGTGGCTTCTTCAGGGTGCAGACATTTAATCAACGGGGAAAAAGTCCTCCCTGCATCCCTCTCTGGGTATTCTTCACCTAGGAGCCCTGCTGGATTCTGAGAATTCTTCTGGCGTAAGACGGCATCTCCACTCTTCCATTAGGAGTACATGGATATCTACGCAGTCGACATATGTCTTTACACTCTGGGATGCATGGTCCACTATTCAGTGTCTGCCTTTGGAAGGGTGGAATGGGCTCAGTACCATTCCAGGCCTTTCCATAATTGGCTTATCTCCAGATGGAACAAGTTTTTTGTGTCGGATCACTGTTCAAACGATGATACTCTCTCCGGAGGCAAGTCGGTCCCTTTCCGGGTGGCTATGGTCATCTCGTCCAGGGTATTCTTTGCTAAGAACAGTGTCTGGTTCGCATCCATTTCAGTGCAGTTGGACGTCTGTCGATTCCACCCTGTCAATTAACTTGTTGGAACTTTAGCCTGTCTTGGGCCTTCACTCTGGCATAACTCTCTTGTTTCCCGGTGAACCTGAAAAAGTTCAGTCCAACAGGGTCAGGGCAGTGGCTTTTTTTTTTTTAGCAACACTGTTCGTTGGGTGGCAATGACAGGTATGTCACACACTTAGACATAGTCCGAGGGTCTTCTCCCGACCATCTCGGCAGCGTTCATTTAAAGCCCTCAGCCGTCACGACGTGCATCCCGGGGACTAGTCTCTTCCCCAAGAGAGGTTTCATCTCCTGGTGAGCAGGGGGGACCCCCTGAGGTGACCCTCCTGGCCTTCTGACTTTATCACACTATGGTGTTACACTCCAACTCTGGGGATTCTGAAACAACCTTCAGTGACTCTTTGTCGGTGAAGTGGTCCTTCCAATTTGAGTACCTGTGTTCTCCGGTCTCCCTTCTTCCTCGAGGGAAGTGTTTCAATCGTGACGGAGATGCTTTACTGCTGGTGGCTCCTGATTGCCCCAGATGTCAGGGGTACTTGGATTTTCGGAGTCTCTCCATCGATACTCCATTCTTGATGCTTCACTGCCCGGACCTGTTATCTCAGGGTCCTTGGTTTTGCCTTGGACCTGGGTCGTTTTGTCTTTGACTGCGTCCCTATAGTGGTCTTACGGCTTCCCTGGCTTTGTCATCGTTGGAATGATTAGAGCACATGGATCAGCTTTTGCTGGGACCTACCACAAACTGTGGCAGCCATAATTTTTACGGTATTGTACCTGTCGATACAATCCTCCGGTGTCCAGGATTTCCTGATATTCTGGCATTCCTTCCGGCTGGCTTGGGTTGCACCCTCGGCCTGGCCTTCCTGACAGTGCGGATCTCTACACTGTCAGTATGATTAAGATATGGAATTGCTCCGCTCTGGTATCCAGTTCATCCTTTGGAGTGTTTTCTGGATTATGCCTCCATTTGTCCTCCCTAGGGACTCCTTGGGAGTTAGTAGTGGTTCTTCGTTCCCTCCGGGGTCAGTCCATGGAACCGCTGGTTGTGATAGCCATTACTTGGTCTATTGCTTTGGCGCTCTCTCTTTCTCTCAGTGTCGGAATTGGGAGCGTTCTCATGTGGCTCCCTCTTCTGGAAGGCATCATGTCAAGGTGTGAGTTGCTCTCACCCTGTGTTTCTTCTTAGTGATTTTTAGGTTCCATATTATTCTGGAACTTATGGTACGGCCATTCAGTCCCCAGTCCTCTCGACTGGTGTGGCCTCATTGATTGTAGTCCGGCCTCTGTGGATTTATGTGATCCGTTCAGGTTCCTTACGGAAATCGGACTCCTTATTGGTGGTCTGAGATTTCTGTTTTTAACAGGAAAGGATGGCCGGCCTATAGCCAGATGTTGGCTGGATGGCCTCGTATGTCTTCTTCAGGGGCCTACCCAGGGGTAGGCCTTTCTGTTGTTGATGCTTGTTTTTTCTCGGGCCATGTAACCCTCGTGGGCGGCTCACTGTGGCGCCTTGGCTGTGTTGCCTTACTAGGCGGCCACGTGGTCTTATGTCCACACCTTTTTATGGTTCTAGGCATTGGTTTCCTTTGCCTCTCAGGATGCTTCCTTTTTGGCGACGGATTCTCCTCTCAGCACAGGAGCGTCCCCACCCTTGGTTGAACTGCTTTGGGACATCCCCCAAGGTCAACCCTGTGGACCCCCTATGGACCCTGAAGTAGAAAACAAGAGATATGGTAAGAACTTACCTTTGTTATCTCTGTTTCTACGAAGTCCATAGGGTCCACAGGGCGCCCGCCCTGACGCACCTTACTTCATATGGGCTGTGTGGCTGGTCACCGGTTTTCCGTCTCCCATTTCTGTGAGTATGGTTGAGTGTTCCAGTTTTCTCTCTCTTTTTCTCTCCTCCTCCGGCCTTTGGCTACTTACAAACTGAGGTGCCTCTGGCTTGGGGGGTGGGGTTATAGGGAGAGTGGACCCAAGTGCATCCTGGGAGCTAAAAGCTTTAACTGCGTGGTGCCCGGATTTGGTTCCCAACCTATACCCCAAGGTCAACCCTGTGGACCCTATGGACTTCGTAGAAACAGAGATAACAAAGGTAAGTTCTTACCATATCTCTTGTTTTTGGATTTCACCGATTTTTGCAATGTCATGCAGGGTCGCAGCAATTCGTCGCAGACGTATCGGTAACTTTTATGTCATTTTTCTTGCACTACCTGTAAAATTACACTTCAAAGCTGGTTGGAACCTTATAGCTCTCTTACTGGACTTTATACACCTCGTTTACCCATAATGACTAGATCTCTTAGGGATTAATTTTACTATCAATTAGCTTCTGCCGATGCATTGTTTGATTGTTTATGATTTATTTACTGATGCCCTTTTAAATCCTTTAGTCAAAGCTCAGTGGCTTTATAAAACTGATGGAAAGTAAATCTACCTCTTACAGGGGCCTATCTATAATTGGTGCAGGGTGTGTGGGGCACATGGGTCCAGGGGGGGCTTGCACCGCACACCCTGCACCCATATTTTCAAATCCTCACCTCTCCTAAGTCCCGCGTCTGCTCCCCCAGCTCTGCATAAAATGCCTGGAAAATGGCTGCTGCGGCCCTTTTTCCAGCATTTTGCGCAGTAGGGAAATCGGCAGGGAAATGGTGGCTGTGCCAATTTCCCTGTGGCATGCGCAGTAGACTAGTGCCCAGAGTCTACTGCTGCGGTCAGTTTGCTGCCAGGGTGAAAGGAGGGGTCCCCAGACGGGGAATGCATACGGGCCCCCTCCTCTCTTAATACGCCCCTGATCTCTTAGTCTTTTAATGTGTGTTGCCACCAATGTGGCTGTATGGAATGAAGTGCTCACAGAGTGTAAAACCTATCTACAAAGTAAATGTTTGCTATATATTTCCCATTGAATGTATAACAAGACTAAATTGTAATGAATGATTACCTTTATTGTGTTAGGCTGGGTACACACGTAAACGACCAGCAATCGTGCGATGTTCAGGGCGATTTGCCTTCACCCTGGACATCGCATGATTGCCGGTACACACTTAAAAGATTTACTGAACGACAGAACAATCACTGTTCCGTGCATCGTTAATATGTACAGCCTCACATGCGATAGGGTGTGATTGACTGTGCAGCGCGGCCAATCACACGATATTGCCTGTGGTTGCTGGAGCACGCAAATCGGGCATACACACTGCACAATATGCCCGATTTGTTGTTCCGATTTGGCCAAATCGGGCCGATTATCGTTCAGGTATGTGCCAAGCCTTACACTAATGATAATACTACAATGAAATATTTGTTTGTCCATTTTCACACTGTTTCACGCTGTACAGCGCCACATTCCCCTATCATTGACTTTAGAACATAGGAAAATAGTTTTTAGTTCAATTAGGTGACATTATGGTTGTTAGATCAAGCTGCAGGTGACTCTGAATAGGGGAATGTTAATTATGGCCACCCTGTATGTATGTACAGTGCATTCGGAAAGTATTCACAGCGCTTCACTTTTTCCACATTTTGTTATGTTACAGCCTTATTCCAAAATGGAATAAATTAATTTTTGGCCTCAAAATTCTATACACAATACCCCATAATGACAATGTGTAAAAAGTTTTTTTTTTGAGATTTTTGCAAATTTAATTAAAAAAAAGAAAACTGAGATATCACATGTACATAAGTATTCACAGCCTTTGCTCAATACTTTGTTGATGCACCTTTAGCAGCAATTACAGCCTCAAGTCTTTTTGAATGTGATGCCACAAGCTTGGCATATCTATCTTTGGGCAGTTTCGCCCATTCCTCTTTGCAGCACCTCTCAAGCTCTATCAGGTTGGATGGGAAGCATAGGTGCACAGCCATTTTCAGATCTCAGAGATGTTCAATTGGATTCAAGTCTGGGCTCTGGCTGGGCCACTCAAGGACATTCACAGAGTTGTCCTGAAGCCACTCCTTTGATATCTTGACTGTGTACTTAGGGTCGTTGTCCTGCTTGAAAGTTGAACCGTCGCCCCAGTCTGAGGTCAAGAGTGCTCTGGAGCAGGTTTTCATCCAGGATGTCTCTGTACATTGCTGCATTCATCTTTCCCTCTATCCTGACTAGTCTCCTAGTTCCTGCTGCTGAAAAATATCCCCACAGCATGATGCTGCCACCACCATGCTTCACTGTAGGGATGGTACTGGCCTGATGATGAGCGGTGCCTGGTTTCCTCCAAACATAACGCCTGGCATTCACGACAGAGTTCAATCTTTGTCTTATCACACCAGAGAACTTTGTTTCTCATGGTCTTAGAGTCCTTCAGGTACATTTTGGCAAACTCCAGGCAGGCTGCCATGCGCTTTTTACTAAGGAGTGGCTTCTGTCTGGCCACTCTACCATACAGGCCTGATTGGTGGATTGCTGCAGAGATGGTTGTCCTTCTGGAAGGTTCTACTCTCTCCACAGAGGAATGCTGTAGCTCTGACAGAGTGACCATTTGGGTTCTTGGTCACCTCCCTGACTAGGGCCCTTCTCCCCCGATCGCTCAGTTTAGACGGCCGGCCAACTCTAGGAAGAGTCCTGGTGTTCCTAACTTCTTCCATTTACGGATGATGGAGGCCACTGTGCTCATTGGGACCTTCAAAGCAGCAGATATTTTTCTGTACCCTTCCCCAGATTGTGCCTTGAGAAAATCCTGTCTCGGAGGTCTACAGTCAATTCCTTGGACTTCATGCTTGGTTTGTGCTCTGACATGCACTGTCAAGTGTGGGACCTTATATAGACAGGTGTATGCCTTTCAAAATCATGTCCAATCAACTGAATTTACCACAGGTGGACTCCAATTTAGCGGTAGGAACATCTCAAGGATGATCAGTGGAAACAGAATGCACCTGAGCTCAATTTTGAGCTTCATGGCAAAGGCTGTGAATACTTATGTACATGTGATTTCTTATTTTTTATTAAATTTGCAAAAATCTCCAAAAAACTTTTTACATGTTGTCATTATGGGCTATTGTGTGTAGAATTTTTCCTTTTTTGGAATAAGGCTGTAAAATAACTAAATGTGGAAAAAGTGAAGCGCTGTGAATACTTTCCGTATGTATGTATTTTTCTCTCTCTCAATTCTTAGGCAGCGCTCCATGCAGTAATTCAAGCAGACAGCAAAGTTGAACCAATGTTTCTATATTTTATCTACACATCTTCGTCAGGGTTTATGTTTAGATACTGCGCACACACATATACTACTAAGTTACAAAATGATTGTGGATATTTGAGAATGACAAATGTAATTTACACATTTCATTGCTGTTTCACACACTAGCACATTGCTCAGGCTCTGATTCATGCAAATATGAGTTTAACACTATGTTCTAAAATATAACAAACATGCAAAGCATATTTGCATGAATGTGGTTAAAACTCGTTATCCAATGAATCCTCATATAGATGGCTAGATAGAGAGAGATTTGGATGCAAAGTGCAGTGATACATAGTGCTTTTTCAAATCTGAAAGCTTGTTCCTGTAAGTGTGCAGTATCACATGTATTGTCAGCTGATTTCCCAGAGGCCATAAACTACCGTGCTCATCCTGTTATTGGTGGTAGAGTTAATGATAATTGTATGAACACTTGATTTTATTAGTCAAATACAAGCTAGGAGAGAATCGTGTGTGTATGTATGTGTATATATATATATACACATACACACATCTCCTCTGCAGAATTAAAAAGGTACCCCACCATGATGGAGGCCATACACCTAAAATTAAACTACAATATCATCTAAAGCCAATCGAGAAATATTTTACACTTCTTTAAGACAATTTGCTGATGCTATTAGATGTTTGTGGAGTGGGGCTGTAGTTGCCCACATGCCTTTTAGGTATTTATAACCGGCTGGGTACAAGATCCTGGTGGTCGGGATGCAGATGGTCAGAATACTGACAGCAGCAACCGGACAGTCAGGATTCGACCACTGTCAGGATTCTATCGCTGACTTGGAATTACAAAGCTTTGCAGTTTACTTCACACATACACTTTTTGGGGGTCTGATTTTGTAATTTTTTTTGTACATTTCATTTAATGAAAATTGCAGGAAAGCCTTTTATTTTATTTGTAGTGCAATTTTTTCTATGCTATTGCCTCATACTCCAGAATATGTAGATGCTCTTAGTCTTGTACCCTGCGCCATAAAATCTGCCTTCCACTAGGTTATCAGACTAACCTCTACCATTTTCCATTTTCGCAACATTACGTGACGTTAAAAAAAAAAAAAAAATCACCACTTCTGTTCAGGTGTTCATTGCTCTATATCAGGGAATATATATTCTGTTTTTTCTCTTTCATCCACTAGGGGACATTGGAGGTGCTTACGCTGGGGTGTAGAGGTGTGGATAGCTGGAGCTGGCACTTTAAATAATTTAGAAGTGTGAAGCTCCTCCCCCTCTATTCCCCACCAGCCCTCAGTTTAGAAAATGTGCCTATGGAGCTGGTCACTACATGCTGTGCTCCAGCAATACATTTCATTTATTTTAATTTAGATTTATTTTTTTATTTACATCTTTTACACTTGATTAGGTACCCTTCGCCACCTATCTAAAGGTGGGGTCCGGGTACCTGGCGCCCTGACTTGTTAGAAGGCAGGAAGGAGTGCACATTGCTTATACTAAAAGCACTGACAGCTCCTTACCGCCACAGCACATCTCCAACTAGAAGAAGTGTGTTGATGCTGAGAGAGCCCTCCGGGGAGCGCAGTGAGTATGTGGCTCGCATTCCTTGCTGCCGCCCCCCCACGCTACCCATTCATTGCGACCTCCCCCACTGCCCAGGGACTTAGCGCTACAGCGCTGATCACTATTCAGCCTCCACTAGTAACCGCGCGTTAGCGGCAGCAACATAGCGGGGTTCACATCCCCCAGCCGCCGGGATCTTCACTACGGCAGCGGAGCTCTGTACAGAGGGGGAGAAGCTCTGGCAGTATTACATGTGGGAGAAAGCAAACACTCACTGCTCCCACAGGTACGTTCTGCGACTGCGCTCCTCCCCCCCGCCGAGAACATTGCTGTGGGGACGGAGGGGCACTGTAAAAGTGTTAGCTCTTCCGTTAAACGGAGCTAGCAGCCGTTTTGGAGCCCTGGGGACTTGAAGGGGGCGGAGCCTATATAGCTTGGGCTATCACTAAATGCACTGCAGAGAGCTGTTATGAACAGCGTGTATGCCGTTTTTGTACATGCAACCTGCACCTCTCCCTCATTGAAGGTAATGTGCAGCTGTCAGAAGGTTGGCTCCTGCTTCCATCACGACTACAGGATCCTATGCAAAGGGCTGTAGGTGATATACACTGGGGTGTGTATAGGAGCAGGGAATCTATTCTGTGGGTTGGGGAGTGGGTGAATCCTTCTCTGTTCCCCAACATCAGCCTTCTGTTCCTATATTAAATCCTGTCTCTATGCAACATAGAGTCTGTGTGTGAGTGTGTTTTAATCTGTAAAGCTCAATGGAATATGCTGCGCTACATAAGAAACTGTTAATAAATAGATAATATCACCCCCAATCTTCTCTGATCTTGGAGTCAGGCCTGGTTAGCACTTGGAGAAGACTGCCTGGGAATACCAGGTGCTGTAGTCTTTACTCATTATGCGATGCTTGTTTAGTATTAGACCCTGCCGTGGCTATTACTGCATCACCCACTTCTCCATGGGCCGCTGATATGGTAGGTGTTAGGGCTTATTTACCGTCGGAGTTGGCTGAGGCTCTTAGGTTGCAGACTCCCTGGTGGCACGGTAAACCTAATCTCTAGAGTTATAGGTACCGCTGATACATTATCCTTCACTTCCTATAAAATCATAAGCATACTCTGACGACTCTCCTCCTGTCAGAGGAGTCAGACGAGGAACTACTCACACATGAGGATACGGTGGAAGGCTTTAAAACTTAGTATCTGCCACTACGGGAGTGAAACCTTCAATTCTGGCGATTAAGCAGATCTTTAACCTACCTGAAGACATAGTTCCTGCAACCCAGGAGTTTGAATTAATTGAAACATCCTAAAAGGTCGACTGTTTAGTTTCTGTTCTTGCAGTAACTTGACAAACTGCTTCAGTGGCCTGGATACAACCGGATAAGAGGTTCCAGATCCCACATCGTGTCCCATCCAGCTATCCATTTCCATCTCCCATGATGGAAAAGTGGGAAACACTGCCTGCTGTTGATGCGTCTGTTTCTCCAGTCCGGGTACTAAGTTACTTAAGGACCCTTCTGATCGTAAGTTGGATACAACACTACGATCTATTTTTACTGCAGCGGGAGTTCAACTTTTAGACCTACGCTTGTTAGCACCTGGGTTAACTAAGCTGTAACTTGCTGGGTGAACCAGTTGATTGCAGGCTTGGATTCAGTCACTTCCAGAGCTGAGTTACGTCTACTAGCAAAACACATCCGTGAATCTGCAGTTTACCTGGGCGAGGCTTACAAGGATCAGTCAGATCAGTACTCGCAAATCTGCTTCTGCTATTATGCCGCAGAACTCTCTGGGGCGAACGCCCAACGTGATGTGGGTTTACAATTCATGGGAGCTATGCTTTTTGGCCCAGAATTGGACAGGCCACTGGGGGTAAGTCTTTCCTCCATTCAACTGCTCTGGCTTCCAGGAGTACTTACACTGGACCCTTGTGTCATTCCTTTTGTGCGCCCCATCCCTTTCGTGGTAGAGCCTGAGGTGCTGCCACGCAAGCAGGGGTGGCAGTTGCAGAGACCTCTTCAAATCTGTGGATTCGCACATTGCTTTCTGTGGCCTATCAGACTTCGAAGTCTTTCCTTCGCATCGGTTCTTCTCTAAGAGTGTGCCAATTCCTACAGACAAGGCCAGGGTTCTGCAGGAGGTTATCCAGTCCCTACTGGAATTGCAGTGCTAGTGCACCAACGAGGTCTGGGGTCTCCTCAAATATATATTTTTTTTTTGTGGTGCCCAAACTGGATGGTTCAGTCCGGCCCATCCTAAATCTGAAGTCCGTAAACCTGTACCTGAAGAGGTATCCGTTCATAATGGGATCACTTCAGTCTGTCATTGCGAGTTTGGAACCAGTGGAGTTCCTGATTTTCCTGGGTATAAAAGATGCCTATCACCATGTTCGCATTTGGGAACTGCATCAGGCCTGCCTAGGTTTTTGCAATCTTGCAAAATCACTATCAGTTTCGGTTAGCCTCGGCTCCCCGCATTTGAAGGCTCTTCTCTTGGAACACGTTTCCCTGGCATACCAGACTCTGATACAACATATTCAATTTCTAGAAATCCAATCTCATTTCATCCCAGAGACTCCAGGTTCTGGGGATGATCCTGGATACAGCATTGCAGAGGATTTTCCTTCCGGAGGACCAAGCCCGGGATATTCGGTTGCTGGTTCAGCTAGTCCTCAGACCGAAGAGGGTGTCCATGCTTCTTTGTCTGTGTCCCTTGGGGAAGATGGTAGCTGCTTTGAGGTACTACAATTTGGACTATTCCACTCCCGAGTATTCCAGATCGATCTGATATCACAGGGATCAGGGTCGCACATGCATCTACATCGACTGATCCGTTTGGCCCAGGGCCACCAGGGTGGTTCTATTCTTTTGGACACAATCCAACAATCTCTTGACGGGCTGAAGATTCGGTGTGTGGGATGGGATTATAGTGACAATGGATGCCAGCCTCCAAGGAGGAGCAGTGGTCCTCGACTATCTCTTTCAGGGTCGTTTGTCCCCAATAGGACAACTGTGGCCCAGAAATGTGTTGAAACTCAGAGCGATTTCCAATGCTCTGCTAGAAGCAGCACAGTTTCTAAGGTCTCTTCCGGTATGAGTTCAGTCGGACAACGCGACGGCCATCGCTTACTTCAACCACCAGGGCGAGACTTGAGGTCGCATTGCCATGTGAGCAATAACTCAGATTCTCCGGTGGGCCGAGAATCAGCCAGTAATCTTGTCAGCAGCATTCCTCCCCGGAGTGGGCAACTGGGAAGCAGATTACCTAAATTGCCAGGATATCCATCCAGAAGAATGGAAGCTTCACCCTGTCATGTTCCAGGCACTAGTACGTCGATGGGGTTGTCCTCAGGTGGATCTCATGGCGTCTCGATTGAGTCATCAGCTCCCAGCATACGCATCGCTCTAACAGTTCTGTGGACCCTCAACTTTTTTCCTGTTTCCTCCGATTCCACTAATTCCTTGTTTAAAAAAAAAAAAAAAAAAAAAAAGAATATAAACAAGAGTTGGTCTCCGTCTTTTTCATGTCGCCAATCCGGCCTATGAGAAGTTGGTTCTCAGGCCTTCGGTCGCTCCTGGCAGACGTCACATGGCCTCTTCCTCTTCGCTTGGACCTTCTGTAACAGTGTCCGTTCGTCCACCCCACCTTAACGCAGCTGCATTTATGGGGGTGGCTCTTGAAACCAATGCCTTAAGAAGCAGAGGCTTCCCCGACGCATTTTTTTTTTTTTTTACCCACCATGCTTCGCATCGGGAAACCGGTTTTGACTGTGCATTATCATCGCATCTGGGGCTTTTATCTGACATGGTGTTCCGGTCGGGGCCTTCCGTCTAGGACCATTCGGTTTTTTGCTCAGTCTGGATTGGATTCGGGCCTGCGTTGGGTTCTTTAAAGGTGCAGCCTTCTGCTCTTTCCATTTTCTTTCAACGTAAGTTGACCCTCATACCTGAGGTACAGACTTTTCTGCAGGGGGTTTTGCGAGTGCAGCCTCCTTTTGTACCACCTGTAGCTCCCTGGGACCTACATTTTGTTTCTTCAGTCTTCTATGTTTGTACCTCTTCAAGAGGTGGATAGTAAGTTTTTTTTTTTTTTTGTTTGTTTTTTTTTTTTTTTTTTTTGTCTTGGTAAGCGGTCCTCCTCCTAGCTTTGGCTTTGGCCCAGTGTCTCGACATTGGGCGCTCTGTCCTATAAGTCTCCTTACCTGGTGTTTCATGATAAGGGCGGAACTCAGGAAGGTAGCCACTTTCTTTCCTAAGGTGGTGTTGGCTTTCCACATGACCCAACCTATTGTGGTGCCTTCTTGGTGAAGGACTCAGGTGTTTCTTATACCCTGAATGTGGTTCGAGCTCTTCGTCTTTGTTTTTTGGACGGTGTTCCTCCGCAAGTCTGAGGCGCTCTTGTCCTCTTGGATGCTGTTCGAAGGGGTTGGCCAGCATCCAAACGGCGGTCAGGCTTATGTCAGCACTGATCGTCAGCCTCCTCTGTCCATTTCAGCTCTTCCACACATTCTGTGGGTGCGTCGTGGACATCCTGTAGGGGTACCTCCACTTCGAAGATTGTGCCGTGTGGCCACTTGGTAATCAGTTAACAAGTGTTTGAAGTTTTACAGATTTGATACATGGCGGCATCAGCATCTAGTTTTGGCCGCCTTGTTCTGCAGGTTCCTCAGAGCGCTCCCACCCGTGGGGAAAACTTTGGGACATCCCCAGCGTAAGCACCTCCAGTGTCCCCTAGTGGATGAAAGAGAAAATGGGATTTTGGTACTTACCGGTAAATCCTTTTCTCTGATTCCACAGGGGACACTTTACGCCCACCTCAGCGCTCTGCCGGTTCTTTTGTTCCGTATGTTGTATGGCTTTGTTGTGTGATGTTCTCCTATTCTTCCTGCTGTTCTCCATCTCCTCATGGTCTTCATTTTCTAAACTGAGGGCTGGTGGGGAATAGAGGGGGAGGAGCTTCACACTTCTAAATTATTTAAAGTGCCAGCTCCAGCTATCCACACCTCTATACCCCAGCGTAAGCACCTCCAGTGTCCCCTGTGGAATCAGAGAAAAGGATTTACCGGTGTATATACCAAAATCCCATTTTTTTGTGGGGAGGTTTCTTTTTAACTCCAGAGTTTTATGACTTTGTGTACCAATGGCCTCTTACTGTTTTTATAACTAATGTTTTATTGATAAATCCATCTGATTTTTAAGGTACATCTTGCTAGGATCGGAGAACCCATTGCTTTTATTCTCTCAAACTGGGCACACATGGACAAGCAGGAAATTAAGTGGGAAATTAATTCTCCAAGTATTGCTTGGAGAATTAAAAATTTTTCCTGCAGCACAGAGTATTCAATATCTGCCATCTCCTGATGTGTGTCCACATGTTGGAAAGTTTGAAGTGCAAGAACCTAAGCCAGAGGTTGCCAATCATAAAATATGTGGGCAAATACAAGCACAACCCTGTCCACCTTGACTTAATCAAATCTAAGGGTGACAGGTAAGCACAATTTACTATAATAATTTAGCAAAATTTCTCAAACTTTTGGCTAATACGTTAGGGTGCCGTGATTCAAGTAAGTTTGGGAACCACTGAGCTAAACTATCTTGTAGCCCACAGGTTCTCAAACTCGGACATTGCATGTTTTCCAAGTCTCCTCACAGAGTCATTTAGCACCACCTGTGGATCTTTTCAAATGTGTCATTGAGTAATGAATACACCTGTGCAACTGCTGGGTGTTCTGGAAAATGTGAACTGTGTGGGGTCCTGAGCAGGGGCAGAACTGTGGGAGACAATGGAGGTGCCAGGCGCCAGCACTGAAGGGGCACATCCTCCATTGCCCACAATATATTCACCCCACTTAGGGCTGTAAATATGTACTTGGAGTGTACAGTCATGGCCGCCCAATATATGGCATCTCTTCCCAGCACCTGAGAAGTTACCATATCCATATACTAGTGGAGGGCTCTGTGTCAGACCAGCAGATGCCGCTTCCGTCTATCTATAGCCTGCTCATTGATATTGCTGCTCCTCAGTAACTGCTCATGCCAGTGTGACTCTGGCACCCCCCACCCCCCTCACACACAACTCCCCGTCTCACTCCCTTGTGGCAGCATTAGGCACGGACCTGTGCTGTGGCCCAGAGAATAAGCGCGGCTACAGATCTTCCAGTAGCTGGAGATCAACAAGGATGCACCAGACGGAGGTGCGGGTAAGAGGTCATGGGGGGCAGGGGCCTTGGGCACCAGCAACTGAGTCTGGGAGCAGATCTTTGGCGGAGCAACTTCCCGGCATGTGAAGCAGTTGGCAGTAGACTGGGCATTTTGTGATTTGTAGTTCTACAGTAGCAGTCTTACAGTATCTTGTCTCAAACTCAGTCCTCAAAGATACCACATCAGGTGGTTTCCACCTCTATCTGGGGTATCAGGAGGGCTCCCCACCCACATCAGTTAATTTTCCTTTCCATCACGGGTATCAGGAGAGCTCCCCACCCCACATCAGATGGCTTTCGCCTAATGCTAATTGTGCTATGCAGGTCACTATCTTATCTGTGAATAACGGATAGCTGTATATGCCCAAAAAAGGACGGGAAATATCCTTCAAAATTACTTTAGCAAATACGCTTGATAAAAACAAATTCACATATTCTATAGTAGTGTTTTTGTGCGTATGGATAGATAGAAGGATATGCACCATATATATTTTTCCCTTATTTTTTTTTTTTTTTTTTTTTTATAGAGGGGGGGCACCAAATTAGTCCTGAGTACTGGCTAGAACACTGGTTCTCAAACTCAATCTAATAGTACAAGTATAAGGGTTATCTTTTAATGCTTTCCTTTTTATTTTCCTGCTAATAAGGGGCAGTATATACACGAAAGTTCTGCTATGTTCTCTCTACAACTGCTGCCTGCAGTAGCTCCGCCACATCTGGACACTGTGCTTCCATGATCTGCTACACTACAGTATATGCAGGAAACTTTATGGACATTCTTAAAATACAGCACAGAGAAGAATTTAAGTAGAATGCCTCCTAGTATCAGAAGAATTTGTTTAGTAGAATAACTAGAATATTCTGAAAATATGGAATATGAAAAAAAGTTACAAAACATGTAAAAGCTAATAAATTTATATCCACGCTTAGGAGTATTTGCTCCCTTTTCCCCTCCCTCTATACACTGCTTTTGAAAACAGGTTAATTTTTTAGTTTGATTTACACATTTTTTGTCTTTACTCCTCATTACACAATATTCTCTGCAATTGAAGGAAAAATTGATTTTTGGATTTATTTTTTTGTTTGTTTGTTCTGACTATGCTGGGTGGTCAGTTGTTGGTTTACTAGCTCATTTTTATGTGTGCTTTTTCCTCATACACCAATGATAGTTTGTCAGTTGTTGGTTTGTTAGAAAAATAAAAACATATTTTATTTCTACTGTTGGACTGTCTTTTGGTTGAAGGAAATGTTCTTTATCTGTTCAGTAACAGACATGGCAATTAAGCAGCTGGTTTCCTGCCAGAGATAAATAGTGACACTTTTCAGCATCCTTTGTTCTGGGCAGTAAGATTACAAATATTCTACATTCAATTCATAAAATAAATAAAATAGTGATATATAATGTGTGTGTATGTGTATAATATTTATATTTATATATATATATATATATATATATATATATATATATGTGTTTCAATAAATAAGCTAACAAGACCTCTCATTGCGGAAATTTGTTCAATTCATACATATACGTATAATCTGTATGTAGTCAGGATGTCGACAGTCACAATACCGACAGCAGCACCCCAACTGTCAGAACCCCAACAGATTGTGGAGGTAAGTATTAGGGTTAGGCTCTAGGCGGAGTGTGGGGGTTAAGATTATGCTGTGGGAAGGGAGGGTTAAGGTTAGTTTGCAAAAGGAGTGAGTTAGGGGGAGGGTTCGGGTAAGGGCTATAATCCTTACAGAAATCTGTCTTGATTCTGACTGGCGGGATGTAGCTGTCTGTATTCTGACTGTCTGCATTATCACTGTCGGGATCCCGTACCCAACCCGTACAATTAATAGTATGGCCTTGGTAGAGATTATTTTTCCACATCGTCCCCATACTTTTCTAAAAATTTGTTTCAACGGTACACCAAGGCATCAATGTCAGCATAAACTAAATCTGCACATTTTATTTATTTTTTGGGGGGGGGGAGTTTCTTCGGTACCCAGTGTGAACATTTTTTTTTTCCTGTACCCCAGTTGCTCATGAACGATGTTGGGCACAGTACCCACTGAGATGTTCAGTTTGTCAGCAATGTCACTAACTCAAATGCGTCTGTCCTCCTCAATCAGACCTTCAATGTAGAACAAATTGTCATCTATGGTGGACATGCTTGGCCGGCCGGATCGCTGCTCATCTTGAACATCTGTCCTGCCGTTATCAAAGGCAGTGCACCAAACCTGTCTCCGTGGCATGACGTTATCACCATACACCACATGTAGTTGGTGATGCATTTCAGCTGCGCCCTCTGGTTGCAGCAATCTGATCGCACTACACACCTCAGTGTTTGACCATGTTTCCGCCAGCCCCACCATCTTACACCTGATGTTGGGACAGTATGACTGACATGAGAGAAACTGTCTAATGGCCATGAGGGGAAGCAGTGGTCTACCTTCTCCTTGGCGGGAAATTAGAATGAAATAGAGAAGATTACACATGTGAGAGGTCTTGTTACCTTACTTATTGAACGTGTGTGTGTGTGTGTGTGTGTGTGTGTGTGTGTGTGTTTTTGTTATTTTGTTTTGCCACATACTTTTAAGGAAAAAAAATCTAAAATTGAAGTACAGCAAAATGTAGTTGTTTTTTTTTGTGCCAGAATAAGATGTGGCAGTGAAATGGCTAAATATAAATATAAAGTGTTTTTATTTAATGGATTTATGTAATATATTTTTATACGCAATTTGAGATGTATAATATTTATAGATTGCATAGCTAGACACCTTGAGTTTTCTCTTTCAACTGTTAAAAACGTCTTTTTGGAGAGGTTGCACACATACTCCTACTGGCAGCAGCATACCCTATATGGTTTAATTAAAGCACCACATGATCGTATTAATCATATATTTGCACTGCAAAGATGCTAATGCTTTAACAACATACAAATATTGAAAAGGGTATTTTAGCTTTACCATAAACTTCATTGCCAGAGTTTTATTACAGCGGGGATCCTTATCCTGGAACACCAGCCATTTGCAATTTACCACTAGGGCAGGTGTATCTGCTGGAGGCAATGCTTTGTTTTCAAGGAGAGCTGGCTACTAAATGGAGGTGTGCCTGTGCCATCTAATCAGGAGATTGCCCTCATTTCTAGCAATGTTATCAGAAGGGAGCTGCCTCTATCTTCCCAGTGTTGGTGCATAGAAGTCTCCACACTCTTGTCTGTATAAGACTGCAATCTGGTATCAGTGTGTCCATTTTCTTTGTTATGTTGCAATGTAATACTTGTTGACAGTTTTTGCATTTCATCAAATGTTTTGAACCCAACTTGTAGCATTAGTTGTATGGAACTTGTTTTTTTTCAGTGAAATGGTCTGTCTGTTTCTTACAGATTTTATAATGGGAACATTTATTTGGCATTTTGAACATTTATTCCCATCAGCTGTTACAGGTGAGACCTCGTACAGCTAGTCTCCTTGCGCACTAAACAGCCCTTCTAGTCGCGCCATGCCGTGGTATGAATTGTAGTGCTGAGTCGTTTGGTGCAACGTTTTACCTTCAAATGTGTCTTATTCGCACAGCGACTAGTTAACACAAACAGCTTCTGCTGATTAAAATGATATGCATCATGCCTATATTCTGTGAGTGACTCCGGGTGTAACTGCATGCGAAACGCTATGTTACAGTGTCAGAGGCTGTAACGTAGCATTTCATATGCAGATACAGACGTGAATAAGACGTATTTGAAGGTAAGTCACACAGACGCTTGCCGCTACCGAGTCACACGGAGCTCCCGCATCATGTGTAGTGCGACTTGTAACGCAAGCAGGACAGATGTATGTGGACACATCTGTATCTTCATTTCTTATAGCACTGAAGTTGCAGGGGCAGAGACTCACTATTGTCTTCAAAACTCATGTGATTCTCTTGTTTGTATACTGTACTGAGACTTATGCCTAAGCAGTATTTGCACTTCTGAAGCAAGGAAATTTGACACTGGAAGAAAAATAAACTGTTAGCATTGCAGTCACAGATTCTCTGTATTGAATGTAGGTTTTCCAGGTTTTGACAGAAGCTAGTTAATATACAGTGTCCAGTTAGTAAAGCCAGATGCATTTTGCTGACTGGTGATCTGTCTGCAGATGTGGGGAAGACATTTGAAGTCCTCGTTGCCTAATCCCCAAGCCATTGCTTTTATTTGGGAACTTCAAGCATCTTGATGGGAGATGGGAATTTGCATTGGCTGTTTTGTGAGATTGAGTGGGTGGCACTGAACATTTAACAAGAGGTTTCCAGATGCAAGTATATTAAATAATAGATGTAGCGTCACGAGGAAAGTGTTATGGCAGAAGAATTGTTAGTAATAAATATAAATGAATCAAGGAGGCATTACAATTACTAGGCAGGAAATAAACAAAGGTCAAAACCTGCAAACACCCTTTCCTCTCAGATAACCAGTCTCTCTTCTTCATACTGTTGTTGTATAATGCATTGTGCCTGTATGTTAGTGTATTGCTGACTGAACAATTACAATTATCTCCCTTATTGTATTTATTTATTTCTCGTTCATCCACTAGGGGACACTGGATGTGCTTACGCTGGGGTATAGAGGCGTGGATAACTGGAGCTGGCACTTTTAATTCATTTAGAAGTGTGAAGCTTCTCCCCCTCTATGCCCCATCAGCCCTCAGTTTAGAAAATGTGCCTCATGGAGTTGGTCACATTATGCTGTGCTCCAGCAAATAAATTTATTTTATTTTATTTATTTTTTATTTAAAAGCATCTTTTACACTCCTATAGGTACCCTTCGCCCCCTATCTAAAAGGTGGGGTCCTGGTACCAGGCGCCCTGGTGTTTTAGCAAACACCAGGAAGGAGTGCACAGGGCTCATTACAAGAGCTTCTGACAGCTCCTTAACGCCACAGCTAAGTCTTCACAACAAGAAGAGAAGACTGCTGACCTGCTGAGAGAGACTACAGGGGACACGCAGTGAGTAACAAGCTGCGCATCCCCCGACTCCTGCCCAGCGCTAACACAGCATGCTGCGCTGTGTTAGTGTGTGCATAGCACAGTTAAACAGCGCTACACCTGTGCGCTGTGTAAGGGAAGCCCGCTGTCGGCGCTGCCTGCGCTGTCTCAGGGAAGCTGTGTGTACACAGGGCTACACGCGCGGCTCCCTGCTTCTTCCCTCTCCCCGCTGATGCACGCAGCTCCCTGCTTCTCCCCGCTCCCCGCTGATACATGCGGGTAGCGTGGAGGGGAGGGGGGGGATGGACCACATAGCAGCAATAATGGAGCCCTTAGGGCATGAAGAAGGGGGCGGAGCCTAAGCAGCGCGGCTGTCTCTCCACTATAAGCGGCTGTAGTAACAGCGTGGCTGCCGTTTGTTAACTGTTTCATGCCTGTATCTCTCCCTTATCCAGGAAGAGTGCAGCAGAACTGAAGGCTGGATTCTTTTGCTCCCCATTCCTTGCTAAAAAGCTACAAGTTAAGCACAGAAGGCTCTGGTACAGAGGCTGTGCATAATACACTGGGGGTGCAGGGAATCTGATCTGTGGGAAGGGAGTGGGGTGTGCTCCTCCTCTGTGTCCCAAGCCAGCCTTCTGTTTTTCTTTACTTCTGTATATACTCTGTCCCTCTGTGTGTGGTGACTGTGTGTATCCATGTCAAACAGAACAAAGGCATCTCAAAGGATGTTTGTTTGTTCTATGTGTAACAATAAACTAACCAAGCCGCATGCTGCTGGGTCCACGTTATGTGATGCTTGTATAACAATTGATCCACCTATGGCTATTATTGCCTCACCTGCGCCTACATAGGCCGCTGACATGGTAGGAGTAATGACGGATTTAACGTCTGAGTTAGCTGAGGCATATAAGTCTCAGCCTCCCTGGGTTGCTGGGCTAACCAAGTCTCTTGACACCCTGGTACAGGTTATGGGTACAGCTGTGTCCGCTCCCTCCACTTCCTTACAAGAACCGACACAAAACCGTCCTTTATCGACTGTTCTATAGTCAGAAGAGTCTGACGATGAATTTCTCGCTAGGGAAGAGGAAGGGGAATTGGAGGAAGCGTTACAGGACGATACCCCTCTAGAGTTAGAGTCCACCTCTCCCGGGGTGGAATCTCTAATTTTGGCGGTCAGAAAAATCCTTAAATTACCTGAAAATGTCATTCCTGCATCCCAGGAGTGTGAATTATTTTTTAAACAACCAAATCAGCGGTTTTTCCATTCTCACTGCATCTTCAACAGCAGCTCTCAGTGGCCTGGAAACAACCGGATAAACGGTTCCAAATTCTGTGCCGGTTTCCTTCTAGCTACCCTTTTCCATCATCCATGATGGAGAAGTGGGAAACGCTCCCTCCAGTTGATGCGTCCGTCTCCTGTCTCTCTAAGGCACTCCCAGTACCGGGAGCCACAGTACTAAAAGATCCTTCGAATCGTAAATTGGAGACAACGCTAAGATCTATTTATACTGCAGCGGGTGCTCAGCTTAGGCCCACCCTTGTTACTGCTTGGGTTAACAAGGCTGTGGTTTGCTGGGCTGACCAGTTGATTACAGGTTTGGACGCTGGTACTTCCAGAGCAGGCTACGCATACTAGCAGAACACATCTGTGAGTCTGCAGTTTTCCTGGGAGAAGCGTCAAAAGATATTAGTCAGATTAGTGCTCGCATATCTGCTTCTGCTATTTCGGGCCGCAGAGCCCTCTGGTTGCGCGCCTGGTATGCGGACGCAGAATCCAAGCGTGCGGTGGAGGGTTTACCATTCAATGGCGACATGCTGTTTGGCCCGGAATTAGACAAATGGATATCCCAGGTCACGGGGGGGGGGGGGGTAACTCTTCCTTCCTCCCGTCAACTGCATCGGCTCCCAGAAGAGCTTACGCTGAACCTTCGTTTCATTCCTTTCGTGCGCCACTTTCCTTTCGTGGGAGAGCCAGAGGGGCTCACTCCCAAGCAAGAGGCGACAGAGTAGAGGCCGCCCACACACGGTTGCACGTAGACAGGAGCCTAAGCCAACTGAGAAACAGGTGGCATAACGGTCTTCCGTCCCACCTGGGACCACCTACAGTGGGAGCCCGCCTGCAAAGATTTCAACAAGTTTGGAACCAGACGTCGCCAGCACCATGGATCCGCAGACTAATTACCCTGGGGCACCAAATAGACTACGAGGTCCCCCCTCCACCTCGGTTCTTCACTGCAAGTCTGCCAATACCTGCAGACAAGGCCAGGGTTCTACAGGAGGCTATCCAGTCTCTAGTAGTATCATCTGTGCTAGTTCCGGTTCCAGAACATCTAGGTATGGGGTCTAACCTGTTTGTAGTACCCAAGCCGGATGGATCGGTCAGGCCCATCTTGAACCTCAAGTCATTGAACCTGTATCTTTAGATGTATCTGTTCCAAATGGAGTCTCTGCAGTCAGTTATTGCGAGCTTGGAACCACGAGAGTTCTTATTATCCCTGGATATCACGGATGCCTATCTCCACATTCCCATCTGGGAACCACATTACAACACGGTTGGATAATAAACTTCAAGAAATCAAATCTCTATCCGTCCCAGAAGCTCCTGTTTCTGGGCATGATCTTAGATACGGCATCACAGAGGATCTTCCTTCCAATAGACAAAGCCCGGGATATCCGGTGGTTGGTTCAACTGCTCCTCAGACCAAAGAAGGTGTCCCTCCTTCTTTGTCTGCGTCTCCTGGGGAAGATGGTAGCGGCCTTCGAGACATTAAAGTTCGGGCGATTCCACTCCAGGGTGTTTCAGCTGGACCTACTAACACAGGGGTCAGGGTCTCATTTGCTTCTACATCGACAGATCCGTCTGAGCCCAGCTACCAGAGTGACCCTTCTCTGGTGGACACAATCCAACAATCTTTTAGCGGGCCAGAGATTCAGAGTGTGGGACTGGATCATCGTAACAACAGACAGCCTTCGAGGATGGGGATTATCACTTTCAGGGTCGATGGTCCCCTCTAGAACAAAAGTGGCCCATAAATGTGTTGGAACTCAGAGCGATTTACAATGCTCTGATAGAAGCAACAGAGTTTCTAAGAACTCGTCCGGTAAGAGTTCAGTCTGACAACGCGACGGCCGTCGCAGGGTCATATGAGAAGTAACTCAGGTTCTCAGGTGGGCCGAGAGCCAGTCAGTAATCCTGTCGACGGTATTCATCCCGGGTGTGGACAACTGGGAAGCAGATTACCTAAGCCGCCAGGATATCCATCCCGGGGAATGGAAGCTTCATCCAGACGTGTTCAACGTGCTGATACGTCGATGGGGATGTCCTCAGGTGGAACTTATGGCGTCACAATTGAATCGTCAGCTCCCGGTATACGTGTTAAGAACTTGAGATCCGCAGGCAGTGGCAGTAGACGCTCTGACAGTTCCGTGGATCTAGGACTTTGTTGACCTTTTTCCTCTGATTCCACTTCTTCCTCGACTGCTAAAAAAGGATAAAACACGAGTCAGCCTCTGTCATTCTCGTGGCTCCGCACTGGCCTTGGAGAAGTTGGTTCTCGGACCTTCGGTCCCTATTGGCAGATGATCCGTGGCCCCTTCCTCTGCGCCCGGATCTGCTGCAGCAGGGTCCTTTCATACACTCCAACCTAGCGAAACTGCGTTTAACGGGGTCGCTCTTGAAACCGTTGTCCTAAGATAAAGAGGAATCCCAGACTGTTATTCCCACCATGATACGTGCCAGGAAACCAGTTTCGGCTGCGCATTTATCATCGCCTCTGGCGTTCTTATATCTTGTGGTGTTCCAGTCGGGATCTTCCCTCTAGGACTTTTCGGTGTCCCGGTTTCTGTTTTTTTCTTCAGACTGGTCTGGATTCTGGCCTTCGTCTTGGAACTTTAAAGGTGCAGGTTTCTGCCCTTTCCATTTTCTTTCAACGGCAATTGGCCCTCATTCTTGAGGTGCAGACGTTTCTTCAGGGAGTCTTGCGTTTGCAGCCTCCTTTTTTGTACCTCCGATAGCTCCCTGGGTCTTGAACTTGGTGCTTCTGTTTCTTCAGTCGTCCATGTTTGAACCTTTTGGAAGAGGTTGATATTCAGTACTTGTCTTGGAAGACTGTCCTCCTCCTGGCTCTAGCATCGGCTCGTAGAATTTCTGAATTGAGTGCTCTGTCCTATAAGCCACCTTACCTTCTGTTTCATGCTGATAGGGTGGAACTCCGGACGGTAGCCGCCTTCCTTCCCAAGGTAGTGTCGGCTTTTCATATTAATCAGCCTTTTGTGGTACCATCTTGGGTGGAGGACTCTGGTGGTTCTTCTACCTTGGATGTGGTTGAAGCTCTCCGCATCTATGTTGACAGGACTGCTTCCCTCCGTAAGACTGGGTCGTTTTTTGTCCTCTGTGATGCGGTTCGGAGGGGTTGGCCAGCGTCTAAGCAGACTTTGGCACGTTGAATCCGGCTGACATTCATCAGGCTTAGGTTAATGCCGACCGCCGGCCTCCTTCGTCCATTTCGGCTCATCCCACACGTTCTGTGGGTGCGTCATGGGCGGCCGGTAGGGGAGCTTCGACGTCAAAATTGTGCCGTGCGGCCACTTGGTCTTCAGTTCACACGTTTGTCAAGTTTTACAAATTTGATACGTTCGCTGTTTCAGCATACCGTTTTGGCCGCCTAGTTCTGCAGGTGCCGCAGAGCGCTCCCGCCCATGGGGAAAACTTTGGGACGTCCCCAGCGTAAACATCTCCAGTGTCCCCTAGTGGATGAAAGAGAAAATGGGATTTTGGTACCTACCGGTAAATCCTTTTCTCTGATTCCAAAGGGGACACTGGACGCCCACCTCAGCGCTGTTCGCCTGCCTGTTCGGTTTGTTCCGTATGTTGTATGTTTTGATTATTGTGTGTTCTTCTCTCCCTTTTTACTCCGCTTGTTCTCCATCTCCTCTCGGTCTTCATTTTCTAAACTGAGGGCTGATGGGGCATAGAGGGGAAGGAACTTCACACTTCTATATTATTTTAAAGTGCCAGCTCCAGTTATCCACGCCTCTATACCCGCCTCTATACCCCAGCGTAAGCACCTCCAGTGTCCCCTGTGGAATCAGAGAAAAGGATTTACCGGTAGGTACCAAAATCCAATTTTTTTTTAATTTGTATTCTTTATATATCGATTTACACACTTGGACACACAGCTACAGTCGTATGCCCCCTCACTCCCCTCCCCATGTCCATGGACTACTACAATGGTAGCACTGGGTTTGAGAGATTTTTATTTTAAAATTTCCTACCCAAAATACTTGCAGGTGGCCTGTTGTAGGGTCTAGCTCACCCCCCAGGCAGAGTTTCTCTGTAGAGGATGAGCGGTCAGGTAACAAGATAGCAGTTCCTTGGTTGCTACAGTTAGAGCTCCAGTGTGGTGCTTTGCCTACTGGAAACCCCAGGAGGTACTGTGTCTCCTGGATTTATTTCAATCTAGGAGACCTCATTCCAAGTCCCTATGGTGCCGTTGTCATACTGCTACTGACAAGTATACAGAGCTGCCCTGCTTGGCTCAAAGGCTACTCCATGTAGGCAGTATGAGTGGAAGGATCCGACAATAAAAAACATACCCAAATCTGTCAGGGAAACCATTTGTTCTATTTTATTTATTTTAAAGCTGGTCCTATTTTGAGTTGGTTTGATTTAAATGAAGGCACCAGAAGAAATAACAGACATTTCATTTCAACAAATAAAATTCGTTATTAATAGATTGCTGAGCATAAATGCAATATGTAGTGTTGTGTGTTTTGGATAGAAGTGCATGCTAAATATGTAATTGTGAAATCCCCTCCCTTTTTGCTTATCATTCACTGTGCTTGTTTCCTTTCATTCCTGAATACAGCAATAATAAGTCCACCAGCTGCAGGGAGGGAGGGTCCAGAAGAGGAAGCAACGTGGAGATTATAGTAGACAAATGAGTGACTCTGGGATCCCAGCCAATAGTGTCTGGAGGCTGGCAAGGCGGTGTGTGCTCTGTGACCAAGCTTTTTCTCATACATGTATAGCACCTAAACTATGCAGAGCCCCCAAGGTCATTCTAATAGCTAAGAAGAAGTAATGGTGCATACACACGATCAGATTTTTCCTTCAGATATGAACGATAACGATTTAAAAATCGTTCAGTCGTTCATATCTGAAGGAAAATCGTTCATATCTGACATGCCTGAACGATGGACGATCAACGATGCGCGTTCCCGTTTGTCAGATAACGATATCTGACATCTGATGGGTTTGCAGTCAGACTTGGACGATTCCATTCATTTTAATGCAGTCAAAAATCGTTCAAATCGTTCAAAACTTTGGTAAAATCGTTCAGTCGTTCATCTGACAAATCTGACCGTGTGTATGCTCCATTAGTTGCAAAACAGTTTTCTGCCTGAAAGTAATGGGTTCATTTAAGAATGGCAAAAATGTTTAAATAATGCTGGAAAAAGTTTTATTTATCATTAATGTGATTAAAAGGTAAGGATTTTAAAAGGGGATGATAATATCTGGGCATACTATTTGTGATCCATTGATCTCCTTTGCCTTGCTGTCTTTTGGTTAATCGCTGGAGAGTCCTCCTTGTGAGGTTCTGGTTTTGTTGTGGACCCGGGGTGGTAATAGGAGCAGACACTGAAGCAGGTTTAAAAGTAAATGTTGAGTATTTAATGAGTGGCTTAACAGACATGAATGTGGTAAAACAAAGTCCGGTTATAGCACTAACTAAAGTGCACTTGGGATCTGTAGTGAGGCAAATAGGAGAAAGTCAAGTTAGTGACAGGCAATGGAAAATGTCTAGGTAGTGACTGGTTAAATAGAAAGTGTCCAGATAGTGGCAGACAAGGGGAACTGTCCAGGTGGTGACTGATTAATGGAGAGTGCAGACTGAGGTAGAAATATCCAGCAGAGTGTCAGTGGAGGCAAGGTGCAGGGTGAACAGCAGGACTCAGGTACTCAGGCAAGGGGAAGGTAATGGAGGATGCAGGGTAGTCCAGTGTGGTTGGAGCAGACAGGCAGGCAGGTAGTGTTTCACAGGTAACAGGTGGTGAGCACATGGAACTCTCTCTCAGCTATGCTGAGAAACACGTTGCACTGGCAATGAAGTGAGGCTCTGAACCTCCCTAAATACCAAGTGCTGTGCCGTGACTGAGAGAGCATGTGACAAAACAGGATTGGGTGAGCAAATCACATGGCCGGAGGCAAGATGGCGGCGCCCATGCAACTGAACGGAAGCACTGCCAGGCCTCACCAGCCCAACGTGACAGCATGTTCGCGCAGAGCACGCACAGCCAATGCCCCTCGCCATACACCAGAACCACCGCCAGACGCCCCCCGCCACAGTGCCCTCACAGGTAATGCCCGTCGACCACCATGCCGAGAAAAGAAATCCTGGTCGTGACACTCCTACAAAGAGTAGGCATCCGATACTTGTTATTTATAAAGCGTTATACAGTATAGAAAGTACTGTTTGATGCTGTTGGTAATAAAACATTATTATCACAACTGAAAACAGATTTGAGAGACTGTACTTCAGGGCATGACAAATTGTTCTAAAATCTAGGAGCTAACTTAAAAGTTTAAGAGCCAGACTATCGTCTGAAACCAAAATATATATAAAAACTTCTATAGAACACCACTGATGCCCCTTCAATGCTCCTCAGGCTTCCCCAGATGCCATCAGACCCCGATACATGCCCGTCTCCAGTTCCTAATTCATAGTCCGCCCCACCTTAGTGCCCCCAATACATAGTATGCCTTAACACGGTGTGTCCAAAATGTGTCAGTGTGTCATTTAAATGTGTACAGGGAGGCAAGGCTGCTGTTCTTCACTGCCTGTGCTTGGGATCTAACACAACAGCAGAATGACCTAGTTGGGTCTCATTGACACGTCATAGGTGAGCAAGTACCTGACTTGCTTTGTAGCCAGGCAGCAACACCAGGGAGCATATCATGTGGAACTTATTCTCATGAAGGTGTCTTAAATGGCCTGTGAAGGAGCCCTGGCCCACTCAGTCCCTGCTGTAGTTAGCAAGTGTACATTTGCGGTTTGGTATGATATGCCGGCGCCGGAAGCCCGATCAGTGAAGATCCCAACAGGGGCGATGAGTACCCTAGGCAAAACTACACAATACCACCCCGGACACCCTCCTCCCACCCCATTGCATGAACAAACACAACCACTCCAAACCCTTAGTCGTACACTTACACAGTCGCAAGGAAAACTCAACAAAAAAGGACATTACTTAAGGTAATTAAATTAAAGTATTACTAAGCTGACCTCTTAGACAGGCACAAAGCACTTACTAGGGCACTCTCAGGATGCAGCTCCCAGCTGTCACAGGCCAGCTCCTCCTGTGACCTGGGAGGCAGAGGGAAGGGGAGGAGACCAGGGAGCTGGCCTGGCTGCACAGTGACTGACTGCACACCACAAGTCAGTGGTGCTGTAACCAGTCCAGAGACAGTGAGCAGGGAGGAAGAGTCTGTCGACAGCATTATTTGGCATTAGCGCGCCCTAGGTTTGCTGGTAATAGTGACGCTGGCCGGGGCCGAATAATAGGGGGGGGCGAAAAGGGGGAGGTCGCCCAGGACACCCCACACCTTGGGGACCCGCACACTGCCGCAAATACCAACTGGAACCTGACCACTCTGGACTGTCCCTGACCAGTTCCCGGCAGCATAAAACACCCAGCACAGTGAGCACACCCTTGCTGACACTAACTGACCTGCTCTGAAGCCCCGACCCCTTCCTGATATAATGTTGCGATTTGGGGGTGCATGGGTAGGGGGCGGGGCCTAATGAAGTGAAGTGCCTGGTCCCATCCATCAGAAAGCTGATGCAGCTGAAACAGGTAATTTGTGCGCACTCTTTCTATCCCCACTACCCCTTCTGTCCTCTCCTCCCTCCCTTTCTGTCTCTCTCCCATTCTCTCTTCCTCTATCTTGCGCTCTGTATCCCCCTCTCTCTCCCTCTCCCTCTCTCCCCCTGTCCGTTCATCCCTCTCTCCCCTTACTCCCTCTGCTGTCCCTGCTGTGGTGGTAGGGCAATGCCAGCTGCAGCTGTCTATGTATCGATAGCTGCAGCTGACGGAACAGTCAGGCGAACTGACCGTTCATACATTGCCCAGGTTATTGGCGCTGCTATCTTGAAGATAGCAGTGACTATGACAGTGGAGGGTCCAGAGACAAGGTAAGGGGCATAGTTGTTGCATGAGGCCGTGGCAATTTTATTGATGGGGCCCCCACAACTTAGTTGCCCCGGAGCCCCCACAAACCTTAATCCGGCCCTACCTCTTAGAAGTTATTGTTTGGTGATCACCAGACAATAACTGAAACAATTCACAAAAAATAGTTTTTCAGAGATGAGAGGTATCTAAACTCTATATCTCCCCATCTTGTGTCAAAAAAAATTGAAATTATTCCCCATGTAATGCGGTAGGTTGTGAAACTCTACAGTCTATTCTTGTTCTTACAAATGAAGGCTATTCCATGCGAGAAATTGCCAAGAAACTGAACATTTCCTACAACTGTGTGTACTACTCCCTTCAGAGAACAGCACGAACAGGCTCTATCCAGAGTAGAAAGAGAAGTGGGAGGCCTTGGTGCACATCTGTGCAAGAAGACAAGTACATTAGAGTCTCTAGTTTGAGAAATAGACACCTCACAAGTCCTTAATTAAATGGTACCCACAAAACGCCAGTGTCAATGTCTACAGTGAAGAGGTGACTCTGGGATGCTGGCCTTCTAGGCAGAGTGGCAAAGAAAAAGCCATATCTGAGACTGGCCAATAAAAGGAAAAGATTAATATGGGCAAAAGAACAGACATTGGACAGAGGAAGATTGGAAAAAAGTGTTATGGACAGACGAATCGAAGTTTGAGGTGTTTGGATCACACAGAAGAACATTTGTGAGATGCAGAACAAGTGAAAATATGCTGGAAGAGTGCCTGACGCCATCTGTCAAGCATGGTGGAGGTAATGTGATGGTCTGGGGCTGCTTTGGTGCTGGTAAAGTGGGAGATTTGTACAAGGTAAAAGGTATTTTGAATAAGGAAGGCTATCTCTCCATTTTGCAACGCCATGCCGTACCCTGTTCACAGCGCTCAATTGGAGCCAATTTCCTCCAACAGTGACCCAAAGCACACCTCCAAATTATGCAAGAACTATTTAGGGAAGAAGCAGGCAGCTGGTATTCTATCTGTAATGGAGTGGCCAGCGCAGTCACCAGATCTCAACCCCATTGAGCTGTTGTGGGAGCAGCTTGACTATATAGTACGCAAGAAGTGCCCATCAAGCCAATGCAACTTGTGGGAGGTGCTTCAGGAAGCGTGGGGTGAAATTTCTTCAGATTACCTCAGCAAGTTAACAGCTAGAATCCAAAGGTCTGCTATGCTGTCATTGCTCCAAAAGGAGCATTCTGTAACGAAAGCAAAGTTTGAAGGACAACATTATTATTTCAAATAAAAATCATTATTTCTAACCTTGCCAATGTCCTGACTATATGTACTATTGCAACTCATTTGATAAATAAAAGTCAGTTTTCATGTAAAACACAAAATTATCTGGGTGACCCCAAACTTTTGAACGTTAGTGTATGGTTGGCTTTAAAACTTGTGTTGGAACATTAAAAACACAGGTTTAACACCAGTTACTTCCTGTGATATCTCCATTTTTCCTCTTCGATAAAAGACCTACAAATCGCACAGTTGAGAATCCGCCTTGAAATCAAAATGTGCTTAGTCTTATCAATGTTTGTTAGGCACATGCCCCTGAAAAAGCACGGAAAATATCACACTTCCTTGTACAGTAAAAAGTTTGTTTTTTTGGAGTACATTTTTCAGCAATGTGACTAACTTAACATAAATCTTAGTGTTCAAATCACTAAAGCTGCCCATCTATTAGAAGACAGGCAAAAGACTGCACAATTACCACATTGTAATCGTGAGGTCGTTTGTCAATCTGTGATGTGCCTACACTGAACGAGCAGTCGTTCAGTGTAGGAACATCAAACATCTGCCAACATGCTCAACCTGACGTTATCGTCAGGTTGTCCAGCATGTTTGCCCAATGATAGATGTCTAAAATGACCAGAGGGAACGCACATTGCTGGTCGTTTTAGACATTTTATTTGCCTTATTTGCAAACTATTAATGAACGATTGAACGATAACTATATCGTTATAGTGGATGGGCAGCTTAACTGAGTACAATTTAAGCCTTTGCCAAGTATAGATTTTTGGTATTCTGTTAATTTTGTGAATGAAAACATTGTCATAATCTAAGTCTCCCATATCTAAATATTCCGAAATACGGAATATTCCGAAATGCAGAATATTTTTAGCATGACTGAGATAGTGAAACCTTTGCTTTCTGATGGTTCAATGTACACAAACTTAGTTTAAGGCACAAAATTATTGAAAATATTGTATAAAATTAGGCTGTGTATAAAATATATATGAATCAAATTCATTTCTTGTATGTACACTAAATTTGTTAAAGCCACAAAATGATTGAAAATATTGTATAAAATTTATCTGCAGGCTGTGTGTGTATAAGGTGTATATAAAACAAATCCATTGTGTTTAGATTTGGGTTCCATGGCCAAGATATTTCATAATTTTATGCAAATATTCCAAGATATGGAATATTCCGATATCCAAAATACCCCTGGTCCCCTAAGCAGTGTGGATATGGGAGACGCAACCTGTACTTGGTGTTTTTTTTTCTTCTAATTTATCAGGTATGGGTGTGACCTCTATCTCCTCTAATCCTTCTGTGTCTCCTGTGTTTCTCATCCATTTGTTTGTAAGATAATGTTTTATTGTTGCTCAATTTTGGGTGTGTTTAATTTTTTTTTCTCTCTATGCCAGTGGTTCCCAAACTTTTTTTTTTTTAATCACTGTGCCCTAGAGTATCAGCATTTTTTTCCACGGCACCCCTGGGTCAAAAGTTTGAGAAATTCAGCAATAATTAAATTAAGTAAATTGTGCTTCTATGTCACCCTTAGGTTCAGTTATGTGGTGGTTGGCAGGGCGGCGCTTCATTTTGTCCACACATTTTTTGATAGGCAAAACCTAGTGCTAATGGCTGCCAGTCACACTGACTAAAAATAATTTTATTTTGCACTGGACCGCCAACCCGGGGCACACCTGCAAGCGCCCTGAGGCAACTCAGCCTGCCACGGCACCTAGTTTGGGAACCACTGCTCTATGCATTTTTTGTTTTGTTCATATGTTAAATGTTTGTGTTTCACCTTAATTATTTAAATACAATTTGTAATAAAATTAAAAAGCATTCCATTTTTTTTTTATCTACAGATGTGTGCTCATACACCTAGCCTCGATACGCCATGCAATGTGAGACAACTGGAGCAAGTGTGCCACCAGGTCTTGTGCTACTCTGCTTGCGCAGAGCATCTTTTTTGCGTCTTTTACGTCCAAAAATGTGTCGTAATTGGATGCGTCAAACCGCTTCACAAGACTGCACTGATTAAAATGCGACGCTTGTATATCTGTGTACATCTGAGTCTGTATATACATCACAACGGAACTTGGAGTGTGAAAAAGCTGCGGCCGCTGCATCGTAGCACTTTGTATACAGATTTGGACTACGTTACGCACAGATATACAATTGTCGCGTATCCAATAAATTAGTGCAGTCTCGTGAAGTGGTTTGTCATATCCGATTGTGACTAAGAAGCCTTATTGGCTGAAAAAGTTGCTTGGCACAAGCCGAGTCACACGGGACCTGGAATTTGCAGAGGAGGATTGTTTGACCCAACTGCAGCAATAGTGTATGAGAACATATCTGTAAAACAAAGCCATGTTTCCTTTCTTTGTGTGACATTACAGGTTGAGTCTCCCATATCCAAAAAACTTGGGGCCATGGGTATTTTGGATATCAGAATATTTGCATTTTGTGGCTCAAATAAAGTTTGTGTACATTGAGCCATCAGAAAGCAAAGGTTTCACTATCTTAGTCATGCTAATATATATTCCGTATTTCGGAATATTTGGATATGGGAGACTCATCAAATCTATTCTTCTTAAATAAAATTTTAAGATAATATTCCAAAAGAGTCTTCAGATTCTGCGCTGAAACTTTTTGTAGACCCCATGGGATGCTATTAGACAGTTTTGAGAATGACACAAGTATTGGTTTTCACAAACTTTGCTGTTTGTGTTTTTAGACCTTTTTGTCAGATGTTACTATGGTATACTGAAGTCAAATTACAAGCATTTCATAAGTGTTAAAGGCTTTTATTGACAATTACATGAAGTTTATGCAGAGAGTCAATATTTGCTGTGTTGACCCTTCTTTTTCAAGACCTCTGCAATTCGCCCTGGCATGCTGTCAATCAACTTCTGGGCCACATACTGACTGCCCATTCTTGCCTAATCAATGCTTGGAGTTTGTCAGAATTTGTGGGTTTTAGTTTGTCCACCCGTCTCTTGAGAATTCACCACAAGTTCTCAATGGGATTAAGGTCTTGGGGAGTTTCCTGTCCATGGACCCAAAATCTCAATGTTTTGTTCCCCGAGCCACTTAGTTATCACTTTTGCCTTATGGCAAGGTGCTCCATCATGCTTGAAAAGGCATTGTTAGTCACCAAACTGTTCTTGGTTGTTTGGGAGAAGTTGCTCTTGGAGGATGTTTTAGTACCATTCTTTATTCATGGTTGTGTTCTTAGGCAAAATTGTGAGTGAGCTCACTCCCTTGGCTGAGAAGCAACCCCACACATGAATGGTCTCAGGGTACTTTACTGTTGGCATGACACAGGACTGTTACTAGCACTCACATTTCCTTTTCTAGACAAGCGTTTTTTCCAGATGCCCCAAACAATCTGAAAGGTGATTCATCAGAGAAAATAACTTTACCCCAGTTCTCAGCAGTCCAATCCCTGTACCTTTTGTAGAATATCAGTTTGTCCCTTATGTTTTTCCTGGAGAGAAGTGGCTTCTTTGCTGCCCTTCTTGACACCAGGCCATCCCCCAAAGGTCTTCGCCTCACTGTGCATGAAGATGCACTCATTCCTACCTGCCTGAGCAAGCTCTGCACTGGTGGTGCCCTGATCCCGCAACTGAATCAACTTTAGGAGATGGTACTGGCGCTTGCTGGACGTTATTGGGTGCTCTGAAGCCGCCTTCACAACTATTGAACCTCTCTCCTTGAAGTTCTTGATGATCCGATAAATGGTTAATTAAGGTGCATTCTTACTAGCGGCAATATCCTTGCCTGTGAAGCCCTTTTTGTGCAAAGCAATGATGACTGCACGTGTTTCCTTGCAGGCAACCATGGTTAACAGAGGAAGAACAATGATTTCAAGCTCCACTCTCCTTTTAAAGCTTCCAGGTTGTTGTTCTAACCCAATCAGCATGACAGAGTGATCTCCAGCTTTGTCCTTGTCAACACTCTCACCTGTGTTAACGAGAGAATCACTGATCCTTTGTGGCAGGGCTGAAATGCAGTGGAAATGTTGTTTTTGGGATTACGTTCATGGTCATGGCAAAGAGGGAGTTTGCAATTCATCTGATCACTCTTCATGACATTCTGGAGTACATGCAAATTGCCATCATAAAAACTGAAGCAGCAGACTTTGTGAAAACCAATACTTGTGTCATTCTCAAAACTTTTGGCCATGGCTGTAGTAACATGCTACCAATTGTGTAATATAGCAGTCATTATTTTCTCTGGTTTCTATTTAAAGGAATTTTTTTTATTATTATCTTCCACAATTAATTTCTAAATAACCAGTGAAGAATCACAACTTTATCTGTTTGTTGCCATGGAATGCTGGATGGATGCACTTTTCCATGGATGCCAGATCCTGAGTCAAGAAGTGGTGTAATAAAAAATATTGGGCTAGTGGAGGATGAATACCCTAAACCAGGGGTGTCAAATATGCGGCCCTCCAGCTGCAGTGGAACTACACATCCCAGCATGCACTGCCAGTTTTGCTATTAGGGCAAGCTAAATCTGTGGCAGTGCATGATGGGATATGTAGTTCCACAGTAGCTGAAGGGCCGCATTTTTGACACCCCTGCCCTAGACGCATGGTAGAAGTTATGAATAATAATATTACCAAGTATATGTAGTTCACAAAAATAATACATTTGGTGAATAATCTACAAACGAGTATATAGATGCTAAAAAAAAATGCAGATTACTCTAATAGGAAAGCTGCAATTGTGTTGAATAGTAATGTACATTTTTGAATATTCATTTAAAGTAGGCTAGGTGAGAAACTATTGCTTAGACATGGACTATTTTAGGTGGTAAATCATTGTTTTTAAGAGTAAATAAAGTAATGGAAATTAATTAGAGCAAGGGAAAAAGAAAAAGAAAATAATGAAATAATATAATATGTCAAATACAGTTATAGTACGGTCAATGTGATGGTTTTCCCACAATTTATTTAATGGATGATGTATGAGAGTTTAGTAATGAGAAAACATGAATGGTGGAAATTCAATTAAGTGCCAAGTACCATAGGAGCTGTGTGTGATGTTTCTGCATGCATTTCTGGATATTACGGTACCGTAAACATCACTTATTGTATTGCAAGCAAAGTGGTATTTCATACTGGTAACATCCTGCTGAGACCTAGTATGGATTTATAGTAATTGAGGAGAATGTGGGACATGATAAAAGAAAATACTGAAATATGTCACATTTTAGGCAGGTAGTTTATTTGCAATAATGGAATTATCTACATGACCAAACAGGTATATTCATAAAAGTAAAAATATGACCGTATTAAATGAATAATTATGGTGGTAACAAGGTGATGATGAAAAAATATAAAAGTATTGCAAACTGAATGCACTTTAATCACTTTATTCCACTGATATATACACACACACACACATACGGCAGTGCCCCCCAGTTGTGGTAGTGTCCCTTATGCAATGCCCACAGTGGTAGTGACCCTTATGCAGTGCCCCCAGAAGTGGTGGCCGCTGTAGTAGTGCCGCTTACACAAAAATCAAAACAATACTTACTTTAAGCCCCGTTCCTGTGGCAGTCCGACAGGCTGCTCCTCGGAACTATGGGAGGGACGTCATGACGTCTCACCCACAGTGCACACTGCGGGAGCCGGAAACCAGAGCTCAGGAGTTAACTCCAGCTTCCGGCTGGCGCTGTGGGGAAGGAGCCGGGCGCCTGCTGGTTACAAAATCTCAGTGGGTGCCCGGCAAATGGAGCCTCCCTGCGGCAACGGACTGAGGTGGGCCGGAGGAGGCGGAACTGGTTCGTTTCCAAATAGAAGTGACAGAACTCAGTTCCGCTCCCGTTACGTCCCACTTTAACCCCTAATGAAATTAAAAATAAAAATTTTATATATATACACACACACACACACACACACACACACACACACACACACACACACACACACACACACACAGTTAGGTCCGTAAATATTGGGACATTGACAGAATTTTCAGATTTTGGCCTCTATTCACCACCACAATGGTTTTGAAATAAACAAGATGTGCTTTAACTGCAGACTTTCAGATTTTTTTTTTTTCTTTTAAATTATGTTTTTTTATTGAGTTTTTTTTAAACACACCCAAACAAATTAACAAAAATTGCAATCTAACAGTATCGGCAGGCATACAATTTAGATCATATAAGAATAGCCAGATATGGTGATAAGAATGGAAATAACATATCATGGTAGCTAACAGAAATATAGACCATAACTATCTCCAAATGTTACGGATAATGTAACGCGGACCCATAGGCGCCATCTGGGCCCACGTAATCAAAAACTATATGGGATAGCCTATATAAAACAGACATACTATCGAGACAGTATATAGAGTTCAAAGATATCACATATCAAAATAAAATATACAGTAAACTTTAAAAGAAACCGCGAAGAAAAAACAAAAAAGGATAAACACTTCCATGCCTGCCAACATATAAATGTAAACAAACTTAAATATTACATAACCCCTCCAGAAAATCCCAAATCAAACCTCCTTAAAACCCCCCACCCTGTATGACCTAACCCCAAACTAGATATACCTGGATCCCCTATCCCATTACTAACTAATCTAACCTTTCTAAATACCAAAATCCCCACACCCCCCAAAAAAAAAAAAATAATAAAAGAAAATAAGGGGAATAGACTACATGGCCTTAAGCTAGTGGAAGCTAACCCCAGCTCGCAACAGGCCTCCAAAATAGTTAAATCGAAAATCCTTCCCCCTCAGCAAGGAGACCAAAGACAAGGATATAAAGAGTACTTATATATCAGAAATATAACCCCTACTACCTCCCAGCCCAAATAGATCATATATACATATACTCATACATATACGCACATACATATATACATAACCTGCACAGGATAATTGACATGGGCAATAGACTTATGTGATCTACATCAGCAATAACCAGGCTCCCAGGCATAAAAATAAAGAGAGAAAATAATTCCTCCCACAGTGAACCTAAGTAAGGTACAGTTGTAACAGGAAAAATATGAACATTTGAAACATCAGAATATATATCTGTATGGCAGTGCAGAAAAATGAAAGCTTACTGTAAAGGCATCAAAATTGCCACAAATATATTAAACTACGGAGCACTAATCAGGCCAAGCCTCAGATTCTTGCAAAATAATAAAGAAATGTAATGGAAAATCACAACACTCCATCACAGCCAATAGGAATATATACCAGACTTCTTGAGGAATCACTGAAAAATCAAAGTATCCAGGAATAGAGAGATTGTTAAACTTGAAGGAAAACCCAATCTCAAAGGAGGATAAGTCCAGGGATTGCTTTTTTGCGGGCAATGTGAGGACCACTAATTTAAGGAGAGAGGGAGAATATTGGGTACTAGCAAAACACTCAATATTGATGACAATTGGTGTCTGAGGCTTGAATGTGGTTAGGCAAACAGAGCCTGAAGAATCACCAGACTCCAATTCGTGATCACAGGCCTCCATTTCAGTATTCTGAACTTCAGAGTGTGATAAATCATAACATGAAAGAGATAACTCATAGTTCAATTTCTCCACCTGAACCGCGAGCCTTTCTTCAGAGTTGGTGATGGCTTTAAGGAGAAGTTCCATATTATTTATAGAAGGCATAGCCATCTCAGGAGATAATCGGAAAAGCAGGTAAGTATCAGAAAATTGGATAACAGTACAATACTTCACTGGAGATATACAAAAACAACAGGCACTGCAATCCAGGATACTCGGGATAGCCAGCAGAAAGTCCACCTTCAGCCTGCAAGCCCCTGCTGCCGCAGATTAACCCTTAAAAAATAAAATCAGTGCGACTTTGGAGCTCTTCTTCTGTGGATTCTGTTACATAATGGTGGCAAGGTTCAGAAACTGCGGATTCACAAGGATCACCATCAATCTACACACCATCAGGAGAGACTTATCCACCTCTGTGACTACTGAGAGCACTGTCCGGCGTGCACAGAGTTCCAGCAAAGGATACAGGAGCAACAGCAAATATTCAGGCCGAGTACAAGATGGCGGCCAGGCCCGGGATTCGCAGGTCCACAGAAGCCCACAGAGTGTCGTGGACTGACCAGAGCAGGGTCCTTCAGCTACACACTCGCCCAGGACTTCATACCGGAGGGTAATGGAGTCAGCGCTTGAACCAGGAGCTGCAGCAGCCGCCGCACCCGAATCCAAAATGGCGCCTGCGATGAAGAGACGCTGCAGGATGAAAGTAACTGCTCTCACTTCACAGCAACCAGAAGGAATTAACAGACCGAGAGACTGCAGGAGCGTGGAGAGGTAAGTAATCCACAATTTGCCAAAGTGGGAGCCCAGTCAGAGGGAGCAGGATAATGATTCCGGATATTTGGGCCTAGGAGCTGTAAAGTCAGCCTCCTTCCCCTAGCTCGTCCTGGCCACGCCCCTGCAGACTTTCAGATTTAATTTGAGGGTAATTACATCCAAATCGGGTGAACGGTGTAGGAATTGCAACGGTTTCAATATGTGCCTCCCACTTTTTAAGGGGCCAAAAGTAATGGGACTATCAACTCAAAAGCTATTTCATGGACAGGTGTGGGCTATTCCCTCGTTATTTCATTATCAATTAAGCAGGTAAAAGGTCTGGAGTTGATTCTATTTGTGACATTTGCATTTGGAATCAGTTGCTGTCGACTCTCAATATGAGATTCAAAGAGCTGTCACTATCAGTGAAGCAAGCCATCATTAGGCTGAAAAGTCAAAACAAACCCATCAGAGAGATAGCAAAAACATTAGGTGTGGCCAAATCAACTGTTTGGAACATTCTTAAACAGAAAGAACACACCGGAGAGCTCAGCAACACCAAAAGACCCGGAAGACCACGGAAAACAACTGTAGTGGATGACAGAAGAATTATTTCCCTGGTGAAGAAAAACCCCTTCACAACAGTTGGCCAAATCAAGAACACTCTCCAGGAGGTAGATGTATATGTGTCAAAGTCAACAATCAAGAGAAGACTTCACAAGAGTGAATATAGAGGGTTCACCACAAACTGCAAACCATTGGTGAGCCACAAAAACAGGAAGACCAGATTAGAGTTTGCCAAACAAAATCTAAAAAAGCCATTACAGTTCTGGAACAACATCCTATGGACAGATGAGACAAAGATCAACTTGTACCAGAGTGATGGAAAGAGAAGACTACAGAGAAGGAAAGGAACTGCTCATGATCCAAAGCATACCACCTCATCAGTAAAGCATGGTGGTGGTAGTGTCATGGCGTGGGCATGTATGGCTGCCAATGGAACTGGTTCCCTTGTATTTATTGATGATGTGACTGATGACAAAAGCAGCAGAATGAATTCTGAAGTGTTTCGGGCAATATTATATGCTCATATTCAGTCAAATGCTTCAGAACTCATTGGACGGCACTTCACAGTGCAGATGGACAATGACCCGAAGCATACTGCAAAAGCAACCAAAGAGTTTTTTAAGGCTAAAAAGTGGAATGTTCTGCAATGGCCAAGTCAATCCCCTGACCTGAATCCGATTGAGCGTGCATTTCACTTGATGAAGACAAAACTGAAGGGAAAATGCCCCAAGAACAAGCAGGAACTGAAGACATTTGCAGTAGAGGCCTGGCAGAGCATCACCAGGGATGAAACCCAGCGTCTGGTGATGTCTATGTGTTCCAGACTTCGGGCTGTAATTGCCTGCAAAGGATTTGCAACAAAGTATTAAAAAGTGAAAGTTAGATTTAGGATTGTTTAGTTTGTCCCATTACTTTTGGCCCCTTAAAAAGTGGGAGGCACAGAAACCGTTGTAATTCCTACACCGTTCACCTGATTTGGATGTAATTACCCTCAAATTAAATCTGAAAGTCTGCAGTTAAAGCACATCTTGTTTGTTTAATTTCAAAGCCATTGTGGTGGTGAATAGAGGCCAAGATATGAAAATTCTGTCAAGGTCCCAATATTTATGGACCTGACTGTGTGTATGTATGTATGTATGTATATATATATATATATATATTATATTATATAATTTATTTATTTTTTTGTGATAACTTTGGGTAATTTAGCTCAGTAGATTGGTGTCAGTGGTGCAGTGATTAGGTGCAGAATTAGAGTCCACACATGGCATTCCAGTAAAATAAACAAAAATGGTGCTATACTTCCAGCATGGTAATCAAGAAACAGAAATAGAAAATAACAAACGGCCTAGCCCTCTCTAGCTCACTTCTTGAACCCTCTCTATCAAGGTGCAGTTAGTCTGCCAATAAAGTCTCTGCCTGCTTCTCTGCAGGTCTATTACCAGTACCAGCCTGGCTTGGCTTGGCTGCCACAGCTATACAAACACCATCAGTCTTGGTGGCCTTCCCTGTATCCTCCAGGTACACAGTAGGCCCTGGTTTCCTCAGCATGCAGCCCAGCTGCTTCAATGTTACACAGTCTGAGGAAGGCTATCACTCCATTTTGCAATGCCATGTCATACCCTGTGGACAGCACTTGATTGTAGCCAATTTCCTCCTCCAACAAGACAATGACCCAAAGCACACCTCCAAATTATGCAAGAACTCTTTAGGGAAGAAGCAGGCAGCTGGTATTCTGTCTGTAATGGAGTGGCCAGCGCAGTCACCAGATCTCAACCCCATTGAGCTGTTGTGGGAGCAGCTTGACCGTATGGTACACAAGAAGTGCCCATCAAGCCAAGCAGCTTGTGGGAGGTGCTTCAGGAAGCGTGGGGTGAAATTTCTTCAGATTACCTCAGCAAATTAACAGCTAGAATCCAAAGGTCTGCAATGCAAAGTTTGAAGGACAACATTATTTCAAATAAAAAAATCATTATTTCTAACCTTGCCAATATCTTGACTATATGTTCTATTCATTTTGCAACTCATTTGATAAGTAAAAGTCAATTTTCATGTAAAACACAAAATTGTCTGGGTGACCCCAAACTTTTGAACGGTAGAGTGTGTGTATATATGTGTAATAATCACCAGACTGGCAGCATTCCCAATATCATCAGATACACCATCACGGGTGCCCTCCTAGGTATCCCAGCAAGAGATCCAAATAAAGCAAGTAGAAGGTGGCACTCCGGAGTAATACACCAAAGCTTGGAAATAGTTTCAATGTTTCGAGATTTTAATCATTCCCATAGCGGTAAGCCTATTTTCATTAAACATAGAGTATCCTGTACTTCTCATTTTGTTGTCTATTTAATTACTTGTCAGTGTGGACTAAGCTATGTGGGAAAGACTGCGAGAACGTTGCGAGAATGGATGGCGCTGCATCGTTCTGCTGTTAAACAGGCTCTAGAATGTGGGACAAGTGATCAGCCGGTGGCCCGGCATTTTCTACATGCAGGTCATAATTTATCCGCACTTAGGTATATTATTATTGACCATGTACCAGTGTCTGCACATCGTGGTGACCGGGCTTTGAAGTTATTACGCTGTGAGGCGCATTGGATACACAAATTAGGTACTTTATCTCCTAAAGGGTTAAACGAGAGTGCTGGTCTACACTGTTTTCTATAGTACGTTTTTTTTATGCTAGTGGAATATTGCTGTCATGATGTTTATAGATATAAATATATGCCTGTTTTCTATTTTGTGGGTTTTGTTATGTACTATGCTAAATTGCCTAGGATCTTCGGGTCATTTAATATTAACGATGTATAATGTCATAGCATAATATAGAGAGTCACTGCTTTGTATCTGTATCCATTTTAAAGGTGTTTTTGTAATAATTGTAATTTGTTTGTTAGATTAACATAGTAATGTTTTATTGTTTGTAAATGTGGTGCAATTTTGTTACTTGGTAATTTGTAATTAATACAGCTGAGCTTGAGGGTACGGCCTGATGACGTCACTTGTTGGCGTCCACGGCGAGTCCCGATAGCCGGCTGAACATGTGGAGAAGGGTTTATAAGGTCAGTCATTGTATGTTTATATTATGTGTCCTGATGACGAGATATTAAAATCTTGAAACGTTGCCAAGCTTTGGTGTATTATTCTGTATATATAATATTATAGATTTCATTTGAAAATATGCCCTTTGTTTATTTTATCATTTTTGCCATCTCCGTAACCTGTGTGTTACATCAGTACATATAGTGAGGATTGCACTGGGATTCCAATTACATTTGATGTCTGAGACTTGCTTGACTAAAGTCACAAGACTCTCCCGTTGTAGACTTGTTTTATGTTTAGAATTATTTTCTGGAAGTACCACTCCCTTTTTATTAAATCAAGCTAACTCTCACTGGCTACCCTCCAGCATAAATACTGTACTTCATATAAAATCTTCACTTATCAGTGCTTTCTTCCTGAGCAGACAAACTTTGAACTCCTGATATATTGTGGTCAATTACATTTCCTTTCTAATCCATCTCCCAAATCCACATCGAAATGATGACTAATTATACAGCTATTCCACTGGGAAAACAAAATTCCCGTCTCTGTATGACTGTGAGATGAGTGGTGTAATGTAGATTTTAGCAGTCTACCAGTAAGGGAGCAGCAAAAGTAGAAAATACTGCCAGAGCTCTTAATCGCCGTATCTGGTCCCTTAGTTATTGTGGGAAAAGCTGTTTCTCAGCAGTTCTCCTTCCATATTTCCCATTGTGTCATGGGTCAGTTTGTCATCAGCCTTTGCCCTAGTCTTCAGCACTGAAAACCCTTCAGCACTACTGAACCCTTACATCACTTTCAGTGACAGTGTCTGTCTTTGGGCTTTACTGTCCTGAGAGATGCAGGATGTAATAAGCTAGTACACATTCAACCCATGTTTCCGGAATAAGAAATGCCAATATATGGTTAAATTCCACCAGAATTGAAATCATACATTTTTACAGCTCTACAAAATCCCATAAGGCAGTTTCCTTTCCCAGAGAAGGGAAAATGTTTAACAGCACTTTTAGGTACCTTCATATCACTAATTGACAGGTGACCTCTTATCACATGTTATAGACAAAGTTGCTGTCTATGAAAAGGTATTCTTGCTACATAGGACAAGCTAAGGCAGGCTGACAGCTTCTGTGGATGGAGATCCATTGGTTGCTTAACCGTGGTTCAAAACATTTCATCTGCCATGGTTGAAAGGTTGCTGTGCGCAGGAGCATTGGATAGTGTACATCCAATACTCTGGAATGGTCTACAGAAGTTCATGAAACTGTAGACTCCTATTAATTTTACATTTCATCTTGGGGTACATTACAGAACCCTGCAAATACTTCCAATGTGCCTAGCTTATTCTATTCCCTTGCCAAAACCACACTTTTTTTTTTTTCTATTCTCCCTACTTGCATCCATGCATAACTCTGAGTAGCCTACTTAACTATTGCCCTAAGTTCCACCCTCACTTACCTAACACTTGTATAACTACAGCATTTTATTTCCTTCCCTGCGAGCATTATATCCATTTTAGAGCCTTTTGGCCCTTTTCCAACTGCCCACTGTCCTGACATTTCTTTTTCGTGGTATGACTGTCTTCTATACTGGCATTCACTTTGAAGGTGCCCACACACATACCGATATACTTACGATCCGACGATGTGTCCGATTAACCTTGAAATTCTCCCCGGCAGCTCAGCACACGATACGCTGTCCAATCTTCATACGATCTCCCGCAGCCAGACTTTTTTTTTATAGTGCATTGTGTTCTAGATTGTCAGAAATGCCGTACTGCACGGCAGATCTGACAATGAGATGTGCAACCTGCGGGGGCGCGCATTGCATCGTGATCGTGAGTGGGGACTCGTGATTTGGCCCTTTTTTTACCCGATCTGTCATTCCAATGTGACGGAATCTGCCAGATCGGGGAAAAAATCGCTGTGTCTGGGGGGCACCTTAAGGAATCTCCAATAATGCTTTTATTTGTCAATTCTAATAAATGGAAAAAAAAATTACATTTACCAGCAGTCATCATTTCTAATTGGTGCTGCTTTTGTTCATTCCTGTTGTAGGAAAATAACAAAATGAGAAACTTTAAGGTGCTAATTTAGTTATTCATAACTAAGGCACAGTGCTAAACTTTGAAAGGAATGCTTTCCAGGTTAGAATAACTAACTTTTATAGCAGCAGGGATTATATGCAAACAAAAATATTTAATTTACAATCATGCTAAACTGTAATTCACTTTAGTTTGCAGACATATGCACTTTTTTTTTATGATTCTGATGTTGTTTACTGGTATATATTGATGTTTGTCCCCCTGCTACAGTGAAAGTTGGACCCAGATTAGTGTGACTTGAAGCGGGAATCCACAAGTACGGAGTTCTCCTTCTGTCATAGTTAAAACCAGTGCCAGACTAGAACAGAGAACCACAGTATGGTATCTCTTTTTGATTCCCTGTGCTGTAGTCTGGGGCAGCAGTATCCACAGCCTGTCAGAGCCTAGTGCTGGTAACACCCTTTTTTCTTTTATTATTATTCAGGGCACCCAACATTGTTTGCTAAAATGATCTAATTTCTTTTTTCTTGATCATTGTAGCCCAATGAGGGGGAAAAAAATGAGGGAGAAGTCACATTACTGAAGCCTTTGTGTCCCTGATATAGTGAACGCCAGTCCCATGTCAGTGCAGGCATAATGAGGACCAATATGATGACAAATGTGCTATCTGTAGTCCCAGTATGATGGTAAGCGGTGACAAAGAGCTCTGCTCATTATAAAATTGTCTGAACACTATCGCCGCCCTTCGATAAATGGTCAGATGGGGTAGTCCCCTGGACTTACTTTCACTGCAGCCACTAAGAAGCTGTTTCCAACAAATGCTGCTGGTCATTTGCTGGGATTTCCTGCTTTGACCATACATCAGTAGAGATTGTATCCATTGCTATGAACTGAATTTACTGCAAAGTGGCTCCGTAATGGTCAGCACAGCAAATTATTAAAGATTTTTCTGCCATAATAGACAGCAATATATGTAGCCGAGTAATGCGGTAATAGCCCGGCTATAATTTGATTTCCCCCACTATTGAAGAACTATCATGTAGCCCACAACCCTATAAAATGTAATGGGTAAGGGTGGCTCTATGCTGCTGTAACTGCTGTAGTTAAACCAATAGTAGGTATTTACACAATGCACTCACACTTTGAATGTGCTAAAATATTTAAAGCAGTAGCCATAAAACCAAGGTGTAGTCACAGGCAGATGCAAGTATAATCGTAGATGGGTATACAGTATACAATGGGTTTTTCTTTTAACATGAAATTGTATAGTTCAACTTGCATTAAAATAGTGGACATGGAGCATTTTAACACCAATGGGTATGTGGTCTTGCACATTGACTGTAGCTTCTAATTAAACATTTATAGGGCCTGTTCACATTTTAAGTTTAATGTGTTAAATATACCAAAATCACATAAACTGCATTGTTTTTTTATTTTATTTGCATAAGGCTTGATGCATGTTTATTATCGAACTATGGCACCAGTTACTCTGGTGACAGTAGGCACAGTGCACTCTGCTCTCTGCTTGAATTTTATTAGCACTGAAAGCTCCATTCTTTCTACAATCACACCTTGGCTTTTCCTGCCTTAACTGCTGGTATTCACAACCTTTCAGTATACAAAGCCAAGCGTATTGTGGTTTTTATCAACAGTAGACACTGTCAGTAAATTTACTGATTTTTTACAACTCTGTACGGCAATAGGTGAAGTTCTTTGAGTTGGATGAAGTCTCAAGCCTGCATAGCTGTGAACTGCTAAGAACCACTTCTCCTCATTCACATGGAAAGTTCACAGATAAGGAACTGGTTTTTGTACAACACTTTGTGGACTCCTCTATCCCTGATAAGCTGGTTGTGCAGAAGTCCTCAGGGAGAGGCTTGGTACAGATGCAGGACTTTGTATATTAAAATTGCATTTCGGGCTGGAAGTTCCAAGTCTTGCCTTTTTCAGCTTTCCTTCATAAACAGTGTGGAAGTGTGCTAAGTCATCAAGGGAAGCAATTAGGTGTACTTTGCTATCTTCCATATCTTTGATTGCTCATATTTAAAAGTTATTGAACACCACTTAAAGACTGTTTTAAAGTGACGTTTGGCCTTTTTCCAAATAAAAGGAAAGATTAAATACGTTTTTGTGCAATATATCTGTCCAAAAGCTTGTCCACATGCACTTTTTCTTCCCAACGTGTTTAGCACAGTGTCACTCAACTGACCGCTTGGCTGCATTAACGCTTAATGTAGTGACTGATAAGTATATTACAATATGAAATGTGGCAATAAGGCCCAACAAAGTTTAATCTTCTGAAACTGAATGATTCTGGTATGACCATTACAGATTTAAAATGTCGGGGAGACTATACAAATGTATGCAGTTAAGTGTGTGTGTGTATGTATGTATAATATTTATTTTCCTTTGTACTAAATACTGCTAGTACAAATTCTACTTGTGAAATACAAATTTCAAAGGAAATACAACTCGTGCCACACAACTTATTCACACATCGTCCACACAATATTAAATCTAGAAAGTTGCTGAAACTTGTGTATTATTATTATTATTCTTTTCATACAATGGGGGGAATTCAATTGTTTGCGCCGTGTGTCTACCTAATGGGCGTCTATCAAAGCAATTCAATTGCTGCTCTGATCAGGCACCCATTAGCCGTGGCAGAAACACTTTTTCTTGCAGCCTTTGGAGATGCAAGAACAAAAATGTGTGAAAAGTCTGTAATTTTAGACTGGTTTAGCTGCTTCGCACGGCTAAACCCGATGTTTTTGGCCCGTTAAATCAGGGCTCGACAAATGCCAGGGGCCAGGTCGCCATGGCAACCAGATTTTGCTGCCTGGCTACTAGATTTTGCAGTGAGGGAGGAAGCAGATCCTCATCAGCTCCGGCGGAGATTCGTGCCTATAGTGTTACGGTGTTAATATCATGCACAGAAGTGCATGTGCTGAGTGTCGACTGCTGTGCCTCTGTCCGTCCCGGCCTGCACCGACGACTCCTCTCCATCCTGGCCTGCTCTGATCCCTGCTGTCTGTCACCGTCTACGATGATCCTCCTGTACATCCCGGCTGTCTACTGTCTCCGGCTGCATAAAGCTCTACGGTAGTAGGGTCTATGCATGGCCAGGGATTGCAGAGTGGCTTCAGAGGGATAGTGGTGTGACCATGAGGGGAGGAGGGTTTAGTTGTACTTTCTGCCACCACTATTTTATGTGAAATGTGGTCCGTTATTAGTGGATGGTGGAGCAGGGGAGCTGTGCAAAGCAGTAAGGGCGGCCTCCATTTTACTGTATCCATTCAGCTGTGACCATTTTGTGGACTAGTATAGTGTGTTTAACAGTTGCATAACGCACAGAGCTGTTCTCCCCACTCCTGTAGTTTTTTTCGGGGGGGACGGGGGGCGGTGGTGGTCTGGCTCCTATACTTTCATCCTGGCTTCTAGATTTTAGAAAAATTTGTCAAGCCCTGCGTTAAATACTAATGGGCATCTGACCTGAGCAACAATTGAATTGCTCCAATAGACACCCGGCACAAACCATTGAATTTCCCCCTATGATTTCTTACAGTTTTGTCATGTCTTTAACTTTTAGAGGTTTATTCAAAGAAACTGATAAAGTATATGTAAGTAAAAAATAAACCTAATTATTTGCATATTTGATAGATGCTTCACCTATAGTTGACTCTGGGCCTGATTCAGAGCCGCTCGTAAGCGGCCGCTCGTTCGCTCCGAGCGATGTTCGCACAACTGCGCATGCGTATGGGTTGTAATACGCATGCGCGAACCAGTCATTGCGGTCGGAAATTGTGTGCTCGCAAAATAGCGAATGCCTGCTAATTTGAGTGACAGAATGAGGCGTTTGTGGGTGGTAACAGAGGAAGGTGCTTGAAAACGGGGAGTGGTGATCCAAACGCAGGCGTGCCAAAAGGTCAAAACGGGCGTTTTAAGGGTGTGCATAATTAACAAAGCAGCGTCATCGACCACGTCACTTGGTTGTTTCTTAGCCTGAACTGCTCGCATGATTGCGGTAGGAAAATCCAACCACAAGCACTGCGAGCAGTTCAGACGCCTTTCGATGTACTCGATTAATCTAATAAATAGCGGAGATGACGTAGGATGCGAGCGGCCAGGGGGCATCTTTACAAAATAGCGAGCGCATATTTAATTCGCTCGCTCAGACATAGAGGCGTCAACAGACCGCAAAGAGCGAGCGCTCAATTTAAATAGCCGGCCCCTTTTTCTGAACGAGCGAGCGCAAATAGCGTCCGGCTCTGAATCAGACCCTCTGTTCTTGAGTTTTGCTGGTATTTCATAACCAGTAGCAAGATAGAATGTAGGTACCACCCTCCAATATAAATCTGTGCCTTGTTATATTGCCGCTTTTACTCATAAAAATACCAATGCTCAGAAGAAAAGGTTCTTTTGTGTCTAAACATAATATTGTTTACTGAACATTTTCAAGATTTGTTTCTAGTAGAAAGTATATAGAAGTAAAGTAAGAATGAAAGCTAGTGTTTTTCACTTCAATTTATTAAAAGTCCATTTTACTTTGTTTCTGGATAGGGTGTTTTGGGTCATTCCTTGGTAACTCACAAAGTGACAGCAAGTATATGCATGGTCATCAACAGCATTAATTTTATTTACTGAGAAAATAATAAGACCGCTCATGCTTTAAAAAAAACTATACAGAAATTGCTAATTGTCTGCTGTGTCACTTTGTAACGTGTGTTACCAACTAATGACCCTCCAAAGTTTTCTATGCACAAGTCAACCCCACATAAATATTGCTTCAGTAATTATATGGCTCCTCATGCTTTTAAGGATACCTAATATGTATAATAATAATTACAATAAGCAAAGCAAAAGCTGTGTTTTTTGTGTAACCACCAGTATCCTGAAAACACAAATGTTGGTAAATTTATCAAGAAAGCATTGTGTTCACCTCTTTTAAATACAGACTTTACAACTGAATAATACACACAGCTCTGTCAGTTTTAAACTCTATTGTAAATGCAATGTACAGTAGAAATTTGTACATAGCGCCTCAAATAGCTGGCCTTCAGTATCCTGGGGATGACGTTTAGAATTCTTCCGATAAAAATTATATTATATGGAATACACAAAAAGAGGTACTCAAAATAAATGTCTAATGCAATCAATGACAATCCACCCAGGAAAAAGATGATGGAAGTTTAACTAAAGTTTAACTAAATTTAGTGTATTATACTAAATGTACAATTCAGAATTTAGATAGTCACTAGTATCCAAAATTAGTTTAGTTTATAGTAATTTTTTTTTAATCTTTGTAATGTATATGGCTAGTTTTGCAAATATGTCTATAGATACAGTAATTGTATGGGGTAGTATTCTGAAATCTACAGTTTGAATTACTACTATACTACTATTTCTAAGGTTAAAACCGAGTGCTGTGTGACAACACAATAGACTTTTTCAGCAGCCTTTCAATGTGTTACTTTTGTTTTTCCCTTAAAGGGCCATGCACTGTTAATCCGAGAAATTGATGTCGAGAAGGTATCCATGTTTGAGAATCCTTACGTAGATGCAATTAAATACTTATGGAATGATCCTGGGATACAGGAGTGTTATGATCGGCGACGGGAATATCAACTGTCTGATTCCACTAAATAGTAAGCACTGGTTTGCATTGTACAATTTTTTGTCTTTTCATGTCCATTATTACATGCAGTGCACATTTAATTTTGTCATTAAATGCAGTCTGGTACCCCATGAAGCAACTAGGATACTCCAGATTATACCACACGAACCATTTCAACTCTGCTGTAAACTAGTGATATGCAGCATAGATCCATTAGGACCAATAAACATATGTTGTAGCACATTTATATAGGAAAGGCCATGCATTACAGAGTTTAATAATAAACCCGGAATGAGCCATTTTTCATCTTGCATAGTGAGTCTTTCTGTATGGGTTTGTTCTGTGCAGACATATGCATGCCACAGCAAGATAGTATAACAGACGGTACATTTTTTGTTTGTCCTCTGTCTGATTCTCTTAGAGAACCTAAATACAGATTTGCTTTTATGAAAGGGTTACTATTAACATTCACAGGTATACATGTAAATATTTAATCTTATCAAAATGGATGATATTTTAAATATAAAATATTTAATATAAAGAGAAAATATACATATATGTGCGCACACACACAGATGTGACACTTGTGAAATTGTTATCCATCGCAGTGTTATATTATCCCTTGTTCTATACCATGAAGTAATCGTGTCGCCAGTTTTTCTTTTAGACAATTATTGCAATTCTCTGCAATACATTGTTTAGTTTCTAGATTGTGCTTTGGCAGACTCCTACTAGGCATAACATGACTGCAAGGATACTGTTAATTCTGGGCCTGATTCATTACCGATCACAACTGCGATTACGCACGCAGTCGACCGATTGTTGCTTTCTGCGTATGCATCACAGTGCATAAAGACTTTACTGCGATCGCACTGACTACGCAGACCCATCGCTGAGTGATTGACAGGATGTGACCGTTTGACGGGGGTGGCCTGCGAAACACAGGCGTGTCGGCACGTTTGGATGCTGTTTCAGGGGCGTGCATAAATTAGCTACTGCGATGCAATACGCAGCTTGGGCTTTCATTGCGTGCGATGAGGTTAGCGAATTCTGAGTACGGTCAGACCTTGTGCAAGTGTGCGTGAGGCTCCGATGGTTTTGCAGACTTGCAAAGTATTACAGATGTGTTTAAGGTAAAGTGGGCGTCATGTTTGGTGTGACAGCATTGCGATTGCAATCATTAGCATATTTTCGCAGTTAGACTGCGTGTGTAATCGTAGTTGCGATCGCAATAGCGATCCGTAATGAATCGGGCCCTCTGTGCTATTTGATACAAATTACTATGTTTGAGACCTTCAGTTTTTTTTAAAAAAAGCTGAAACATACCCATAGGAAAACCTAACCACCTGTACCCACAGTACAAATGACCGATGCAAAGTGACTAAAGCCAGTATTTATGGGTGCCTCCACTTCATTGCCACTCTGGTTGTTCTGATTGTCTAGCAGTGAGTCCTGGGTCCTGCATTTTTTTTTTTTTTTATTTCACTTGTACTCTAAGGAGTCAAAAAAGATACAAAAAATGTTTTATATTCTATCTACACATAGTATAAAATAAAGTCCCTGGTGTAGGCCTCTGTCTGTCGGTGTGTTCGGGCTAATCTCGAGAATCACTGGATGGATTTTTATGCAATTTTCACTATTTTATAGAGCATTTGTGGAGGAAGGTCGAGGTGTAATCAACACTAACGTATAACAAAAGGGAGCCGAGCAGTGACTATTTTAGTGAAGCAAGTCAATGCAAAAGCGGACGTCCGAGCGCTTTCTTGGCTTAAACCTTGAAATAATTATCACAATGATGGACTTTATTTTATACCATGTACAGATTGATGCGTGTTATCAGGTTTCTCCAGAAAAATTGATGCAAGCCCTGTTTACTGATGCAAAATTTCAGTTTTTCCCTTTTTTTTTTTTTTTTTTTTACCGTCCCGGTTTAATTTCTGTTTGCTCATGGACAACTTTACGTGACCCTTTTGCGCGTCACTTCAAAACTAAATCGTTAACATCAGGAGGAAGATAAACTAATGTTGTCTAAATTCAATATTGCTCCTGTGCAAAGCCGTGGTGGGTCGTTAGTGTTTGATAAAGTGGGATTTTGGTAAGTCATTCATCTAAAACTTTTTTTAAAAAGTGTGTGATGGCTTTTTCTTTTCTTTTTCCCACACTTGGCATAATGGTCAGTTTTCTCCAGGGTCCTTGGCTGATAAAAGTTGCTACTTCAAGGTCCCATTCTTATTAATTACATTGTTTTCAAAGTAGGGCAAGCAAAGCCTCTGCGCTTCACAGCGTTGGGTGGTTCTCTCTGGAATGGCGGACATGATGCTTTTTGCAGGGGCAATCCCATACAGGGATAGCCATGTGCTTGGCCAGCCTGTGGCTGCTTTTTACTGTTGCCGGGTGGACACCAGAGGTCTCCTTATTACAGTGGAAACTAACCCAGGTTATCTAGTCCTCGGGCTGATTTTTACTATAGCCGGCCGACCCTGAACTCTATATAGTAAAACAACAATAGTGGAGATAATGTAAGCGCTGCAGATTTTTAACAACCAGAAAATTCCAAGTCTTGGTTGTATTCTTAATTAAAGCTTTTTTTTTCTTCTTCAGGGTCCATAGGATCCACAGGAACTACCTTGGTGCCTTGGAGATCCAGGCACCAAACAGTCAAAGCTTCAGCTCGAAGAATGCACTGGTCCTCCTCCATATATACCCCTGCCCCAGCCACAGGCATTCAATTTTTTGTTTGGTGCTCAGAAGGAGTTCAGACGCACCTTTTGAACAGGTGACTGATCTGGCAGTCCCACGCTTTTATTTTATGATTTGTTTTAGTTTACTATTACTGGGTTAGCAGTGCTGAGCGTCCTAAAAAGACTCATTCACTGCGACTCCATCTACCGATGCCGCAACACCAGTAATGTCTCTGGTTATTTCGGTGGGTCACAGCGGAGCTTAGCTATCAGCGACGCTGGAGGCCCGGACTGCAATCGGACGCACGGAGATGTCAGGTAAGGCGATTCCTCGTTTACAGGCAATCGCATGCAGCAGTCCTTGCTTCCGGTGCTGAAGTCATCCCGGAAGCCGCTGCAGTGAAGGCTCGGTGCTGCCCCACAGCCTCACTAGACCACCGAGACCTTGTCGTCTGACGCTGGGGATCGGCAGTAGACGCATCTACTGCCATGGGGCCAGTGTACCCGGTAGGTTGATGCAGCTTAGGGGATGTAGGCTCTCCACCGTCCGCTCCTACCCTGACGCAGACTCTACGTAAAGTTTTACCGCGTCTGGGTTGCTCCTCCCACCCGCCTCGTGTATATAAGACACTCACAGTCCACCATCGGTGCTCTGGTGAAGCAGTTGCTCTCAGAAGGTTTGAGCATCTCCCTGTATACCTCTCCCCTGGGTCAGGCACATAGTGCTCTACATCCTACCAAACCACCAAGCCTGGTCAGTTTATTCAGAGCTCATTGCGATTTAATTGATTATGCATTGTATGTGACTTGTGCTAGCTGCTGTTTGATACTGCCTCTTATTTCTGACTGTCAGTTATAACTATCACTATTTTTCTCCTCATCCCTCTGGAACAGGGTGTGTGGGGTTTTCTGTGTACTTGACAAATACTGGTACTTGTTAACTGTCACATTGCATAGCATTTATACCTTGTACCTTATACCTTTTATACATTGCTATGTGAAAGGTTAAGGATAATAAGGAAGCTGAAGTTCCTGTGCTGGTGTCATGTAAATCCTGTTTAGCAGGCCTGTCTGCTTAGCATTTCATACAGGATGGTTTGTGTGCTCCCTGTCATAGGAGGCAGCTACTTTATCGAGCCAGTACACCAGCTCCTGTACAATAGCCATCCTGGGCGTCCTCAACATCTCAGTTAATGTCGCATTTAGTGGACCGTGCAGCAGCTCAGGTACTGCCTAACACTACATCCTGATAGAGATATAGATAGATATATATATATACAGTCAGGTCCATAAATATTGGGACATTGACAGAATTTTCATATTTTGGCCTCTATTCACCACCACAATGGCTTTGAAATGAAACAAACAAGATGTGCTTTAACTGCAGACTTTCAGATTTAATTTGAGGGTAATTACATCCAAATCAGGTGAACGGTGTAGGAATTACAACGGTTTCTATATGTGCCTCCCACTTTTTAAGGGGCCAAAAGTAATGGGACAAACCAAACAATCCTAAATCTAACTTTTATTTTTTAATACTTTGTTGCAAATCCTTTGCAGGCAATTGCAGCCTGAAGTCTGGAACGCATAGACATCACCAGACGCTGGGTTTCATACCTGGTGATGCTCTGCCAGGCCTCTACTGCACATGTCTTCAATTCCTGCTTGTTCTTGGGGCATTTTCCCTTCAGTTTTGTCTTCATCATGTGAAATGCATGCTCAATCGGATTCAGGTCAGGGCCATTGCATAACATTCCACTTTTTAGCCTTAAAAAACTCTTTGGTTGCTTTTGCAGTATGCTTCGGGTCATTGTCCATCTGCACTGTGAAGCGTCGTCCAATGAGTTCTGAAGCATTTGACTGAATATGAGCATATAATATTGCCCGAAACACTTCAGAATTCATTCTGCTGCTTTTGTCAGCAGTCACATTATCAATATATACAAGGGAACCAGTTCCATTGGCAGCCATACATGCCCACGCCATGACACTACCACCACCATGCTTCACTGATGAGGTGGTATGTTTTGGATCATGAGCAGTTCCTTTCCTTCTCCATACTCTTCTCTTCCCATCACTCTGGTACAAGTTGATCTTTGTCTCATCTGTCCGTAGGATGTTGTTGCAGAACTGTAATGGCTTTTTTAGATGTTGTTTGGAAAACTCTAATCTGGTCTTCCTGTTTTTGTGGCTCACCAATGATTTACATCTTGTGGTGAACCCTCTATATTCACTCTTGTGAAGTCTTCTCTTGATTGTTGACTTTGACACATAAACATCTACCTCCTGGAGAGTGTTCTTGATTTGGCCAACTGTTGTGAAGGGGTTTTTCTTCACTAGGGAAATAATTCTTTTGTCATCCACCACAGTTGTTTTCCGTGGTCTTCCGAGTCTTTTGGTGTTGCTGAGCTCTCCCGTGCGTTCTTTCTTTTTAAGAATGTTCCAAACAGTTGATTTGGCCATACCTAATGTTTTTGCTATCTCTCTGATGGGTTTGTTTTAATTTTTCAACCTAATGATGGCTTGCTTCACTGATAGTGACAGCTCTTTGGATCTCATATTGAGAGTCGACAGCAACTGATTCCAAATGCAAATGTCACAACTAGAATCAACTCCAGACCTTTTACCTGCTTAATTGATAATGAAATAACGAGGGAGTAGCCCACACCTGTCCATGAAATAGCTTTTGAGTTGATAGTCCCATTACTTTTGGCCCCTTAAAAAGTGGGAGGCACATATTGAAACTGTTGTAATTCCTACAATGTTCACCTGATTTGGATGTATTTACCCTCAAATTAAATCTGAAAGTCTGCAGTTAAAGCACATCTTGTTTGTTTCATTTCAAAACCATTGTGGTGGTGAGTAGAGGCCAAAATCTGAAAATTCTGTCAATGTCCCAATATTTATGGACCTGACTGTATGTATATATGTATATATATATATATATATATATATATATATATATATATATATATATATATATATATATACATACACATATGCATCCTTTCTGGATGGATGCCTATGCTCGCTCAAATCAGAGTATGGTTCAACCATCTACTGCTGCTCAGCAAGTAGTGTACACTGATAGACCAGTTACTGATAAGCATAGGCATAAGAGAGTATCCCATCAGGTGCAGCCTGGGGATTCTAACACATCATCAGATGATGATACACATTGTGCCTCTTCCGAGTCTCTCTCGGCTGGGGAAGACCACCAATCCTCTGTGGATGTCCCCTCTCTGGTGAGAGCGGTTAGATCCATCCTTAGATCTAGGCGGAACCTCCTCTTCCTCTATACTAAGACTCTGGTCTTTAGGCATCAGAAAGTGGTAAAGGATTACTTTCTTCAGTCTGAGCAGCTTACGGGCCTTATGGCTGACGCATGGAGCACTCCTGATTGACGTTTTCAAGCTACAAGAAAGTTGTCGTCTTTGTACCCGTTTTGACCTGGTGAATGTACCTAGTGGGAAGTTCCTCCGGTTGCTGTTGCTCATGTAATACGATTGGTCAAGAGCTCTACATTACCTGCCTTTTGCTGGAAAATGTTGTTTGGTCCAGATTTGTATAACATAGTGACTACCTTAGCAGCAGCAAAATCTGCAGGATTGCCATCTGAGACTACCTCTAAATATAGACAGTCTAAGTTTCAGACCTTTCGCCCGCAAGGAAGGGCAAAGGGACAGTCCTTTTCCAGACCAGATAATTTCGTCAGGAAGGTCAGACCACAGACAAAGAAATCATGGTCGGCCAGACGTCCTGCTTCCGAGCCGGACAGTAAGTCATCTGCCTGATGGGGTTGGCCTCCCCCTTGAGGCCGCATCAGACAATAACGGATGCTTGGGTTCGAGAAGTGGTCTCACAAGGATATGTCCTCACGTTTCAGAGGCATCCCCCTGAGAATTTTTTTTTTTTTGTACAACTCCTCCATCAGACTCTGTCAAGGCCCTGTCCCTTCAAGAGGCTATTGGTGCCCTATTGGTTGCAGGAGTAATAGCCCCCATTCCTCTGGCCCAACAGGGAAGGGGTTATTATTCAAATTTATTTTTGATTCAGAAGCCAAATGGGTCTCATCGCCCTATTCTGAATCTGAAATCTCTCAACCGGTTTATCCATGTGCCCAAGTTCCGTATGGAAACCCTACGGTCAATTATGCTGGCAATGGAGCCTGGGGATTTCATGGTTTCCCTGGACATACAGCATTACAGGATGCATATCTCACCAAAGGTTTCTGAGGTTTGCTGTTCATCAGCAACATTACCAGTTTCAGGCTCTGCCCTTTGGTCTGTCCACAGCCCCTCGGGTGTTTACCCAGATAATGGCAGTCAGTGATTGCGCTGAGATGAAAATTTTGTGGGTCCCAGGGACCCATCATTTATAAAAATTGGGGTCCTACTTCGTTGTTTCTGGGTCCCATCATTTATTGTTATGAAATCTATTAAATAGCTATCAGACCTCTCCACATGTTCCTTAAATATACCCTGACCTCTCCATGTGTCCCTCACACCATCCCACATGGCATAAGATCAACCTACATACCCCTAAAATGCCCATTAGATCCCCCACATCCACTCAGATGTCCCATGTCTCTTGGATCACTGACACATGCTATCACATTACCCCATATTGTTAATATGGCCATCAGCCATATACTGTATGTATATGTCTCTCAGCTGCAGGACTCACAGAACACACAGCAATAATTTCAGGTGAGAAACACCTTAATGCTTGTTAACATCTGTTTATTTCAGCCTTCCTTACCTTCCCACCTCAAGTTACGCTGTATGTACAAGTCCTGAGTGCGCTTCGGCTATCTTAGACACAGTGGACCTCATTCAAAGTCTGTCGTAAGCGTGCCGCTCGGTCGTACGCATCCAATGTTTCCAAACCACGTATGCGCACGGTTAGTTGTGCACATGTGCGTACGAGACCTTGCGATCCAAAATGCTGTAGATCGTATGGCTCATGAGCAGGAAGTGGCTTCCGACAGTTGATTAACATGAAAGGGAATTTGTGGGTGTTGACTGGGGTGGTGGTCTAAAAACGGCGGCGTGCCTCCAGCGTTTTGAGGGCGTTTTAGGGGCGTACATAATTTACCCGCTACGACCGACATAGAAGGCCGGAAGTAGTAAAACGTCACTCTGCGAGCAGGTTCGAGGCCTGGTTGATCGTACAGCTTGAGGTTGGGTACGTGCTTTCGCAAGCCCCAGAATACAATCGATACTATTGAATGTTATTGATGTTAGGATTGATGTTTCTATTTTGAGCCACACAATGAAAGCAGCTAATAATCGTTTGTTGAAGCTAATAACACTGCTAATTGGCTTGTAATTAATTCAGCTGTGTTAGTATTAGCGAATAATAAGAATAAATTTCATGGGGATGGCTTATTCTATGCGTTTTTTTGTTAATTTTAACATGCATTTAACAACAACACAACATTATTATTCCAAAACCCGGGTTTAAAATCTTTTTTATTTACAAACGCACTACCAGTAAAACATCAGCATGAACTAAATGACATTTGAACAATACAACACAAGTGGCCGCAACAATCAGAAGAAAATGAACATACAGCGACTTGACTCGATCGCTAGCTGCTATCACTCGCTAGCTAGAGGAGGTGCATTGTTCACGTATGGGCGTCACTTTGGTTGCGACCGACTAGCCGTGCGTTTGCTTCCTTTTTCAATTTCTCGGTTGTTAGGCGTACGACCGAGCGGCCGCTTACGACCGACTCTGAATGAGGTCCAGTATCCCTATGCTGTACTGAGAGCACCCAGGCGATTACATTATATATAGGAAAGAGTAAATATATATATATATATATATATATATATAATATATTCCTTTATTTATATGGCGCCACAAGTGTTCCGCAGTGCCTTACATAGTACATAGAACTAATAGGTGAACAGGAAACAAGTAACTTACAGTACATTACAGTGCAGGACAAGGACATGATTTATATACAAGCAGCCGGGAGTTGGCAGTCACGTGTTAGGTGTCCTAATGGGGAGTAAGGAGTAGAAGAAAATGTAAAGAGAAGCACATGAGGGAAGAGGTCCCTGCTCATGAGAGCTTATATATATATATATTCCAAGAAAAGAGGGCACACTTTATCCAAAAAAAACTGATGCTAAGATGCAATGTTGAAAAGCATAAATCCACATTTATTGCTTAAAAATGCAGAAGATATCTTCATCACCACCCAGTGTAGGAAAGTCTAAACTTCTGGCACAAGTAGGTAAAACGCTACTCAATCAGAAACTTCCATAAGCAATCCATCATTAAGGTAAAATTAATGTAGGAATACTCATTTTAGTCTGTCGACCTCGGTCCCTTTGTTATTGGGCCGTTAGAGACTTGCAGCATAACAACACAGCATCTCCACCTGTAACATCCAGAGTAAACTAAAACATACATTATATATATTTATATTACACACACACACAACTCCAGCTCTACCGCCACTGACATATCCTTTCTTGAAACCCCAGTGACATTACACACACTACCCCAGCTCTACTCCTCTTTTGCTACTGTATTACCTTCACTGATAATGCTCTAGCACTAGCCCACTCTGTATTATCCCCATTAACACAACAATAAAAAATATATAGTGTACCATCTCTACTCAGCCGCTTTCCACTGACCTGTATTACCCCCGGTGTCATTATATACACATAATACCCCAGCTTTGGCTATGCCCCACTGATCTCACCTGTCTCGTGCATGTCATCTCTGCTTGCCCCATTGTGTGCACAGACATTACTACCTGCTCACTCATTGCCCACTGTGTACGTATAAGGACTGTGCCCCTTTCCTATTCCTGACACACATTCTGTGTGTGTCCTCTGTATACTCCCAGCAGCAGCTACATGCCCTTCACCTCCCATTCTCTGTGTAGTCTTTTTTTTTTTTTTTTTTTTTCTTTCCCCATGGCAGCCTCATCCTGTACCAACCCCACCTCCTATTCTGCCACTTTCCGCAGTAATCTTTCACTGGTATGAATCACGCATCCTCCGCATGCTTCCTCTGCAGTCAAACATCTGGCTCCTGTTGATCACAGACGGGGCACCGCGGCTTTCCCCTCTTCCCTTGCCCGGCAGTAACCGCCCCCGGCCACACACCGCAGACTGGATGATCAGCTTCCTGTCCTCTGGCTCCTGTAGAGCACCATCGGGGCACCTCAGCTTTTTACAGTAATCTCACCGGCTTCACCCCCTGCCCAGCAGTAACAGCCCCCAGCCACACACAGCAGGCTGGATAATCCGGATCCTGCACGGAGCAGAGAGTGAGAGGAGGGCGGGAGATCTCTCACTCTATGTTCTCCTCCCCTTCCTCTGCATTTGAAGCATGAAACAGATTATTACAGGACAGTGCTGCTGATTGGTCAGAGTGCATCCTCAGGGACCCATCGTTTTGTTTTGTTTTTTGAGTCCCCAATGCCAATTATCGGGCAAAATACGCGCTATAGCGCATATTTGCGAACACTGGGCAGTCATGGCTGCTCAACTTAGACGGCAGGGAGTCAGGATACTGCCATACTTGGCAGTCTCCAGAGATGTTACATCATCATCTCCAGCTGACCATTGCCTGTCTACAAGACCACGGCTGGATAGTCAATTGGAAAAAGTCTTCTCTTTCTCCAACTCAAAGGATGGTACATCTAGGGGCGCTACTGGATTCTCTAGCACAAAGGGTCTTTCTTCCAGGAGACAAGATTTTGGCTCTACAATGGCGAGTGCGCAAATTGCTCTGCAATCGAAGAGTATCAGTCCACTTAGCAATTCAGGTCCTGGGGTCCATGGTATTCACCTTCGACATGGTGGCATATGCCCAGTTCCATTTCAGGCCCCTGCAGCGATGGATTTTGTCTCGGCGGGAGGGTCAGTATCATCTGATAAAGTCTCAAACGATCCACCTCCCCAGAGGTTCGGCTCTCCCCCTCATGGTGGCTACAGACCACCCATCTAGACAAGGGTTGCCCATTATGGGTCCCAAATTGGGTTCTCCTTACCACGGATGCAAGTCTTCGAGGATGGGGTGCGGTGACAGGTCATCGCACCTTTCAGGGAAGATGGACAGCTCTGGAAAGTCTCCTGCCCATAAACATTTTGGAGTATCGTGCCGTGCACAAGGCCCAGGACCTCCTTCAGGGCAGGCCGGTCCAGATTCAATCCGACAATGTGACCACAGTGGTCCTACATCAACCATCAGGGAAGCACACAAAGTCCAGCAGCCATGAGGGAAGTGGCGAACATTCTGATTTGGGCAGAACGCCATCTTCCTGCAATCTCGGCAATATTCATTCCAGGAGTCCTCAACTGGGAAGTGGATTTAGTAAGTCGTCAGGACATACACGCCAGAGAATGGGCTCTCCATTCGGATGTCTTTCAGCTCCTGGTGGACAAGTGGGGACTACTGGACGTAGACCTCATGGCATCACGTCACAATCACAAGGCTCCCAGGTATGGGTCCTGGAGCAGAGACCCCTCAGCCGCCTTCGTGGATGCTCTGGCGGTGAGGTGTGATTTCAGGTTGCCATACCGGTTTCCTCCAATCTCCCTCCTACCAAGGGTTCTCAGAAAATTCAAGCAAGAGGGCGGCAGGGTGATACTAATAGCCCCGGCTTGGCCCAGGCGACATTGGTTCACCGATCTGACCTGTCTATCCATAGACAATCAACTTCCTCCTCGGCCCGATTTTGTTAGGGCAGGGTCCCTGTCTACATCCGGACCTACCTCGTCTAACTTTAACGGCGTGGCTTTTGACTCTTCCGTCTTAAAGGCCAAGGGTTTTTCTACTTCTGTGATTCAGACTATGTTCAGGGCAAGAAAGCCTTCCTCTGCCCTCATCTATTACAGAATTTGGCATTCTTTTTTTCAGTGGTTTTCCCACAGAAAGTACGACCCTAAAGTTTTCAGGGTCTCTGGACTAGACCTCTGTCTCCACTCGGCTACCTTGTCAGTTTGGTTCCAGCGCAGAATCGCTCCCCTGCCGGATGTTAGAACATTTTTGCAGGGTGTTTTCCACCTTCCACCTCCGTTTGTCCCTCCGGTGGCACAGTGGGATTTATCCTTGGTTCTCAGGGCGCTGCAGGCTCCTCCCTTTGAGCCTTAAACACAGTGGACCTCAAATGCTTGCGCTTTTTGTGTTATATGGTTTCCACAAGCGAGGCTGGCCAGCTGACAAACAGACACTGGCTCGCTGGCTGCGTATGACTATTTCTCAGGTTTGTACACTGATCTCCTTGTTACTAGCACGGTGACAGCACATTCGACTCGGTCTGTGGGACCATCATCGGCGTTTAGACATGGCGCCTCTGTGGAACAGTTGTGCAATGCGGCCACCTGGTCTTCTGTCCACACTTTCATGAAATTTTATGCATTTGATACTTTTGCCTCCCAGGATGCTTCCTTGGGCGGCGGATTCTCCTCTCTGTTCAGGAATGTCCCCACCCTTAAGGAAACTGCTTTAGGACAACCCCAAGGTAGTTCCTGTGGACCCTATGGACCCTGAAGAAGAAAATAAGAGTTATGGTAGACTTACCTTTTTGTTAACTCTTTTTCTTCGAAGTCCACAGGGCGCCCGCCCTGACGCACCTGGCCTCAGTTGGGGTCTGTTCCTTGTCACTGATTCCCTTACCTTTGAGAGAGTGTTTCTAGTGTAAGTTGTACTTCCTTCTCCTGCCATTTAGGCTTGTTTACAAACTGAGTGCCTGTGGCTGGGGGCGGGGTATATATGGAGGAGGACCAGTGCATTCTGGGAGCTGAAGCTTTGGCTGGTGCCTGGATCTCTCCAACCACATACCCAATGTAGTTCCTATGGACCTAGAAGAAAGAGTTAACAAAGGTAAGTCTACCATAACTCTTATTTTTTTTCTAGATGATTATTCCACTTTATACACTTTCTGTAATCTCTGCGACAATCACTAAATGAACGTTACCAATCGAAGACAATTGTGTATAAAAACTCAATATATCGTCTACTAGTTGAGATCATTAACCACCAATGATACTTTTACTTATAGGTAAGGAACTTATCCTTCCTATTATCCTTTTTAAATGCCTATGTTGGTGGCTGAGGTCGTTTTTTGTCCTATACAATTATGTGAGAGTCCCCATATATCGTGTACCCTGTAATAAAATAAAAGCCTGTATTTATAACCTCAGGCCTCCCAGTCTTCAACCCAAACGATGTAGTCTGGGCTGGTTTTCACTGTAAAATGGAAGACTGTGTGTGTGGCTCTCTTTGCTATAGTGAAGACTAGTCAGGGCCCCCTACTATAGGGAAATGGCTACCGGCCCCCCCACAGGACTGTGAGGGATGAAGCCGGTCTTCTGAAGTGCCAAAATGACTATTCCTTTGGTTCAAGTTTAGTGGACTGAAAAAGTCCCTGACGGGACTATCAATTATCCTGAATAAGCAAAAAAAAAAAAAAAGCTTTTTACATAACAGTCTACAAAACCTTGTTTGCAAATATAAAATCTCCTTTTTTGGTCCATCGTAATCCAGTGATTCATAAATAGCAAACCGTATGGGCAGCATGTTTTGCCTGTAACAGTAACATTACAACTTAAGAAATTTATATTGCATGCGCTATGTATGTACTTGCAGATTCCAGTGCAAGTCTCTGTTTAATTATGTTGCTCCCCCCTCTCCTGCCCAGAGCCCCCTTTCATGTGGCAGGATGACTTGCATGTTTAATCCTCTGCCCATTTTATTAACTTTAATAGAACTCCATGCTTTAACAGTGAGTCTCTCGTGAAAGTCACATTTCCATGTAGGTTTGTCACATGCTGGTTATGAGAACATAACCTCTTATGTGCTGGGGACCAGTTAAACCATTTGTAACAAAAGACCTTCTGAGATGATAAAAATATGCCTAAAACGCCATCTGTGAAGATTGTTTTTGATGGATTGCTCCAATAAATTTGTTTTAAAGTTAATTTGAAAACCTTTATTTTATCATTCCAGTACATATTATGCAATCCTACTTTGACATAAATAGGTTAACTTGAAGGAGATGTTCCACAAGGTTATTTCCATAACTGTGTGCTTTGAGAGGTTAATTCCACTCAAGTCTGAAAATCCTGCTTTGGGACAAGTTTAGGTACCCTATAGTAGCGAATGCTACTGCTTTCCTCCAGTGATGGCGGTTGCCCTGATAGCTCTATGGGATCAGCGACACATCAACTGAAGCTTGCAATAAAGTTGTCAATACTCTTCCTCTGGGAAGTCCCATTCACATTGCCTGCTGTTATTCTGATGTATATTTTACAATGGGATGTATTTATAATACCAGCAGTCGGGATGCCAGCGCTTAGATTGCCGATGCCAAAATCCTGACACCTGTTAAAATCCCGGCATCGGCATCCCGACCATAAGTAGTGGGATTAGTCATTAGGGGGAGGGTTAGGGTTGGGCACTGGGGGTGGGAAGGTTAGGTTTAGGCACTAGGGGGGAGGGTTAGGTTAGGCAGCGAGGGGGGAGGGTTAGGATACTTACCAACATGTATCGGTATCCTAACCCTGTTGGGATCCCGACCACCGGCATCCTGTACCCAACCCTTTACAATATATTGAAGCAGAAAATATGACTAATAGGGCATGGTCTTATTAACAGGTGTTATGTTCACCTGTGCACTTCTGACGTTGGTTACATTTCTTCTTCAGGGTCCATAGGGATCCACAGGGATACCATGGGGAAAATGTAGTTGGAGTGATACAGGCACCAAACAGTTAAGCTCCCAGGATGCCTCAGCTACTCCTCCACTGCCCACAGGCACTCAGTTTTGAATTTGGTGCGGCAGGATTCAGACGCACCTTTTATAACAGGTTGACTGCTCAGGTAGTCCCAAGCTTTTTATTTTATGATTTATTTTAGTAATTTTACTATTAGCGCTAGGCGCTCTAAAGGACGTCTGTGCTGCTGCTCCTTCTACCCCTGCCAGCGCCGTAACACCAGTAACCGGCCCTGTCGGAGGCCACTTTAGTGGGGCGTCTGCTCCCCCACTAGACCACCGGTGCAAGTCAGTCTGGTGTCGGGGGACAGTGGCGTCGGCCATGTATAAGGCCAGTGCACCTGAAGGTTGTTACAGCATAGGGGAGGTAGGCTCTCCCTGGCAGCCTCTCCCCCAGCCCAGACGCCAATCGAGCTAATGTTTTCCCGCGTGTGGGTTGCTCCTCCTACCCTCCTCTGTTATGAGACGCACAGCGACCACTATTATTGATGTACTGAAGCTGCTGGTCTCAGGAGGTTTGGGTCTGGTCTCCCTGTATACCTCTCCCAAGAGACCAGGTTATACAGTGCTTAAAATCCTACCAAGCCTTGTGCTTTGATTAGTTGATTCAGGGCCTGTTGCGAGTATATTGTATATACTGATGAAAAGCATCCCTGAAACCTGTATTCAAATGTAAGTGGCTATACATGTAGATTATTCCTTATGCCGTTGCACATTTAAAATGTATGTGTAAACAAACATGATCACAGTATTAAGTGCTAACTCCAAGCTCTTATTTGATTTACAGCTATCTGAATGACCTGGACCGTATTGCCTCTCATGGATATCTTCCTACCCAGCAAGATGTGCTCAGAGTCAGAGTGCCCACAACAGGAATTATTGAATATCCATTTGATTTACAGAGCGTCATCTTCAGGTAGAGAGTAATTGGATAGAAATCATTATTGTAAATTCAACAAGTAAATTTAATTCGGAGCATGCATGCCACATTCCCTGCCAGCAATTCCTGTAGGTTGGCCTAATATTGAGTTACTGTAGCTAAAATCTTAATAATATGCCCCATCCTTCCACCATTATTTAGACTGGCTGTAACTCCAGATCATCAGATCACCACGATCCGTGTGTTTAATCATCTGCCAACTATACTACTGGCTCCTCATGTGATAAGGTTGCTTGGCGACTTTGCAACACACACATACATGCCCAAATTAAGCTTTTACACCCCTAGTCTGTGGTTGTGAGAATTTGTGAACCCCTTAGACTCAAGGCACACAAACAGTCCAGGTTTTAGTGATATCCATGATTGAGCACAAATGGTTAAATCAAAATAACGAGGCTACTAATTAACACACCTGTGCTCAATTATGGCTATCCTTAAAATCTGGACTGTTGGTGTGCCTTGAGGACCGTGGTTGGGAACCCCTGCCTAAAGGCCCCCATACATCAGCAATTGATTGCAGCAATCGTGCAATTTGCAATCGATTGAAAAAGGGAGAGATTTTATACACAATCGATTGTGGCAATTTTTATACACAATCGATTGCAAATTGCACGATTGCTGCAATCAATTGCTGATGTATGGGGGCCTTTAGACCAATCTGCTTTATTTTTATGCTGCAGTTCTCATTATTTAATTATGATGAAATAGAAAATCTGATTGAAGAGCTGTATGTAAGTGAAGCAGGCGTCACACTTTAAATTCTGGGCCTGATTCAGACCGGCTCGCAAGTGCATAGCAATCGCAAGCGGGTCGCTGGTGGCCCAGTGCACACGCGCGAGCACAAAAAGCACTCGCTCCGTGGCTCACTACAAAAGGGATGGCTGTCGATGTTGATCGACAGCTCGCCCCATTTTGTAGGCGTGGCTTCACAAACAGAGGCGTTCCCAAACGAATGCCTGCCGTTTGTGGGCGGCCCCACTGACATCAACAGTGAGCCAGAAGCTCTCTGGGGTTTGCGGCCACGAGACCCTACCACAAGGGTCTCGTCGCAAGCCCGATGGTCGCGATGGTCTTGACCATCGCAACCATCATCCTGGCCGCTCGCAATAGCTGTGGGTTGTCACCACAGCTATGCGAGTGGCCAGGAGGCCGCAACTAAAAAAAAAAAAACAGTGCCTGCCCTGATTCAGAGCGAGCGCTCGCTTTTTGCGAGCGCCTCTGAATCAGGCCCTCTGTTCAAAATTTGGTAGTTTTTGACAGTATGGCAGTTTTTGTTGCTCAGAAACAGTCCTGTTAACCATTTAAAATCTGATGCTGGTTACACACTGCGACGTATCGGACAGCAGACCGATTAGTCGTCCTAGAGGGAGATTGGTAAGCTATTCACACGCCAAATGATCGCTCGATATTTCTGCCCTGACATCACAACTGGGTGGGCATTCTTTTTTTTTACATTTCTATTTACTTTTTTATATTTTAAACTATTATGAGTTCCTGAGTCTTTAGGAAATAGTGTACCCTAATTTGTATATTATGCTGTCACTGACTTGTAACTGTTTGCTGTCCTCTGTAGAATGGTGGATGTAGGAGGACAGCGATCAGAGAGGAGGAAATGGATACACTGCTTTGAAAATGTCACCTCCATAATGTTCCTTGTAGCACTTAGTGAATACGATCAGGTGCTTGTGGAGTCTGACAATGAGGTAAGTTCATTTAATTTGTTTTTTTCTTTGCTTTGACTGTAGTTATTACATGACCACAAAACCTCATAAGACGGAGACTTATCAAAGCTTGGAGACAGATAAAGTGGAGAGAGAGCGTACCAACCAATCAGCTCCTGTCATTTTACAGGCTGTGTTTGAGAAATGACAGGAGCTGACTGGTTGGTACTTTCTCTCCAAGTTTTGATAAATCTCCCCCTAAATGTGAAATTCAGAAATGCACCTCCAGTCATCCAGTTAAGTCTGGAGAAATAACTTTAGGACAATACAGGGAGTTCGGAAGGTTCCTCCGCAGTGACTGTGCTAAGTGTGTGACAGACAGTGATGGCTCCAGAGGTGGGGCTGCAGCGCAGTTCAAAATTCAAATAGGGGAGCCACACCAACTGCCACCCCAAACGCCGCCAAACATCGCTGGCCGGACTCACTGATAGTTGGTGTGGCTCCCCTATTTGAATTTTGGACTGTCACACACTTGGCACACAGTCACTGCGGAGGGTCTCCCTGTACGGAAAGTTCATAGCAGTTACTGTGACATCATTGATGTATGATTTTACCACTGCAGCCTGTACAGAACATTTGCCACGTCACTTGCCAATCTCACAAGTTCTCATTCTGCACTGATCCAAGAAAGAGAAGCACCTCTGCCCTAAGCATTGACTGACTTGTATACTGTAAGGAACAGACAGCATAATGTACATAATTTGACTGGACTTAAGTGCATCAATTATTTCAGGTTCTTACTGCTTTGATTTAATAACTTACATTAACCAGTCATTTATTTGTTTTATATTTCTAAGCCACTAATGATTCGATTGGTACTTTGTATCCGTTTTTATGAACTTCTCCTGGTTTCTTTACATGCCAATGATGCACATAACGTAGCACATAGCATGTTCTATATGATGAAAACTAGGAAAGAGGCTAAAACTCATATGTGAACTTGTCAGGCAAATCGGTGGGAGGAGGAACCTCCTTTCCATTTTGCGAGGTACCTCAGGTGTGTGCGTACAGGGCCTAATTCATGTTTGTGCACCGTTGTATTCGCAATTGTGATTTCTTTAGGCTTTTGAACTGCTAATCTTAGCAGGAGAAGCTGCTGCCCAGAAAAGAAGATTGACGCCCACCGGAGCCATCGTAAACTCATTCGCAACTGCATACAAATACGCAGACTATACGCAAGAACAAGGAACATCAACTGCTAGGGTAGCCCGATGGCTATGTAGACAGTCCATGGCAGTAGCGACACAGGCGCCATGTTTCACTAGTACTTGATTGCAACAGACAACAGATACACGCTCCGACAATGGCCATTACGTGCCTGTGTTTTGCAGCCACTCCCCGTTACCGACTCCAAACAGTCCCTTCCTATCAGTCACTCTACGTTAAAAATCTACTTGTGAGCGCGATTGCAAAAGCTACTTTGCATTTGCCCAGTGCGATCGCTGTGCACATGCAGTCTGCAGATAATTGCTCACTTGAGTGAACAGCGGTGGTTGCATACAAACATAATTTAGGCCCACAGTAAACTACTAATGACATGCTTATTCTTAAAGGAGGCACTAGCTTTTTTTTTAGGTTTGTTTTACTTTGCTTACATAAAACAATAAGTTAAAATTTGTAGCTTTGTTGTTTCAAATTTATAGACCACTGTGTGGCTGTGATTTGCTAAGCAGGGCCCGATTAAGACTGTGGCGGATGGGATCACAGCACCAGGCCTCCATATAAAAATAGGCATGATGGCAACAAGATAACCAGCCGCCTAGCTAGTGGCAATCAATCATAATATTAATATTGTGTTTCTATTTTCCTCCCAAAATTATGTATTTTTTCTGCTTTTATATATTTGGGGAGACATTTGGGTATGATAGTGTAGGAGGTGTACATGCCCGTATGGCAACAGCCACACAGCAGTGGACATGGCTCCTCCCCTTCTCACTTTAGGCTTTTGATACTTTTCAGCCCATGTGGTCTTTAATCCAGCCCTGTTGCTACAGTGTGCTTTTGTCAAACCAACAGTTTCCTAACTGTGCAATATATCATCATCATACCTCGTGACCTAAAACTCAAAGTTTGCTCAAATTGCATGCTGCACCAATTATGTCCCACTTGACATAACTGTGTCAGCCACGTTTTATCCCTTTATATATAGATAAAACATGGCTGACACCATTATGTCAAGTGGGACATAATTGATAAAATGATTTACCTACAAAAAACATAGGGAGGTATTTGTTTGGAAAGTGGAACAGCAGCAGGGTGTGTTGTGTAGGTTTTTTGAGGGTGGTTGACTGGATTCTTTTTTTGCTTATGAGGTTTTTGAGAGGATCAGGCCGTATCACCAAGCATTGGGTAGGTTTAAGTGCTGTTACTAGTGACGAGAACTGCTATCACCACTATCTGTGAGGTAACAGTGATTGGTCTGACTAAGAATACAGGCAGATGTTCCCATAGGATGTCCGATTGCTGGAAGTGGATGAAATTGTAACTGCTGCATGTGACTCAGAATAAGGCCCATTGGTTGCACACTTTAATGCAATGTATGCCCAACATTCAACATTGCTACAGGTTCATTCCAATATGCCAGACCTTGAATTGTTCTCTCCACATCCTTCCAGCAAAACGAAAAACTGAGAAAATAAGCGTTTGCATATACAACGGAGAACTAACAATTGCACAAAGAACACTGACGGACTCTAGAGTTATAGCAATGTTTTTGTCAAGGTGGCCATGACAATTGGCATAACAATATGTTTTGGCCTGAAAATGACTGCTGTTTCCAATTAAATGAATAATCTCAAAATGGATAGGTTTGCTATTGACCATATTCTGAGAGATAGTTGGGAAATTACTACATATAGCCACTCTTGGTCTGTGCATAGGGTCATTTTCTTACAGTAGATGAATGGTTCCTGAGACATCAGAAGTGATTCAGCCTGAGAGGCCCGATGTCTGAAATTCACAGTGCCGGGTCGTGGGAATGGCTGGTTTAAGTGAGAAGTAACAAAACATTGGGCGAAATTCAAAACAAAGTGATATCCCAGGCGATGCCCTGATGCGCACTTATCGACCATTTATGGCAGTGCCAACTATGCAAGTTTTCAGTCGCACCATTATGGGGTGACAGGGAAAACTTGTCATGCCGGCAGATGCAATTTGCTGTCTTGAAATGGCATATTTCCAATGTCTCTCTGAATTTAATTCCACACATTGAGACCAAGGGAAATAACTTTAGTTCCATTGTGCTTCCTATACAGACTCAATCACACACAGATATAAAAGTGTCACAAATGATATTAATCTGCACAATCTCCTGGTGCGTCCTAGTCGCATCACATTGCGACTAGGACACCTTCTCGGGCAGGATAGTAAAAGGAGATAAGATCAGATATGTAAATGGGAGAGGATTGGGCGAGGGCTTTGTAGGTGAGTATGAGAAGCTTCAATTGTGTTCTGAAGGGGAAGGGGAGCCAGTGTAGGGCTTGTAGGAGAGGGTAGGCAGGTGTAGTACATTTGGAGAGAAAGATGAGCCAAACAGCAGCATTGAGGACAGACTGGAGTGGAGAGAGGTGGGAGTCAGAGAGGTCCTATAAGAGAAGGTTACAGTAGTCCAATCTGGAGATGACCTGTGATTGGATGTGGGTCTTAGTTCCTCAAAGGGTGAGTGAGGGTCTGATCCTGGAAATATTTCTGAGATGGAAACAGCAGGATTGCAAGAGGTACTTAATTTTTTTCTATTGCTGCAAAAGTGGGAAATATGGGTCTTTGGCAGATGTCATTTATGTATTTATACCACTTTTCTGCCATTGCTCAAAAGCCCAAAATTTACACCTTTGGGCACAACCAGTATTTTTTTTTAAATAGCAGGATAATTGGTCCAGGGGAAGAGGAAAATGTCTGAATCTTGTTGGCATGGTTTCAGAGAGTTAGGGAATGGGAGAATACCAGGTGGTGGAAACAGACCGTTCTCAGGCGCAAATGGAAACTATACCAACACTATTAACCTCAATCTGTGGCCAGGTTTTGATAGGGTTTGATCAGTTACACAAAATTTCTACTTCAGGGTCCATAGGGGGTCCACAGGGTTGACCTTGGGGTATAGCTGGATCTGGATCCACGGGCACCACGCAGTTAAAGCTTTGCTGCTCCCAGGATGCACTTGGGTCCGTCCTCCTCTATACCCCGCCCCGGCCACAGGCACCTCAGTTTTAGTTGGTGCCCGGCCGGAGTCGGGTCACCCTGTCGCAGTGGGGCTGCAGGAGCAGCCCCTAAGCTTTATTTTAAAAGAGAAATTTTTTATTTTTTTCTTCTTTTTTTTACACTGTTAGAGCGGCAGCATCAGACTGTCCTTTAGGACGTCCACGCTGCCGCTCCTTCTCCCCGCTGGCGCCGCGACGCCAGTACAGCTCTGGGGATCGCGGCGGGACCCCAGAGCCTGTACTAGCCGGGCTCTGGGGACTCCCTTGACTGCTGCCGGACGCGACGGGGATCAGGTAAGCCGCGGGTCGCCGCGTGCGGCGGCCCGCGGATACTTCAATGCAGTCAGGAGCCTCCGGTCTCTGGGGACAGACCGGAGGCGCTAGCGGCGGCGGGCTCCCCCTCAATTGAATACCCCGCGTGTCCGCTAGACCACCAGGGTATCAGGCTGGTAGCGGGACCGGCAACCCGGGGGTTAATTGCTAGCCAGGGGAGGCAGCCTTCCCTGTCTAGCGGCTCCTCCCCTCAGCTCAGCGCACCTTTCAACTAGGAGTCTGGCGTCGCTGAGCTGCTCTTATCTTACGGCCACTCCTCCTCTGAGGTCTCCGGCGGCCATCTTTACTGGCACATCGCAGACTCCCAGGCGGTATCAAGTGGACCGGTCCCCCTGTGTACCTCTCCCCTGCTAAAGGACAGTGTACACAGCGCTATAGCCCTCCCAGACACTGAATCTGGGCGGTTGATTGTAGCGGAAGGTGCAGTGAGTATAACTTTTCTGCATTGTATGTGACTATTGCTAGTGCTGCCTGTCTGTGACTTATTCTCCTTTACTGTCAGCTTATACCTATCCCTTTCCTTCTCCTACGGCCCGGCAGGTGTGTGGGGGAAGGGCGTTTTTCTGAGACCCTCACTTATATAAAACACGTATTTGTGGGGTCAGTCACATACTGTTGTGTGCTACACAGTACCATATCTGGGCTGTTGTGTCGCATACTGGTGAGTGCGCGGGTGTTAAAACCGTAATTCCTCTGGTGATACCTGTTTCTTGTGATTTACGGTATCATGTCTGATGAGGAGACTGAGCGCTCTGTGGCTCCTGTGCTATTTTCCTGCAGACGCTGTGCTGCTGGAGTTGATGGGGAGGACTTATCTCAGGATGGTCTGTGCGGGCGGTGCCAGCTGGTACCGGGCCCCTCCAACCCCCCTGTATCACAGGACCCTCCTTGGGCGATGTTTTCACAGGTGCTGGCGTCTATTGCGGACCGGTTATCGGTCCCATCAGCGGTCCCTTCTAGGGCGTTACCGCAGCCCACCATCCCCCATTCCCCGAGGGTTCCACAAATGTTGCGGTCTTCCCCCGGGGCCCAGACTGTGGGTCCTTACTCGGGACTGCCTGTGTATGTGCAGTCTTCCCCAGGGACGTGTCAGTCTGTAGTGCCTTTGCAGCCTCCGCCTTGGGTGGATGTTCTATCCAGCTCCGTACAGAGTCTGGCGGCTTCATCCTCGGCGTTTCAGTCCATGTTGCAAGGTGATGTGCCACCAAGGGTGTCTAAACGTCCGGTTGTGAGTTCACTAGCTGCGCAGTTGTCGGACTCGGAAGTGTCCTCAGATGATGGAGAAATCCATGAGGACTCTGACTCTGATGTCATGGGGCAGGAGGTGGAAGCTAAGTCCTCCATTAATGTTCCAGCCTTAGTTAGGGCGGTGCGGGCTATCCTACATGTTGAGGATGATGCGCCGGCTCCTAGGTCGAAGTTTCCTAATTTTAAAAAGGCCAAGGTGACCTCAACTGTGTTCCCCCTGTCTGATCAATTATCGGATCATATGGCGGCGGCCTGGCAATTACCTAGTAAGAGGTTCCATCCACAGAAGAGGTTGGCGGCGAACTATCCTTTTCCTGAAGCTCATTGCAGGAAATGGGAAACTCCGCCGGCGGTGGATTCACACGTCACCCGCTTGATCAAAAGCGCGACGTTGCCATTGCCGTCTATCTCCTCTTTGAAGGATCCCACGGACAGGAAGGTGGAGACTTGTTTAAAGTCCATTTATTCTCTTTCCGGGGCGGTGGCTCGCCCGTCCATGGCTATCTCCTGGGTGGCTAAAGCCATTGAGGCATGGGCCAATGCCTTGGAGGATACCTTTCCTGATGAGGCTCCGGATATCCAGAGAGCGTTAGTGGGACAGATGCGGGATGCAGCTTCCTATATTGGGGAAGCGTCTTTGGATGGCAGCCTGCTCACTTCTAGGGTGTCGGCTGCAGCGGTATCTGCTCGGCGCTCCCTGTGGCTGAGGTCCTGGAGGGCTGATGCAGATTCAAAAAAGGGTCTGGAGGCCTTGCCTTTTAATGGTGATTTACTATTTGGTCCGGATTTGGACAGAATAGTGGATACTTTGGCTAAGTCCAAGTCGGCTTTTCTCCCTTCGGCCTCTGCGCCGGCTAAAGTGAGGAGCTCTGCCTTTCGGTCCTTTCGGGTTCAGGGTAAGGCCAAGGGCCAGTCCTTCCCGAGACATTCGGCGACCAAGGCCGCACCCAAGCCCAAGAAGCAAGCATGGAGTGCTCGACGCCCTTCTTCCAAGCAGGAGGATAAGCCTGCTGCCTGATGGGACGGGCCTCTCTCTGGGGGACCCCAGAGTGGGAGGCCGACTTCTCCAATTCGCCCAGTGTTGGCACAATACCACCACGGATGCCTGGGTTCGAGAAGTAGTCTCTCAGGGGTACGCCCTGTCTTTTCGGTTCAGGCCGCCCCACCAGTTTTTCTGTACGAGTCCTTCTCTGGACAAGACCAAAGCTGGTCAGATTCAGGTAGCTATAGAATCCTTGCTACAAGCAGGGGTCATTGTTCCCGTTCCGCAGTCTCAGCGCGGGACGGGGTACTATTCTACTCTGTTTCTGGTACAGAAACCCAATGGTTCTCATCGCCGTATCCGGAATTTGAAGTCTCTGAACAGATACCTCAGAGTTCCCAGGTTCAGGATGGAAACGTTACGTTCCATCATTCTGGCGATGGAACCCGGGGATTATATGGTCTCCCTCGATATCCAGGACGCCTATCTCCATGTGCCCATAGCACCGGCACATCAGCGGTATCTGAGGTTTGCTATCCTGAACCATCACTACCAATTTCGGGCGTTGCCTTTTGGCCTTTCCACGGCTCCGAGGGTGTTCACCAAGGTGATGGCGGTTATGGCTGCCCACCTTCGGGGTCAGGGTCTACGTCTGTTGCCGTACCTGGACGATCTTCTGCTGCTGGCGAGCTCCCCGGAGGTGCTTCTTCGACATCTCCACCTGACCATTGCTTGTCTTCAAGCACACGGGTGGTTGATAAACTGGAAGAAGTCCTCCCTGATTCCATCACAGCGGATGGTTCATTTGGGAGCCCTGCTGGATTCTCGTCAGCAGCGGATTTTCCTGACTCCAGAGAAGGTCTCCTCCCTGCAGCTGCGGATACACAGTTGCCTGAGCAGTTGCCGCCTGTCGGTCCATTCAGCTATGAGAGTTCTGGGGTCCATGGTGTCGACATTCGACATGGTGGAATTTGCCCAGTTCCATTCCCGGCCCCTGCAGGCGCTGATTCTATCGGAATGGAACGGGTTACCTCACCGGATCCGCTCTCAGATGCTGGTGTTGTCCGCGGAGGTTCGGCAGTCTTTGGCTTGGTGGCTTCAGACGGTGCATCTGGTCGAGGGGCGCCCCTTTTGGATCCCGGACTGGGTCCTGCTCACGACGGATGCCAGTCTTCGGGGTTGGGGGGCAGTGACCGGCTCATTATCGCTTCAGGGTCGTTGGTCCGCGGAAGAAGCACTTCTCCCCATCAACATCCTGGAACTGCGGGCTGTGTACAGGGCCCTGCAGTCGTCCGGCCCCGCTCTTCACGGAAGGGCGGTTCAGGTGCAGTCCGACAACGCTACCACGGTGGCGTACATCAACCACCAAGGGGGAACTCGCAGTCGGGCAGCAATGTCGGAGGTGTCTCGCATTCTTGCTTGGGCGGAGTGTCACGTTCCAGCGATCTCGGCAGTCTTCATTCCCGGAGTCCTCAATTGGGAGGCGGACTTCCTCAGCCGTCACGATGTGCATCCCGGGGAATGGTCGCTTCACCCAGAGGTGTTTCAGCTACTCGTGGACAGGTGGGGGCTGCCGGAGCTGGACTTGATGGCCTCCCGTCACAATCACAAGTTGCCCGTTTACGGGTCAAGGACAAGAGACGCAGGCGCCTGTCTGGTAGACGCTCTGTCGGTGAAATGGACGTTTCACCTGGCGTATCTGTTTCCTCCGATATCCTTACTTCCTCGGGTTCTGCGGAAATTCAAGCAGGACGGCGGCACGCTCGTGCTGGTGGCTCCGGCGTGGCCCAGACGTCCTTGGTACTCCGATCTGAGGTGCCTCTCCATCGACGCTCCGTACCTTCTTCCTCAGCGTCGGGACCTGTTGTCTCAGGGGCCCTGCCTTTACCCGGATCTGGGTCGGCTGTCTTTGACGGCGTGGCTCTTGAGACAGCCGTCTTGAGGTCTAGGGGTTTCTCCAGTTCAGTGATTGGTACCATGCTTAGGGCACGCAAGCCTGTCTCCGCGCGGATTTACCACAGGGTGTGGCGCACTTATTTTCAGTGGTGTGAATCCAGAAACTATGATCCGCAGGTGTTCCGGGTTTCCAGAATCTTGGAATTTCTTCAATCGGGTTTGGACCTCGGCTTACGCCTGGCCTCTCTGAAGGTTCATGTGTCTGCTTTGTCCGTGTGGTTTCAGCGACGGATTGCTACACTGCCAGATGTTTACACCTTTTTCCAAGGTGTTCTCAGGATCCAGCCTCCCTTCGTGCCTCCGGTGGCTCCGTGGGACTTGACGGTGGTACTGAGGGTCTTGCAGGGTCCTCCTTTTGAGCCGCTTGAGTCGGTGGAGCTCAAGTGGCTGACGTTTAAGACCATTTTTCTCCTGGCAATTGCTTCGGCCAGGAGGGTTTCAGAATTGGGGGCGCTTTCCTGTCGCCCTCCTTTTCTGATTTTTCACCAGGACAGGGCAGTGCTCCGCACGCGTCCTGAGTTTTTGCCCAAAGTGGTTTCAAAGTTCCACATTAATCAGGAACTTGTTGTGCCAGCTTTTCAGTCACCTGATCTTTCTGCTGGTGAGGCTTCCTTGGATGTGGTCCGGGCACTTAGAATCTATGTGGACCGGACTGCTTCGGTTAGGAAGACGGATTCTTTGTTTGTCCTCTTCGGTTTTCACAAGAGGGGTTAGCCTGCCAACAAGCAAACGTTAGCCCGTTGGCTTCGTTCAGTTATTTGTGAGGCTTATGCGCAGGAGGGTTTACCTGTGCCAGCCTCTGTTAAGGCTCATTCCACTCGTTCTGTGGGTCCCTCTTGGGCTGCTAGACGTGGCGCCTCCGCTGTTCAGCTGTGTAAGGCGGCTACTTGGTCTTCAATTCAGACGTTTTTGAGGTTTTATGCGTTTGACACCTTCGCCTCTCAGGATGCATCCTTTGGGCGCCGGGTACTCCTTTCAGCACAGGAGCGTCCCCGCCCTTAGTTGAACTGCTTTGGGACATCCCCAAGGTCAACCCTGTGGACCCCCTATGGACCCTGAAGTAGAAAACAAGAGATATGGTAAGAACTTACCTTTGTTATCTCTGTTTCTACGAAGTCCATAGGGTCCACAGGGCGCCCGCCCTGACGCACCTGGCTTCAAATGGGCTGTGTGGCTGGTCACCGGTTTTCCGTCTCCCATTTCTGTGAGTATGGTTTCTTGTGTGTTCCAGTCTTCCTTCTCTCTGTTTAGTCTCCTCCTCCGGCCTTAGCTGCTTACCAACTGAGGTGCCTGTGGCCGGGGCGGGGTATAGAGGAGGACGGACCCAAGTGCATCCTGGGAGCAGCAAAGCTTTAACTGCGTGGTGCCCGTGGATCCAGATCCAGCTATACCCCAAGGTCAACCCTGTGGACCCTATGGACTTCGTAGAAACAGAGATAACAAAGGTAAGTTCTTACCATATCTCTTGTTATTGAGCAAAGCTGTGCAGCAATACAATGATGCTTAATGTTCAGAATGTCTAGACCAGTTCCTCATACCGTTATTTGCCGGATCCTAGAGCATTTTTTTTCCCACAAGAACTCAAATTGTGAGGGTCAGAAATAGATGAAATTAATTTTTTGGAGGTTGTTGATCCTAATGGCATTAATGTGACCTGTCAATCTAAATCAGGAGATGTTAGCCTTGAACAGTTGATAATGTTTGGTGACCTTCACAAATATTTGATTTTAGTCTGATGCCATTTAAAAGGGTGATCTTTTTGTTCCAGCATAACCTTATCTGACTTGAAATGTAGAAGTCTAAGGGGACGACTCAATTGTTTTTGTGTGCCCAATCGCCCATCACTTTAGATTGGGCAGCCTTCAATTCTTGTTCTGACTCTGGGCGCTCATTCACTGGTTGTGCCCGAATAGACCCGGTCTAGCAACGTAAAACTGCTAAACCCATCTAAACTACTGGCCGTGACATGGAAAATGTGTTGAAAAGTCGGGTGCAGGGTGCCCAAAATTCTATTGAATTCTTCCCTAAGACTTCAGTTTTGGGGGGATTGATTTTCTACACCTAGTGGAAACTATTCTTCATTTTCTTTTAAAGTGAGGAGGCTGAGTCTGTTCCTGTCAAGAGAGCATTTTCCGTTTATAGGGAAAGTTTGTGTTGATATCAATTACAATGGATTTTGACTTGAGAGGTTCAATATGTAGCACAGATATTTAGGAGAGCGGTTAATGAAAACAAATGAAGGTATTTAGGAGAGGAGCATTTGGTGTAAACAAATGGATGATAGTTGGTGTAATGGATAGCGTTACTGACTGGGTTCGATATCCACCATGGCCCTAACAGTGGATTTTGTATATTCTCCCTGTGATTCTGTGGGGGTTTCCTTCCAGACTCCAAAAATACACTGGTAAGTTAATTGGTTCCCAACAAAAATGAACCCTAATGTGCGCATATGGTAGGGAATATAGGTTGTAAACTCAACTGGGGCAGGTGCTGATTATATTGGCCAAATATTCTCTGTAAAGCGCTGCAGAATATGTATGCGCTATATAAATAATTGGATGCGGTCAATATCCCCACAGCTGGGATTCTGGTGGTCAGAATTGCCTGCGCCGGCATCCTGAAGGAAAGTAGCGGGGTTGGGGGTAGGGTTAGGGTTAAGCACTTCGGGGGAGGTTATGTTCAGGCACGGGGGAGGGTTAGGGTAGGGAGAGGGTTAGGATACCGACCGACAGGTTTCTGTATCCTAATCATTTTGGGATGCCCGAGTTGGGATTCTGACTGCGACAGAATCCTGAGCGTCGACATCCCGTATCCAACCCTAAATAACGGATAATTATTATGTGAATTGTTGCTCTTTGCAGAGCAGTACAAGGTTGAGAGAACATGTAAAAAAAAATTCCATTGGATCCCACTGACCCAAGCGCTCTAAACATGAAAGTTACATGATTGGCTTTTCGTAGTGCAGTGGTAAAATTGAGGAGCATTTATGTACATGAATAGAGTGGATCAGGTCAATGGATCTTCGGGTATTATCAGAGGCTTGTTAGAATAAAACAGACTATTTGTGAATGAATCAAAGAAGGGAGGAGACAGTTTAGTCTGTTTTGTTAAAATCTTTCCATGAATATCAATTTCCCTATCTAGTAAGGAAAATTGATCTGTAGTTTGAGCAGAGGATGTGATCCAGATCTGGCTTAGGTATTATATAAAATTGGTGAAGGAGATGGCAAGGTCAAAGGCTGCTCATTTCATGATCAGTCTAAAAAAAGTCCAGGGTATAGTAAGGATTTTAATAGCAGTTAAATTCCATTTCTACAGTATTTTATGTGATATGACCATTTCCTGTCATTTTAGCTTTAGTTTTGGTAAATTTACAGACAGGAAATTGATCAGCATTGTCGGCTTTATCATAAAACCTCAGTTGATAGTATTAGTGGCTTTCAGTTGTCCCTTGAGGATGTCAACATGAGTAAGAAGGGTTGTAGAAGTTCATGCCGAGATAGCTTCTTTAAAAGGACAAATTACCATGCTTGTATTTCCAAAGCCACACCGTTGCTGCACTAGAGATACTTGGGAGTCTTCCCCTGTTAGTGGCTCTATAGGCCTCCCAAATGACTTCAGGCAAAAGTTCATCTGAGCAATTATGTTCAGAGTATTCTGCAATTACTAGTTTGGACTCATGGGAGGAGAATTGGTTCAGAGATTCAACCAACAAATCGCCATCTGCAACAGTTTTGAGCTGATTTAGTTAGGTTGAGATCCAAATAGATTACTGCATCATCAGTCCAAGAGAAAAGTTATACCTGTATTGCTGATTACTTGTGTTGAGGATAAAATACATAAAGGTGCGTACACACACACCGATTTTTTTTTTTTAACAATTTAACTATAACGACGTCGATGATGAATGATTATCGTTCATGCGCGTTCACGTTTGTCGATTGTAGTTTGTAGGTCAGTCTGACTGACCTACAAACTACAAACTACAAACTCCATTACCGACCCTTCTATACACGCTGCTAAATCACTGGCCCCTCTATACCCTTTCAATAGAAGTTGCAACATTTTTCCTTCAACACACAGAAAATCGTTTATTATGTAAAGTAAAACCAACTACTTTGTAAAACGATTTTCGTTCACTTTTTCAAGGGAAAAACTGAACGAAAATCGTTCATTACTTACATCGTTGTGTGTGTATGCACTTTAAATCATCTAATCTTGAATAAAATTGGTATGGCACCAAGAAGTGTGTATAATATTTAACTGAAAGTTTTCAATCACCAGGATTGATAGAGGGGTCTACCTTATTAAGGTAGAGTTTGAGAATCTTGCAATGGATTATACTTGAATTTCATAGCAGTCGGGGCTGTTTCGCCCATTCTTGAATTCGTAACAGAGTTAAAATCCATCCCAATAATTAGATGTCCTTGTGAAACATGCCCAATGCATTGTAAGGCTTTTTACTACATTACTGACCTCTCTATACCCTACACTACATTACTGACCTCTCTATACCCTACGCTACATTACTGACCTCTCTATACCCTACGCTACATTACTGACCTCTCTATACCCTACGCTACATTACTGACCTCTCTATACCCTACGCTACATTACTGACCTCTCTGTACCCTACGCTATAGCACTGACCCCTCTGTACCCTACACTACATTACTGACCTCTCTGTACCCTACGCTACAGCACTGACCTCTCTATACCCTACGCTACATTACTGACCTCTCTGTACCCTACACTACACTACTGACCTCTCTGTACCCTACACTACACTACTGACCCCTCTATACCTACACTACATTACTGACCTCTCTGTACCCTACGCTACATTACTGACCTCTCTGTACCCTACGCTACAGCACTGACCCCTCTGTACCCTACGCTACAGCACTGACCCCTCTGTACCCTACGCTACAGCACTGACCCCTCTGTACCCTACGCTACAGCACTGACCCCTCTGTACCCTACGCTACAGCACTGACCCCTCTGTACCCTACGCTACAGCACTGACCCCTCTGTACCCTACGCTACAGCACTGACCCCTCTGTACCCTACACAGTAGCGGCTCCAGGCACGGGCAAGTCTGTCCGTCGCCCAGAGCGCTACTGTTTCCGGAGGGCACAGGAAACGCCCACCTTCCCTCCCGGCGCTATAGCACATATGTAAGCTTAGGGGGAGGGAGCGGAGGAGGGAAGGGGCGGCAACACAGGACGGTGCTGGGCGCAGCACTGGCTAGTGCCGGCCCTGACCCTACACTACATTACTGACCTCTCTATACCCTACGCTACATTACTGACCCCTCTATACCCTACACTACATTACTGACCCCTCTATACCCTACACTACATTACTGACCCCTCTATACCCTACACTACATTACTGACCTCTCTATACCCTACACTACATTACTGACCTCTCTATATCCTACGCTACATTACTGACCCCTCTATACCCTACACTACATTACTGACCCCTCTATACCCTACACTACATTACTGACCCCTCTATACCCTACACTACATTACTGACCCCTCTATACCCTACACTACATTACTGACCTCTCTATACCCTACGCTACATTACTGACCTCTCTATATCCTACGCTACATTACTGACCCCTCTATATCCTACGCTACATTACTGACCTCTCTATACCCTACGCTACATTACTGACCCCTCTATACCCTACGCTACATTACTGACCTCTCTATACCCTACGCTACATTACTGACCTCTCTATACCCTACGCTACATTACTGACCTCTCTATATCCTACGCTACATTACTGACCTCTCTATATCCTACGCTACATTACTGACCTCTCTATACCCTACGCTACATTACTGACCTCTCTATACCCTACGCTACATTACTGACCCCTCTATACCCTACACTACATTACTGACCTCTCTCTACCTAGTCTACACTTATGAACTCTCTATACCCTACTTTACATGACTGACCCCACTATACCATACACTGTCACTGGTACCTCTATACCATATATTACATTAATGACCCCACTAATACCCTACACTACATCAATGACCCCACTATACCCTACACTACATCAATGACACCTACACTCCATTACTGACCCCTCTATACACGCCGCTAAATCACTGGCCCCTCTATACCCTACCCTATATCACTGGCCCCTCTATACACTACACTACATCACTGACCACTCTATAGCCTACACTCCATTACTGACCCCTCTAGAAGCTACACTACATGGTGAAACATCACTATGCTACCTCTCTGCACTAGTGACCCCTCTATAAGCTACACTAAATGGTAGAACATTACTGCACACTCTACACTACATCAGAGAGAGAGTAACACTGAAAAATATAAGATAATGGGTAAAGTGGGTAAGAGATGCTGGCGCATTAGACGAAGGAGAGTGAGAGTCTGATAAACGCAAAGCACCGGAGAAAGGCAGGGTAACAGACGCCATAAAGGGAGGGGGGATAGAGAAAACCGCTAGAAATAGTAAAACGAGGAAAGTGGGCAAAGGTTACTAACCAGACACACAAGCATTGGGGGTTAGTGGTGGGCTAGGGAAATAATGCAAATCTAACACATGACACTCACCTATACAGTAGTCTGCATGATCTACATGACTGCTCTCTAGGCTGCACTGCTCCTGTCCTCCGCTGGCAGCCACATAACATCACTGTTTAACTTATGCTGGGTACACACGTATCGATCTGCACAACCAACGATATCGCTGAACGATTTCCCTGTAGTGCAGGACAAACAATATTGGGTGTACACACTGATAGATATCTTTCAGTGAAGTCATCCTGCCACATCTCTGAACAGGCAATTCTTGACGATATCGTAGTATATACTATAAGTGATATTAAATGATGCAAGATTATGTGGCCTGTGTCCCTCATCTCTTCAGTGTCTAACTGTATTTTTCCACAGAATACATACGTTTTGTCAACATTCATAATGTCGGCAAGCAGTATGTTGACTCCAGAAAGCAGTCACTGGGAGATCGACTAGTGCTTCTTAAAGCATTTCATGGGTGCAGGCAGTACAATTGTAAACGTGATGATTAAACCTCATGTTTACAGTTGTACTGCCAACGCACATGAAAAGCTTTACGTTGAATTCCACACTTGTCAATCTCCCAGTGCTGGCGTTCTGGAGTCCACATACTGCTTGCCGACATTGTCTGACCGATTTTGCCTCAGGAACAGGGGCGTATCTATAATGGGTGCAGGGGCCCACACTGCACACCCTGCACCCATATTTTCTCCCTGCACCCATATTTTCTAATACTTACCTCTCCAAAGTCTCACGTCTGCTGTCACAGCCCTGCATAAAACACCTGTAAAATGGCTGCTGAGGCCATTTTTCCAGAGTTTGTGCATGTGCAGTGAGGAAATTGCCGGGAAAATGGTGACATGCGCAGTAGACTTTAGGCACAAACTAGTGCCCAGAGTGTACTTCTGCGGTCAGTCCGCTGCCGGCCGCCAGGGAGAGAGGAGGGCGCCCCGGGCGAGGAATGCACACGGGCCCCCTCCTCTCTTAATACGCTCCTGCACAGAAGCATATGCCCTCACAGAGCGTAGTGAAAAAATAAACGCATATCTGAGGATACTGAAAACAGAGAGGCTAGAATTATTGGAAGCTTCTTTGCTGTACATAGTAAGCAGAGGGCGAGATCCTCATACACTATTAGTTGCAGTTAACACCTCCTTTTACATGTTGTCCTACTATTAGGCATTACAGAGTGCCCACTTGTACTTGAAGTCAGTCAATGGATCACCAAGAAATTTCAATAGCCAGTCTGAGCGTGGGCGTAACTCAGGAGCGTATTAAGAGAGGAGGTGGCCCATGTGCATTCCCCATCCCGGGCCCCCTCCTATCTCCCTGGCAGCCGACAGACAGCAGCAATAGACTCTGGGTACTAGTGTGTGTGTCCAGAGTCTACTGCACATGCGCAGGTCACCGGGAAAATGGTGCTGCCGGCAATTTCTCCACAGCACATCCGCAGAACGCCGGAAAAATTGCTGCGGCAGACATTTTCCAGGTGTTTTGTGCAGGTCTGCAACACCCGACACGGGACTTCAGAGAGGTAAGTATTACAAAATATCGGTGCAGGGTGTGCAGTGTGCCCCCTCCCCCTGCACCCTTTATAGATACGCCCCTGACGTAACTACCATAGATGCAAGTGGTGCAACTACTATGGGGCCCATAGCTGAGGGGGGCCCATCTTCCTTGTCAAAGTTACATGTGTTATATACATTTTCCACCATCTGGTGGTACATAGATGCCCTTACAAATTTTTTCTATGAGGCCTTCAAATACTGAGTTGAGCCCCTGAGACTGAGCCTGGTTATACTATACAATTCATAATCATATATTGGTAGTCAAGTGTCAAATTGCTAATAAATCTGCCCCTATGTCACTGTCACTATTAGAAAAAAAATTAGCAGTGCAGACACTTCCCATCCGCCCACCCTCCTTCCCCTATTTTCTGGAGACACCTGTAGCACTATAACTAATCTCAGCTCCTCACTCTTCTGCTCCCTGGTATTTCCTCCCAGTGTCCCTGGTCTGTTATACGGACAGCGCTGTGGCGATACTGACATATAGAGGTGTGGTAAGCAGTGAACCTTATCACTGTAATTGCAGTGGCTGTCTGGCCCCAGCCCCTCACATACAGCAGCTGCAGGGACCACTGGGGATCTCACCAGCATCCTTTGCTGGGCCAGTCTGACTCCTGCACTAGTGAGAGGGCCTGGCCAAACATGGTCCCGTTAGACATGGCACAGGAAATGAATTCGCTCAGGGCGCACAGAGGACAGAGATGTGTGGCTGCCTATAAGGGGAGGAGGCGGGAGAGAACAGTAATGGATTATGCTGAGCTGATCGATCTTCTGCGGCGCACACAGGAAGTGCGCAGTGTGCCTGCAAATAACAAAATATTTTTTGCAACACTGCCACCCTTTAAACCACCACTGTAGGGGAAGGCAGCACGGACCAGGGAGCGAGATGGAGCAGTTGGAGAGGCAGGAACCAGGAGGGGGAGGCGCAGAGTCTGAGGGGCCAGGCTGACCATGGCTGCTCCCTTCCAGGCTACAGCGCTCCAGGTGATGGCCCTGTCATCCCGCCCCTTAAGCCATTCCTGAGCAGGAAGAGACACAGAGTTGATTACTTCGGAACAGAGGGCACCGCGAATGATCACTAGAATTATAGAATTGGTCCATTTGGTTCGGGCTTGGTGGTGTCCTTTTCAAATTTGAGTTGACCTGAAACAGCTAAAATATAACAGAGATACTACATGAATTTCTCCATTTATAAGTGAATTAAGTAATGAAAAGAGGATAAATGACTCCCTCTGGTGGAGAAAATAACATAAGACTGTTCTGTGATCAAGCTACATATTACATAGCTCAGGATAGCTGTGCAGAAAGAGCGAGCTTAGGACTCATGTGTAGAGGGTCCCTCTGGTGGCAGAATCTGGATAGGATCAACCTTTCATTGGCAAGCTGACAATATTGATCCCTGAATGGAGTGTAGCTAATTAGAGGAGAGCCCAAATCATGTAACAGAGCTCAATTCTATCATGTATTGTACTCTAAAGTTCCACTGTGCAAGACACTGCTTCCTGCCAGTACCAGAAATGTTCTGTAGAATTTTGCACTGGATTTCCCTGTTCGGCAGTGTTGTCTCTGGTATTTGTGGATTGGAGGCCGGAAGATATAAGTCCTATTGGTTAAAGGTAGGCCTGGTGACCTACACGATTGGACACCACACCAAGTTTCTCAGCTCGAAGGCACTGAACATGATTTGACATTCCTCAGTCTATAGGCGGGGAGTGGACAAAAATATTAAATGGCAGTAGTACGGGCTGTTCATGGAGATGGAGTTCAGGGCTCTGATGGTTGCAGAGTGTCAGGCCTTGTGGTAGGAACTGTTCTACTAAATATCCTCTGACCTGCACGTTGTTTTGGAGGGGGATGGGATTATGGACAAGCTATATTCCCCACTTTATTTATCATGGGAATGTTGGGAACTATGGATGCTGTAATTTAACGCTGACTTAGAAATTCTCTTTCTGAACAGTACTTACGACTTCCAGGCCATACCTTAGAAATGTAAACTTTTATGCTATAACGGCAGCCCTATCTGACTCATAGGAGCTGCAGCTAATGCAGCCCCTAAAAGCCAGCCTGTCTGCTAGCAAAGCCACGCCCCCTGATTTTGGTCACGCGTCTGCCGGCCTTAAGCCCCGCCTCATGGTGACATCCGCTGTCAATCACCAGGATGGCAAGGGAGGAGAGTGATTTGATTGAATATAAACTTGGATGTAACTATTTGTGCACATCTGTGATGAGTATATATAGGGAAGTTTAATGATCAATTATGTCCATAAGGTAATACTGTACTGAAATATAAGTATGTGGTCATAAGGCATTAAGTAACAAATACAATAGAAAAAACATCTTTCAATCAATTTATTTATTTTGCAGAATTGATATAAATATGTCCATAGCTATTGTGGCTAAAAGTAATGTGCTAAATAACTAAAAATAATTAAAAACAAGTAAATTATTTGGCCTATGAATCAATGGTGGATGCTTCTAACAATTGAAACCATCGATGTTAAAATAAAATAATCCATATTTCAAACTAAAAGTCAATGTCCATAAATGATTCATATGATGAAAACAATAGATATAATGCAAAATCATTTAAACTATACTCAAAACACACACAAGTCCACGGGTAGAACGTGTTTTAATGTATTCGAATAGGGATGTAGTGGTTCTTGTTTGCGCTTGAATTGCCGCATATCAAAATTGGTATAGATTGGAGTTGGGTGGGTATATGAGCGCTGGTGTAAGAATATACAATGTCTGACTATGAATCTAAAATATGTTGGTAGATGATGGTGCAATTGCTACTGAAGTCAAAATTAGTAATTGGATGATAGTAAATGCAAAAAAATAATTTAAAATAAAATGTAAATAAAAGTATAATTAAAAAAAATTCAATGAAAAATTAAATAAAAATATAATGAAAGTTCAGAAAAAAATAATTAATAAAAAGCAGTGAGAAAAGGAAGAAGGAAAGAAAGAGGGGTTAATGAAAGAGATTGGCATACAAAAAATATTAAAATAATGTTTATAGTCTTAATAGACTATTTAGAGGTGTGCCAGTTCTGTAAGTAGCCCAGGTGGATCAGCTATGATGCAATCCTAGTGCCACCTAACTCACCCTGACTACCTTTGTGTAATAGTAGACTTCAGCTGCGGACTCCCATCCGAGCCGCGGTCACGTGACACGCTGGGTTGGCGCCGCTTGATGACGTAGCGCGCCGAGAGATGTTCGGTGGACTGGTAGCGGTGGCTGCAGTGTTCTCCGGGCACTTCCTCAGACTCTCCAGCGCGTTTCGGACCTCCAAGGGTCCTTTGTCAAGGATGGGGGATGTCGTCTCTATTGACTATTTTTAGGGAAATCTTTATTGGGAAAAAAAAAGTGAAAACAGGATATCCTGTCCCGGAAGTTGTGGGTAAAAGGAGGCAAGCACATGTTTTGGGCTCCATATTGTTTTTATGCCAAATCAAGGAAAATGGAAAGTTTTGGCATAGTGAATAGGGGGTGATAGGAATAAAATAATAGTAGAAAGAAATAAAACAAAATACAAAAAATGTTAAATTATTAAAAAATATGCAAATAAATAAATTAGACTAAAATGGAATATAAAAATATAGGATGATACTATTAGATGTTTATCATCTGCATGGATGGTTTGTGCAGGAATACTAATGAAGAAAATACCGTTAAAAATTGCCTAGTAAGATTTTTAAAGGATTGTTATGAACAATCCTTTAAAAAAAAATATATATATATATATGCATGTATGTAAGAATATCCGAACATATCTATAACATCAGAAAAGGCCTCACTACTCACAGCGTATCAGTTCACTTTCTACACAGTCACAACAAGGACCCAAAATGACCGAGGTTCATGGGCATTGAAAAAATAATACAAAATTGGCGAGGAGAAGATCTAATCAAAACATTGAGCAGAGAAAAGAAACTGAGTGGATCTACAACCTTAAGACACTGGAACCATACGGACTAAACATCGATATAGAACTAAAAACATTTTTATAAATATCTTATTACTTTTTAAATGGCTAGTTTCATTCATAGCAATCCTTTAAAAATCTTACTAGGCAATCTTTATCCTATATATAGAGATATATAGATAGATATATATATTATAGAGAGAGAGATGGAGATATATACAATATTGATCCTATATATATATTTTTGTTTTATTTATATATATATATATATTAGATATATATATAATAGATGAATGGATGACCGGCATGATGATGCAGTTGGTGTTTGTCTGAACTTTTTTCAAATCCGGGGAGTGCCGCCCTATGTGTGTGTGTATATATATATATATGTAGATAGATAGATAGATATAGATATATCGTCTCTGAGATGCCTGTAAGGCAAATCACAACGTTTCTGGGCTATCAAGCCCCGTCGTCAGGAATACAACTTGAAACGTTGAATTAATTGGAAGTCCTGCAGTGCAGTGTTGTGGTGATATATATAGATAGACGTAAAGATACTCACACGTATAAGGCTGATGCAGAATTGAACATAGGTCAGTCTTCGCATAGGGCTGGTGCAAGTACGCACAGATCTAGTTGTCCATGAAGCCAAGCCTACAGATAGGAGTGGCACAGTCCCATAGATATTTGCAACTCTGCTTATAGCAAAAATTCAATTTTCTTCTACATGAATGGGTTGTAACATTCAACTCTGCATCAACCTACTGTGTGTAATAAGTATGTAGGGGCAATACAGCCAATAACTAGCTAATTTCTGCTCCCACCTCCATAGCTTGCAAACACAAGATACATATCCTGTGGCTAATTAAATCTGCCCCATAATACATATTGCACACAGTTTGTGGCAACATCTTTGTGGCATGTGTTCATATAAAACATTCCACGGAGATAGAAATTCTTGGTCCATGCTGACATATTGGCATCACATACAGTCCGGTGCATAAATATTGGGACATTGACAGAATTTTCATATTTTGGCCTCTGTTCACCACCACAATGGCTTTGAAATGAAACAAACAAGATGTGCTTTAACTGCAGACTTTCAGGTTTAATTTGAGGGTAATTACATCCAAATCAGGTGAACGGTGTAGGCATTACAACGGTTTCTATATGTGCCTCCCACTTTTTAAGGGGCCACTTTTTTTTTTTTTTGTTCCTGAAAAATGGTTGCAGTGTGGCAGGGTGCATTATGCTGCTGAAAGAGGCCATTGCCATCAAGGAATACTTGTTGCTATGAAGGGGTATACTTTGTCTGCAACAATGTTTAGGTTGGTGGTACATATCAAAGTAACATTCACATTAATGGCAGGACCCATGGATTCCCAGCAGAACATTGCCCCAGAACATCACACTGCCTCCGTTATTCACTACACCTGTCAGTGGTTTTAGTGTTATAGCTGAGGGTTGTATCTATAGGTGTGTATATATATGGATTAGATAGCTATATAGGTATAGTGTGCGTTTTTGTTAAGAGTACTAAATGGAAAATGGAAAGAAGTAAAATATCTAATCCTAATCATTAATATGTGATTTTAATTTGATGTAAAAGTGACATGTGTAATTGTATGTATGTATATATTATGGACACATTTCATTGTGATATTATTTAACATTATGTCCAAACTAACTGTGTAACATAGGCCCGTATTCTATTTGAGGCGAAAAGTCCACACTTTTCGCCTACTGGACTATTTGCCTACTTCGCCTGTTTTGCAGGCGGAAGAGTATTGCGCGTCCCCGCTTATCCCCGTATTCTATTTGTAAGGACGTGAAAACGGGACCCGGCGAAACTGGAACAGGCAAAGTCCTGTCAATTTTCAGGAAATCATCCTAGCACCCACCTAAAGATGTCCTGACATGGGGAACCACTATGGGTACCCCCGTTTTTGCCTGCTGAAGGCAAGTTGGGTTATTAAATAGCCGCGGAAGGTGCATAAATGCGGCTTTGAAGAATAGCATTTCGCTATTTTTTGGGGGGAAATAACTATGCCCATCAAATTTGGGGTACATGAAAGTGGGTGCAAGCATATTTTTAAGTCCCTAAAATGTTTTTTAAAAATTGTTCAAAAATGCACCTGCTGCTACCACCCGCAATGACGAAAACACCTGCCGCATACTTGGGAACCCCTCTGGAATAAATTTTGCTATTTTAGAAGTTTGTCCCCTATTTATTTATTTATTTTTCACCCCAAAATTAAAGTTCATTTTTTGGGGTGTCCTGATTATTTTAAAAAATAAAAATAAATAGTTTTTGACACACATTACTTTTAGTGGACATTCCCAGGGATGCAGGCTTTTTTTTTTTTTTTTTTTTTTTTTTTTTTAAAGCCTGCACCCCTAAACCCCAATTCTGCACTTATTTTCGTCACCTATTCAGTGTGTTGGAGGGGGGGGGTTCCATTAAAATGAGACCAATGACCATATTTATGTAATAACCCACAACCAGCTCTGCATAAAACTAATTTTGATGACTCCTCCTCAGTCACTTGTACCATAGAATATATATTACTTACAATGTACTGTACTACACCATAGGATTTTTAATTTCTCTTCTATTCTTGCAGAACCGGATGGAAGAAAGCAAAGCACTATTTAGGACGATTATCACATATCCCTGGTTTCAGAATTCTTCAGTCATCCTCTTTTTAAACAAGAAAGATCTTCTGGAGGAGAAAATTATGTACTCCCATCTAGTTGATTATTTTCCAGAATATGATGGTAAGTAGTTGTTGATGTACAGATGTGTCCACTTCTATCTTCCATGCGCTACACATAACGCGGGAGCTCTGTGTGACCAGAGTGTCTCTTCGTGCGACTTATTACCTTCAAATCTGTTTTATTCACACAGCGGTGCGAATATTTAGCACAAGCAGCTCCTGCTGATTAAATTAATATGCAGCATTCCTATGTTCTGTGAGTGACTGCAGGTGTATCTGCATACGGAGCACTATGTTACAGCCATTGACACTGTAACGTAGCGTTTCGTATGCAGAGACACCCGCAGTCGCCACAGAATATAGACAGGCTGCATATCATTTTAACCACTTAACTAATTATTTTTCCAAAAACCTGCTCCAAAATTGTCGGTTTCTTTTATGATTGAATTAGGTCACGAACATAATTTTAAACTTATCCATCACTATTTTATTTGAAAAAAATTTTTTTAAAACACAGTATACCATAAAAATAGCAATGTTTATATTATACTGTAGTGATGGCCATTGACGGCTGTACCATCGATGGTTCAAGCCATCAATTGTTTTGCGATTGGTCGAGGAGATCTGTGTACACCACAACTGCCGATGTTTCCTAAACATCGTTTGAGGTTTGCCATCGATGGTGCAACATTGATGGCCACCAGCAATGGCAAACCACTTGGTTTCAGTCAGACTATGGTTTGCAGACCATCGATGGTCAGTTGCCATCCCTAATCAGAGGCTCTGCTATATCGATATATATCGATCGAACATTTTATATATATATATATATATTTATATATTTATATTTATTCAATTATTGCAGCAGTGATCGGGCACATGGGGATGGGGAGGCGGAGCTGGGGCCGGAAAGGAGTGGGCGGGGGCGCCGGGGGAACATGGCAGCAGCCGCGGCTACCAGAGCCGCTGCTGCTGCTCCTACAGTGATTTTACTGATTACTGTTCCGGAGCCGCAGTGGGAGGGTGTCCCGCTAGCGTCCCTGAAACATAGCAGAGGCCGCTACCAGAGCCGCTGTTGCTCCTACACAGTGATCACCTAGTGATCACTGTAGTGCCGGAGCCGCAGCGGGAGCGTCTCCCGCTGGCGGCTCGGATACATAGCGGCGGCTACCAGAGCCGCCGCAGCTGCTCCTTCACACACAGTGATCACTATGTCCCGCTGGCAGCCCGGATACATAGCAGTGGCGGTGGCTACCAGAGCCGCCACTAGAGCTGTTTGCTGAAGGGGGTGGAGATGGCTGCCCGATCACTGCTGGCCACAGTGATCGGGTCACAGCAGCAGCACTGCTGCTTCTATGGGAGGGGGGCTGCCGACGGTGCCCGATCACTGTGGCCGGCAGTGATCGGGTAATGCTGGAGAGGTAGCCACGCTTGCAGAGGGACCAGAAATTCCCTCTGATGTAGGCGGCTGCGGGAAGATTAGCTTCCCACAGCCGCCTAGTGGGCATTTCTGACTGGTCATATCAGATACGACCATGTCAGGGAAAGCCCAGCCTGGTGCGGTCGTATCTCATACGACCGTGCCAGGCAAGTGGTTAATCAATAGAAGCTGCTTGTGCTAAATATTTGCACGAAAAGACGCTCAGTGCTACCGAGTCACACCACGGCATGGCTCGACTAGAAAGGCTGTTTAGTGCGCAAGGAGACTAGATGTATGAGGTCATATCTGTAACAGCTGATGGGAATAAATGTTCCAAATGCCAAATAAATGTTCCTATTATAAAATCTGTAATGAACCGACTGACCGTTTCCCTGCCAAAACCAGTTCCATACAACTATTGCTATAAGCTGGGTTCAAAATATTTGATGAAATGCAAAAACTGTCAACAAGTATTACTTTGAGACATAACAAAGAAAATGGATACACTGATACCAGATTGCAGTCTTATACAGACAAGAGTGTGGAGACTATATATTAGCATCCCTGTGTGAATAAAACGCATTTGAAGGTAAAAAGTCACACCGAGTCACGGCATGGTGCGACTAGAAGGGCTGTTTAGCACGCAAGGAGGCTAGATGTATGAGGACACATCTGTATTTATCACTTTACCATTGACCATAGAGGCAGTAACTATACTCATCCGTTACTTTTTGATATTAAATATTTTATACAGAGCTGGAATGCGCTCATAGTGTAGTAATTTCACCAAACAATGAAGCTTTAATACTCTTCATATATTGTGTTTACTTCAAAGTGATTGAGACAGGCTTTTCTGATATTACTCCACTCAATGGATAGTGGTCATCACAGCAATGGAATTAATGTTAATTCCAATGACTAGAATTTCAAAAAATTGTATGAATGACCATTTATTTTATCCTAGTCCTATTGGCTAGATGCCCACTTAAATCCCTAAAAAGGGCATTGTTCACATTTGGTAAGACAAACATCCAAGCATGTAACTTTTGCAGAGTGGTCAGTGCAGTCCGCGGCACTACACACTAAAACAAAGACCGAAAGCGCTGGGTAGTACATTCACTGACTGGGAGTATACTACATGGTGGCAGTGTGTTTGCTTTAGCATACAATTAGAGTCAGACAGACCCTTATTGGCTGCTGCACCCGGCGCCGGTCTGGAACTCATGAGCTCCGCCTTCTGGATCCTGCAGTGGGTTAAGGGAGAGACGTGCCAAGCGGGACGAGAGGAGCAGATGACGGCGGGCACAGGAGCAGGGATTCGGGTAGTTTTGTATCCCGTGTGTCTGTGTTTTTAATGTGTATGGGGCACTGCATAAGGAGCACTGCTACTGGGGTGCATTGCATAAGGGGCACCACTACTGGGGGCATTGCATAATGGGCACTAATACTGGGGGCATTAAGGTGCATATATAGAGGAATGTTCCCAGAGTGACAAGAAACGGTGACTTCTCATGTTGACACGCTCCCATTTTTCAGTGGCCAAGCCTACTTATTTGACGCATACACACAGTGGGGGGGTGCCATTTTTCATCTTGCCCTGGGTGCAAAATACCCTAGTTAAACCACTCTTTGCTTCCTGTTGAGCTTCCTCGCTGTGGTGCCCCTGTTCAAGAACAGTGCTGACTTCCGTGGGAGGCGCCTCCTGTTCACAGAGGCATGTGACTGAGCTGGGAACATCACGCTGGAGAGGGAGCACTTCTCGGTGGAGGAGTGGTGGCCGGATTACGCCTGCAGGTTCAGCACAGGGATGGACATCAGAATCTGATGGTTACTAAACATCCATGGTTTTATTCCAATGGTAGTGTTTTTACAGTTTGATGGTAGCGGTCGGATGTTTGCCACCATCAAATGGCAATCATTCGATGGTGTTCTGATGATGGTTTTTAGTAAATTCTTGATAGCGATGCATCCCCTGGCTCCTTCCTGGCTACTGTGTCTGCATCAGAGCATCTTCATGGGTTCGTTGGAAGCTGTCTCCCACTCGGTCTGCCTCAGATGTGACCCTTCTCAGTCCCTGACTCCCTCCCCTTTCTAGGCTGCTTCTAAGCAACATGGCACATTGCTATCTCCTGACTGTCTCAGCGAGCCAATCAGAGGACAGCCCTGCAGCAGCAGCAGCAGTCAGTCACTCACACAGCACAACCTTTTTTTCTGTGACTTGCTTCATTCCTAGCCTCAGTTTCAGATGTTCTCTTGCTATTTTAGCACCCTGGCCAGCTCCTATACAGCAGCTTGGTGCAAGATTTTGTTCTGTGATTTCACTAAAATCATCACTCCTCGGGTCTCTTTGGTTCACAGATGAATGGTTCATACACCTTGACCTTCCCAGACCAAAAATGCAAAGTGAATGAACAAAAGAGAAGTCTAAATCCAATCAATATTTAGTATGACCACCCTTTGCCTTTAAAACAGCATCAATTCTAATAGGTACACTTGCACAAAGTCACGGATTTTGTAGTATTAAAGTCAGGTGTATGATTGAACAATCATACCAAACAGGTGATAATGATCATCATTTTCATATGTATGTTGAAACAGAAACAGCTGTGTAGAAGGCTTAAAACTGGATGAGGAACAGCCCAACTCTGCTACAAAGGGGAGGTTGTGAAAGACAGTTTAATGTCACAGGTCATACACCATGACAAGACTGATCCCAGCAACAAGACACAAGGTAGTTATACTGCATCAGCAAGGTCTCTCCCAGGCAAAGATTTCAAAGCAGACTGCTAATGCAACAAAGTGCTGAGATACCTACCAGAGTGTGCTAGAACCACCAGAGAGAGACACCCCAGACAGGAAAGAGGAACTGCACTGGTTGTGATAGGTGCAGGTTGCTAGAACACTGTTATGCATATTGGTTGACATGAATTATAGTGCTGTTTTTATTGCATTGTCTTAAAATTCTCACATTTGAGTGGAAGTTCCCAGTCTAATTATGTTTTAATATTTTTGTTTTGTCTTTTTGCCACAAAAAGGACCCCAGCGTGATGCACAAGCGGCAAGAGAATTTATCTTAAAGATGTTCGTAGATCTGAATCCAGACAGTGACAAAATAATCTATTCTCATTTCACTTGCGCCACAGACACTGAGAACATTCGCTTCGTCTTTGCTGCTGTCAAGGACACTATCTTACAGCTGAACCTGAAGGAATACAACCTGGTCTAACTGTGCCTGCTAGTTTTCCCAATCCCCCTTTGGGTCATTGAAGAAATACAAGAAGGACTGTATTATCTATAAGAGGAAAAGAAACAATTTGCATAATACTAATTTATTGCCGTCCTGAACTCTGCGAATGTTCAGAGTTTGTAGTAATTATTATTATGATTTTATTTAAACTATGTAGAGGAAAAACAAACCGCTGCAGTAAAGGTGCAGCGCCATTTTCTAGTAGAACAACGACTTATGTTTTGAATTGTAAGTCGTGCACTCATAAGGGCCGGTTTCATTTGTATTGCTTTTTAATTTTTAAGGAGAGCAGGATGCTTTGAATTCTGCATGATGCTCTGAGGCTCCTTTTAGGGTATTTTAAGCTTTTCCAGTTCAGATTCTCTTAAGGTTTCCCATATAATATTGACCCCTTTCTGAGTCGCTTACACTAGTAAAAATTAGGCATAACTTTTGTGGTTTGTTATTTTCTTTTTTAAATTTCAGTCGTCATCTTTGCTAATTTATATACTTTTTCGAAGGAAAAAAAGTATTGAAACTGTGATTTTTAAATTATTGACATGTATAAAGTAGATTTGGTTTTTGGTACTGTCTTTTGTCACTTTGAGGTTAGACTTCAAGAACTCATCAAACAATAGGTACATGAGTTCAATGCTTTGCCATCCACATAATAAGATGACCGACAAAATGGCAGATAGGTGATTGAAATGTCTGTATAAAATGACCAAGACTCACTCAAAAAGGAATAGAGAAAGCTTTTGGTTATTTAGCGTGCCATTTTCATTTTTTAAAGGAAGGGGGCTTAAGAACTTGGTAATATTTTATGTTTTACTTGCACATCCAAAATGTTGGGAACACTAAACACTCTCCCCTGCTTTATAGTGCATTGTGTTCAACTATACAGATATTCTTTTTGTTACGTTTTTAAGGTGGTATCATAGAGCTGACTAAATCATTTGTGCAAAACCAATATCCAGTTGCCAAATCTGGCTTTTTTTTGTATTGTACATAGACAATTAAAATGCCAAAACTGACTGATTATGTTCCAATTTCATCTGATGCCTGCCAAATAAGCCATTTCTCTTCATACAGTAGGTATTTTTTTCCTAGTATTCCATTATATTTGCCAAACAGTGCATGTATTACCTGTGCAGGTAGCCTTGTATTTAAGGATGTTGTCTTGTTCCCTATATATGTGGAGAGGAGGTGCTATACAGATCATTATTTTATTTTTTTTGTACTTCAAATGTGAGCAGTGAAGGACCCACAAAACAGTTTAAGTGCACCCATTAGCTGTCCTCCCTGTTTATAAGAACAGTTAAAAACCTAGAACATATGTTAACCGTGGACCTTCTGTTAAATAAATTAAGAGCTGCTATTGTGCATTTTCTGTAAGAAATAATATTAAAAAAGGAAACGGTTGAAGTCCTAGTATTGATCCCTAATTATTAAAGCCACAGAAAAATCTTTTTTCTTTACTCTCTTGCACAACCTTGCAGTTTTCCTTATATTGGTTTGGCAATTACCAGTTTGCAAAGTTTTTGCAATCTGTCCAATTTTGGGGGGTTGGGAGGGCGCTAAACTGTGCCATTTGTTTTATTGCTATGCAGCATTTTGGGTGGTGGGAAAGGGTTATGAACGTTGATACCACTGCCTCAGGGATGCAGGGGGGAAATGATTACAAAAATTGTTTACATTTAACCACTTCAGTCCTGACATACCCCATGTATGCTGGACGTGGGAAGTATTAAATGTCTCAAAGCTTTTCTTCCAACAAAAAAAATTCCCTTCTCCAAGTTTTGCTTAATTTTTTTTTTCTTTGCACCCTTAAATAACACATGTAATTTAACACGTATAGTAAAATAAAAATACTGTTTGTAGGTATTGTGCAATTCTAAATGCTATAATCATTGTAAAATATATATATATATATATATATATATATATATATATATATATATATATATATAGTAAAATCTCATCATCCATATTGGCTTTGTAATCTTTAGTTTTTGGCAAACTGAATGTGCTGTATTGATAAATATGTATCTATGTAATTGTATGTCTTATAGCATATTCACATTTCCAATATTGTTGTTTTTTTATTTTATTTTTTAAGGAGAATGTACATTTTATTAGTTTTACTGGTCAGGATTTTACTTTTTTCCATATAAATATTGATTTTAAACAGCTGTCATCTAAGATATTTCTGAAAAGAGGTAAATTTTACAATGGATGCCTAAACAAAATGAAACAAGTGTTTGCCAGCACTGAAAAGCTTTCATTTATAAGGCTCCATTAATGTGCATAATGTTGACTGATTCAAGTTGAAGATTTCTGTTCCATACAGTAATGGCAATTGCTTAGTCTATTCACACAGGACAGGGATAAAACAGTTGGATACATCTTTTCAGTCTTTGGACATTGCGAGTCTTATTACAATCCAGTGAAACGCATGGACAATGATGACTCTGGCTTTTTGGAGGGGTAAAATAAACATTAAGAAAAAGTACAACATGTATATTTTAATCTGAACATTTTTATGGTCCTAATTGCACACATATTGCTTTTGCAAAAAGTATTCATTGCATAATAAACCTAAGTATATCACATACGTACAGTATATTATACAAGGTGTTAGCACACTTCTAATGTTTATAATTGTCACCAATGTTGAATTTCTAGTCAGTGAAAATATAAATATATATTTGTTTTTGTTTTATTTTTAATGATGCTGTGACAGAAATGAAAATTGACACTGAAGCTTCACAAAATTTAGTATGCAGGTTTTTTTTTTCAGGGTGGGGGATCTTCTAATTATATGAGCTTGTTATTTCTGTGTACAAACTTATTTACAGTAATCCTTTATAGGATGGTGAAAGTGTCCTAATCCGCAGGGAGCATCCACGGTGAAATGCGTAACCCTTTAGATGCAAGAGGCATGAGGTCTACAAGATGTCTTCTTATGGCCCCGTTATTCACGCTTTCTGAACTGCTTATGCCATTGCAACTGATTTCTGTGGATGTTTCTGAAGTTATGATGGTTTCCAGAAAACGAACAAATTTACAGTATAACAAACCAATGCAATTGTTATGTATGCATCCCCATCTCCCAATTTATATTTTTTGTAATATTTAAGAAACCCACACTTGCACAAAACTAAAATGAATGCACAGGAGTTCCCATTAAGAATGTATCTGCATTTCCAGATCTAACTGTCTTGCCTTACAGAGCTCCAGATCGGACATTTGTGCCTCAAACCCTAAAGCTGTAGGCAAAAAAAAAATATATATATAGATATGTTTTTGTTTTATTCCTTAAATAGTTGCCAAATGGAGTGCTTTCATTGAATGTCCTGCATGGGAACATAAACCATAGCTAGCACAAGGAAACTGTAATATGTGTGCTTTTGAAATAAATTACCTTAAACTTGACTTTTTTTTATTTTTACCATTTATAACCAACTAACTGCTAATGCGCTGTTCTGCAGTGGTGAAGGCAGATTACTTTACATGTTTTAAGTGCAGGCTATCTTAATGTGCTGGTGTTTAAACTGTAATTCTTTGAAGTAATTCTGACACACCTCTGCTGAGGAGAAAATATATATATATATATATATATATATATATGTGTGTGTGTGTGTGTGTGTGAGGGAGGGGACTCATTTAATGCATTGCTGGACCTTAGCACTTTAGTGAACGACTTATTTTCTAAATGTGCAAGTAAAGATTTTTTTATTTGGGATGCAGGGGTTTGAGTTGTTATGAGTCAAAGTGAAGAAATAAGGGTTGCAGGTCGTGGCTTTACTCACTTTTACAACCTGTTGTGGTACAATGTAAACAACTAAAGCTCTTCCTTCCCTACTGGTATTGAATCACTATTGGCAAACATCTTACCACTCCTAATAAAAATCTAACAAAGTGGTTCAGATTGTATGCTGTTTTTCACTTTAAAAACAGTTGTCTCCAGCCCTGCTTTCTTTTAATGTTAAGGATATCATTTCAAAAGTATGTTTAGAATACATCCAACCAAAGATCCACAAATTGTATATGTAAATTCAATGATACATGCGCACTGTGTTGTGTGTGTATTCCTTGGTTACGCTATGCTATTGATATGTTATTATGGGATGTCATCATTTTGCCACAAATTATACTAGACCGAAGACAGATATTGGAATGTGGTACACTTTTTGACTTGATAATTGAGCATCATTTTTTTTATTTTATTTTTTACATTTTAGTTAATTTGGCTTAAAATTTGAAGTTATACTTTTTATTTTAATGTTTTAGTATCAAATTAAACAGTGATGCATTATGTCTTCTGCGTGTCATGAATGTTAATTTGTACTTGATGACTTGTTAAATAATTGGTGTCCTTACCCTGTTGGAAGTTTTGCATGTCCAACCTAATCCAACAGTGTTACTCCATGCTCATCAAGTGTAAATCTATATTTTAGTCATCTCAAAATCTCTCCATAGTTTGATACTGTGCGCAAGTGCAGTGTCAGTTTCTTAGGAGGAGTCTTTTGCAACCACGAGTTACATTTAGTATATTTTAGGGAAACTTATGGAGGGTACACACGGTCAGATTTTCTGGAAGATGTGAATGATTGTAAAAAATCTTTACATCGTTCATATCGTTGACATGCATTGACGAACGATGGTCGTGCCCGCATGTCAGATAGCGATATCTGAAATCGACTGTGCTTGCAGTCAGATTTGGACAATTTCATTCATTTAGATACTGTCAGAAATCGTTAATGAAATCGTTGGTAAAATCGTTCAAATCATTCATCGTTGATCTAGCAAGTCTGACAGTGTATGCACCATTATAAATGAATGAAAGTCTGTCGACTGTTACTTGAGGTACAATGTTTTGTTAAATCGATTAAGTTTTAAGAGTGGAATATCAAAACCAAACTCAGAAGCAAGGGGTAAGCTTAGAAACAGGCTTTCTTCACACTTCTAAAGCCACCGTATCATTTTTCTATGAAGCATATACAGTATGTATTCCCAGAATCAAAATGCAACACTATACACTGGAAGGATTGTTTTTTTTTTTGCAAGTCCTGATGTCTATAGCAAAATAAGTACCAGCAGTTGTGTCCTATGTTTTTTTTTTTTGTACTGCATCAATGGCTTTGATGAACAAAAGAAATGCTATATGTTTTGTCTTTCAAAAGTACGAAACCCCTTTTCATATTATATGACAAATTTAAAAGTCTTAGAAGCGAAACCTCTGATTCATAGGTCTTCAAACTTGGCCCTCCAGCTGCTGTGGAACTACACATCCCAGCATGCACTACCACCTTCTTGATATAACAGCATGCTAAAACTATGGCAGTGCATGCTGGGATGTGTAGTTCCACAGCAGCTGGAGGGCCAAGTTTGAAGACCCCTGCGAGTCTAATTAAATGAAAATGATTACTCCAGGTTTGAAGATAAAGCAGGAACAGACTGAAGTCAAAATATGCTGTGACTAGAGCCTTTCAGATGGAAATCAAATATGTGCCGTTTTTTCACATCATCTTCTACTATTTGGAAAATGACATGAAGAAACTTTGACTTCTCACTATGAGCCATATTCAATTAGAGACGAAGTTTTCGGCTGTCCGACTGTTCGCTTCATTTGCCTGTTTCAGAGGCGAATTTATTCTGTGCTCGTCCCCGCTTTTCGCCTAATTCAATTGCAAAACAGGCGAAAACGGAAATAGGCGAATACGGAACAGGCGAAAAGTAATGAAAGAATTGGGGAAATCAGTCTGTACCCCAGAAAAAGATATATTAACATAGGGAATCAATATAGATGTGTACTAATAGCCCTAATAAAACTATTTTGGGTACTTAAGTTGTGTAAATTGCTTGCTATTAACGTCTAGGTAAAAGTGGTGAAGAATGGCATAAAGCTGTATTTTTTTGGTGAAAATAAGTAGTCCTGTCAAATTTGGGGTACTTCAAAATGGGTACTAGCATATTTTTGTGTGTCTAAAGTGAACTTTTAAAACACTTGAAAAATCCACCTGCAATCCCAAAAACACCTGACCCCCAAGAAGTCTATTTTGCTACTTTTAATGTTTATGTCCCCACTTTTAAAATTTTCACCCCAAAAATGACATGTCTGTTTTGGGGTGTTCTTAGGTTTTTGTTTGTTTTTTTTTTTTTTTTTTTACAGATTTGTCCTAAGGGGTTTGAGTTGTTTCCCCATGTTTGCACCCCAAAATAAAGATTTTGCATTTCTTTTTACCAGCTATTGATTGGAGAATCATTTTTGGAGAATTGTTTCCACTTAGGCGAAATTGTTCTGGAATTGAATTCAGCAAATTTTTTGAAGCTACTTTTTCACAAAAAAACAGGCGGATATGGCTTTTCGCCTCTAATTGAATTCCCCTCTATGAGTTAGAGCTTCTTTATTTTTATGTTAGTGAATAATCTTTATTTTTAGGTTGGTGAATATCTTTATTTTATTTTGCTTCTCTGAGATATAGATATATATCTATTTTTTAAAAAAATGTATAGCTGCTATGTATTATAAATTTGATGAGATATACTGTATAAATGTTTTTTATTAAGTTTCTTATATAACCCCGCATATTTCATTGCGATTGCAATGGGAAACAACATTAATACAACAAAGCTGGATAGTAATGGACAGATAGCCCTGCTTGCAATCTATAGCTCTAGACACCGGGCTTGATTCAGAGTTGTGAATAGAGTGAGATATCTCTCTCAACTGTGAACCTGAACAAACCATGTTGTAATGCAAGGGGTGTAAATACATAATTTTTTTTTTTTACATGTATGGTAAATACTGGCTGCTTTTGCATGTAGCCCACAAATACTGCACAGCTTTATTATTACTCTACAATTTAGATGTCAGTTTGGAAACACTCCTCCCAAATCTAAATCTCCCTGCACATTTTAAATCTGCCCCACCTGCAGTGCCGCATGGTTTCACCAAGATGATCAGTTGAGAGTGTTATCTCACGCTATTCCCAAGTCTGAATTTGGCCTTCTGTGTATGTATGTATATGTGTGTCTATATATATATATATATATATATATATATATATATATATATCTCTCTATCTTTCCTACTTTCCGGGTGCCAAGTCAGCACAGGAGTGGGTTTGACAGCTGTATAGTTGGGAGGTGTGGGTGGTGCGATTGTTTCATTGTGGCCATGCTATACAGTGCTGACATCCCAAGCATTCTACAGTGGGGGTGGCTACGATAACTCAATTTAGCGCAGTTCACATCACCCCCCCCCCACTGAACCGCCCACTTGTGCTTGGTAAGAGGACAGAGGGCGGCTGCTGGGGGGTGTGGGCGGGTAGCAGCTTATTCTGGGAGACTTGCCCATTCTCTTGGGCAGCCAGGAGTGCCACCCGATTTTTGGGAGCCTACCGGCTGTTCTGTGAGAGTAGGCAAGTATGATTTTATAGATATATCTATCTATCATATACATCCAGTATGTATAGATGATATATATATTTGAGTGATTCAAAAAGTATTTGCTCTCTGGCTGTAGAATTTATTTTAATCAACTTTCAGAAAAGACAACTACATTATTTTTTTTTACATAATCTCTTTGCTTATCAATACACTTTGTCCATCTGTCAACAAGCTTTCGTATTCCCTCATTTAGGCTGAGGTGCGAGCTACGAATGCACTACTGTCTTCACTTATTCATCCTTTTACAGCTTCTTGCAGGGGACCAAACCGGTGATAGTCCACCCAACAATCACTTCACGTGCACGCTCAATGTTCTCATTAGTCGCGGACGGGCGTCCGGCTTCTTAATGACTGGCACTTGTGCGACCTTCTTTGAACTTCTCTATCCATTTATACACATTTCTTCGCAACAAAACACTTTCCATACTGTGCGCAAAGTCTTCGATAAATATATCAGCACCAGACCCATCCTCAGCCCACAAAAACGAATCACTGCACACTGCTCTTTCGTGCAAACCACAAGTGGGGCAGCCATTTTTACTTGCACTGCAGTCACTAATGAACTGACTTACGTTCAAACCTGCACAGCAGTGACTGGGGAGACACTGACCTAGTACAGAAAGCGTTGATAAGACCAACAGAAGTTTAATATAACTGGAGTGCTGATCATTTTTGACTCACCCTCGTATATAAAAAACATTTTGCCACTTACTGAATCCAGGTGCCCCTTATCAAAGTAGCAACAATATAGAAATGGCACTCAGGATCCAAGTAATGAAATAATGTGTATTTAAAACCATCATTCCAAGGCCATCCCAGCCTTTTCATAAATGTTACAAAGCGTATAAAACACCCACTTTATATAGAGCCCCACCAGCATGCACGGAACTCTAGGTAGAGAAGACTCTGCCTACATGACTCAGAAATGACATGTATGCAGGTGGCACAGGCAGTGTAGCCACGGATACTTGCAGGTTCGCTCTCCTCAGGGAAAATTACGTCTCCACAGAAACAAGCCCACTTGCATCCACAAAGCCATGCTGTTTCTTCATCACATTGGCAGATCTGAAATTAAAAATAATATATATATAATATACATACAGTATATATCTATATCAGATGTCCTGACTGAGTCATCAATGCCCAAATCTCTGGACTTAGAAACATGAAAATCGGCAAGTATATTTATGACGTAGGTGACCACTAAGAGGATTTTTTTTTTTTAATTTGTCTCCCAAGGGAGTGAAAAGGGCTAAAATGTTCCCTTCCACTGTCCTGACTGATTGACTCATGGTGTCTGAATATGAAATGTGCTACAGCCACAAACTGTCATCCCAAGTGCTGCCAAACATCACTGGCAGCTGGTGCGGCTCCCCTATTTGAATAGTGAGGGAAGGGAATGTGTTACTACAGAGGTGAGAGATGAAAATGTGTTACTAAATAGTTTTGAGTGAGGGATTGTATTTCTACACAAGTGAGGGAGGGGAATGCTGAATTGTTAAAACAAGGGTGAGGGAGTGGAATGTGTTAGTACACAGGAGGGGAAGGTAATGTCTCCTTCAAACCATATATCCAGCACCTTTCGCAGTCCTGTCATTTCCATCTCAAATATATTTCCAAGATATGACCCTATCTCACCCAGGATGCTACTAAAACGCTCATACAGTCACTGGTCATCTCCGGATTGAACTACTATAACCGATCTTACCTTCACAACTCTCATCTCTTCTCCAGTCTTTCCTCGGTGCTGCTGCTTGGCTCATCTTCCACTCAAAACGTTCTACATCTGCCTCTACTCCTACACGCTCTCCACTGCCCCCCCCCCCCTCCCCATCAGAACCCAATTCAAGGTTCTTACACTAGCTTAGAAAGCCCATTCCTCTTCCATTTACATCTTTTACCTCATCTCCCTTCTCTCTCCTGTCTGCCCTCTTTGTTCAACAAATGCACGCCGCCTCTCATGCCAACTAATTACTTCCTCCCACTCCCGCCTCCAAGATTTTGCCCGTGCTGCTCCCCCACCTTTGGAACTGTCTCCCTCTCCCCATCAGACTCTCCACCTCTCTGCAATCCTTCAAACGGGCTCTGAAGATCCACTACACCATGAAAGCCTTCCAGTTCTCATCCTGCTGCTACATGCTCCTTCCTCATCTAAGCGCTTATGAACAGAGCCTCTACCCTCTTCTGCTTTACTTTATTTTCATCTACTCCTTACTTCCCACTATGGCACCTAACACTTGGTTGCTTATGCTGTTGCTATTTGGGTCTTATGTTCACTAATGTAGCAATGTATATTATCCATGTCATTGTTCTGCACTGTATTGTATTGTAAGACTGGTCACTTATTTGTTTATGTACTTTGTAAGGTGCTGTGGAACACTTGTGGCATCATATAAATAAATGATAATAATAATCTCTTACTATAGCAGTGATGCATTACTATAAAGGTGAAGGTTTAAAGTGTTATTGGAGTGGTGAGATGGAAATGGAAACTGTAAATACCTAAGGTATACCAGAGTGACACTGGGTACATCTGCTAGTCTCATATGTACTGTTGTCTCATCCAATCCCTGACTTCCCCATACATACTCGGAGACCATATCCTTGCAGCTAGACATCTCATAGCAGTCAACTAAAAGCAGCTGGACCCACCTTCTATCCCCGCTATAATCAACAAAATATGGCAAATATATGCACACGAGCACATTACTAGTATACTGCATGGCTGTCCGCCTCATCCAAAGTATGGGATGCTGGGCTAACTTCCTATTGAACACCGCACATAACTACTCTTTCTTTAGCTTGCCCCATATAACTGATGTGACCTCCAGAGGTCCTCCACCACCACTGTCCTGTAATAACACTCATGGTATACACCAATTCCTTCCTTTCCTGGTCTTCAGCTATCATTTCACACCTTGTAGTATAATCTCTCAACAGCTCCTTGTGGTTCCAATTACTTTGATCACTTAATGCTGCCCATCCACTAGGTGATTTTGACAGGTGATTGTATGATAACGACATTGTTATCATACAATCAATGCAAATCGGGCAGTAAACTGTTAAAAACGACCAGCGATGCACGTGCCCGCTGCTCATTTTTTAACCTCTATCATCGCCCGAAAATGACTGTCAACCTGACGACAGCCGTCAGGTTGCCATGTTCGGGGATGATTGATCTGCATACACTGAATGTTCAGTGTATGCACTTCACCCCTAGGGGGATGACGGCACGATTATGATGTTGTAATCGTGCCGTCGTCCCCGCATCTAATAGTGGATGGGCAGCATAAGTTTTTACTTTGTGCCTCGATATATGTTTCATGTTAGTTCTATATGTTGAATCCACTAATATTCAATTGTTGCCTTAAACCTTTTGCATGTTGTCCTATTGTCTGTTGTCCTTTTACATAGTCCATATTTTATATCACACCCACTCTGTTTGCATTCACGGAATGTCCTGTTTAGTCAGTGGGAGTATGGGGATAGGTTGCTATATTTATAAAGAAGTCTTGCTAAGTGAGATGGGGTGGGTTGATGGCTAGTTATGGGAGTAGGGAGGCGGATAGGGTTAAATATATAAAGAAGTCTTGCTCAGTGATTGTGGAGAGGGGTAGTTGGCTGGTTATGGGAGGCGTATAGATTGCTAAATATATAAAGAAGTCTTGCGCAGTGATTGTGGAGAGGGGTAGTTGGCTGGTTATGGAGAGAAGAGAATGGGATAATTGCTAAATATATAAAGAAGTCTTGCTCAGTGAGTATGGAGGGTGTTAGATGACTGTACATACATGTATACCCCTCTCAAATAATTTCTCATATTCTCTATTAGCCTCCATAAGGTTACCATCCTTTCTATTTTCTGTGAAATATATATTTTATCTACTGTATAGAGAACACCTATAGAGCACCAGACACTGCACTGAGCTCCCTGAAACCGCAACAAAAAGTGAATTCCAAACATGAAAAAAAAATCTCATTATTTTGTCTGTGACTATTTTTTTTGGTAACTTTTTTCCACTAAATCCACTTCCAGGCTGTTCCAGAGTCCAGGCATTATAATTACAACCAAAGACTGTTTTAATTACAGTGAGCAGGCACCACCAGCTGACAGCAAGAGCTTTCTTCTACTGAAAGAAACCGCTAATAAAATCTGCAGGACTTTTGAGCCCTCCAAAGATCAAACCCTCACTGCAGTTTGTTGCTGTAATCTATGGAGGTTGGTCAAATAAGAATATATCGGCCTGTAACAATTATCTACACCTCTAACCGATCTGGAAAATGTGAATTTTGCACGTGAGCACAGACATAAATGAGACAGCCCATTTTATAAGTGCCGTAACAGTGCTTTAATGCCCTCTGTGCCGCCTTGCCCTCTTTGCACATGATGTTGCGCATAGGGGTTGGGGCCAGTCAGCACCTGGAATCGCTGCAGAGTGTGGAGTGGCTGTAGCATCCAAAGGACCTAGTATGGGCCTGATGCAAGTGCAGATATTAATGATTTTGACTGCCAGTGTAAAATTAATCGGCGCCACTGGTTTCCACACACACGATCCCCCGCATTACATGAAAATATACTGTTAGAATAAAGCAGTGAAACATACTTCCGCGGCTGCTGGCAACTATAGCCACCTTGCGTGTGACTGAATCAGCCCCATAGTTTGGCTGTGTCCACCTTCTGGACTGAAGTTCTCCAGTTAGTAGATTTCTCTCATTTTCTTGTCTACTTGCCAAAGGTCTGTTAGCTCTGTCTGGTCCAGCAGCTGAAAATTTAAAGCGGTAGTAGAGTAAGTCACCAAAAAGAGGTGTCTGGTCATCAAGATAGCTGGTACAATGTTTAAAAAGGATTAGAGACATATTTGTAAGAAAAAATATATATATTTCCCCCTCTTCTGCAATTTTTAACCAACCCTAGCCCTGTCAGCCTAGGCTGCTAGTTAAAAAACCGAGTGTGGGGTCACTCTGAATTTTCCACTAGCAGCATTGGGCACTATTACAGGGAGACATGCAGCGTGGTATCCTGCCTCCATAATGCCCAACCAGCCCCTGGCCAGTCCGCTCAGGGCTGTGTTCCCAAGGAAATAAATCAGCGCAGAGCACTAGGGCTCTTCCCACACCTGACTAACGATGGGTGTGAGGTAATAAATGGTTTAATATTATAAAATTGTTTTCCGACTGCCACACTACACGTCCCAACCAGCTCTGTCATGCACAATTTTATTGGCTACCAGGGCATGCTGGCACATAGAGAACTCAGAGTCCGCTGGGAGCTGCAGTACACCTGTAAAAAATATTAAATGACACAGATGGGATGTAGTCAGCATCCTGGCGTGAAGGATGCCGGATCTCAAAATACCGGCGCCGGGAACCCCGACAGCGTTAGGATCCCAGCTCCAGTGTCTTGACCGCCAGTATCCCAAAAGTAATGGTGCATACAGACGGTCAGATCTGCTAGATCATCGATTACGATATGAATGATTTCATTTACAATTTCTGACTATATAAATTAATATCATCCAAATCTGACTGCAAACACAGTCGATTTCAGATATCGTTATCTGACATGCAGGCACGTGCATCGTTCATCAATGCATGCCAAACTTCAACGATATGAACGATGTAATGATTTCTACAATCGTTATCGTTCATATCTTCCAGAAAATCTGACCATGTGTACCCTCCATAAGTATCGGGGGTTAGGTTTAGGTTGCAGGAAGGGGGAGGTTAATTTTAGGCACCAGAGAGAGGTAGGGGTATGGATTAGCGTTGGGGTACTTACCTGGTAGTGCCTGGATTCTGACTGTCGGGATGCCGCCATCGGTTTTCTGACTGGCAGCAGCTCGACTGCCGGGATCCCATACCCAACCCGACAGAGACACACCAAAGAAAAATGTATTTGATTAAACAAACACTTGTGTGTTATTAGATACAGAGTGTCCAAACCAGAATTTCAACAGGTGCTGAATGTTGACAGAATGTTAACATACACAGGAAATGGGAGGGGCTGGGCTGCACATCCTAATATTAAACATGATAATAGTTGCTACCATGCTGAGACCAGTAGTTCTACAGCAAAAAGGAGAGGGGGGGGGGGGGAGGAGCAGGTGCACACTATAAGCACTAAGAATACAAATGATCAAAATATCTATAATAGACTGCAATCATTAACATGGTTTTAAATGTAAGGTTTCTTAGTACATGTTTGGGCAAAGATGTTTGCCCACCTACCACGTCACGGTGAACCTTATACAGGTAGGTCCCTAACATCTCTAATACTAACACACTAATTAATTTATCTAGGTCTTGCCTATCATAGAGCCCATTAGATGTGTGTACTGCAATGCAAGGACCCATACCATTTAAAATCACCTGGGGCAGGCAGGAAGAGTGCTAGCCCAAAGAAGGGGTCTCACCTTCAGAATGTACCTTAAATACACACACACAGGAAATGGGAGGGGCTGGGCTGCACATCCTAATATTAAACATGATAATAGGTGCTACCATGCTGAGACCAGTAGTTCTACAGCAAAAAGGAGAGGGGGGGGGAGGAGCAGGTGCACACTATAAGCACTAAGAATACAAATGATCAAAATATCTATAATAGACTGCAATAATTAACATGGTTTTAAATGTAAGGTTTCTTAGTACATGTTTGGCCAAAGATGTTTGCCCACCTACCACGTCACGGTGAACCTTATACAGGTGGGTCCCTAACATAGCGCTGGGAAGTTGGTCCCGGAGCTATTCAATTCAGCAAGCTGTTTAGTCCGACACTTACAATTTAAGTCGAAGAATGACTTAACATGGGTCACGAGAACCGTCAGCCACTGACTAAAGTGCCGGCCGAGAGGCTGTTACCGCCGAGCTAAGCCTGAAAACTCAGGAGGGTGCGAGAAGAAATAATTTAGTCTAACTAACAGCATGCTGAATTGAAAAGCTCAGAGACAAACTTCATGGCGCTATTCAACTCCCGCTAAATTGCATCTCCCCCTATGAGTGTTAACTCGTTTTTCTTAAAACATCTATATCTATAAACCCTGATTGCAATCTTGAGTGTAATATACACTTAATGTATAAAAATGGGAAGGAATGTAAGTGTTCATACAATATAAATAGAAAATTGTGTACCATGATCTGAATTGACAAGGGGAAAATATGTGATCCAAAGCACCGCTGAGTGACAGTGTTACCCACAGAACATACAGTAATTCCGAGGTCATAAATTATTATGGGGTGCAGGTTTTAATATAATTATTCACTAAAATGTTTATATATATTATAGTCAAACAGGTGGGCACACACATGATGAAAAACAACCCAATAGCCTGGGGTGAGAGCAATGAGCCTAGATTAGGGCAGCCAATCCATAATCCAAATTTAGAAAAGGGTCTTTTTTTTTTTTTTTTTTTTTTTTAAGAAAGAGCTATTCTTATTGTAGAAAAGACATCAGTGCAGGGTCGACTTTGCAGTCACCATCCGTGACCTTCTTCTAGACACAAAACTCACCTAAAGACAAGACAGCACATACACCACTGTGCACTAACCTCCCTTATATACCTAGGGGCGACCAACCCAACCCCCCTCTCGGAAATGTAACTGGAAGTGACATCATACAGGCTAAACCTATTGTGGTGAGAGGGGTGGTCTGTCACCTAAATTGTCCACATTCTGGTGGGATCAGCTTCCTCCAAGGGAGTGGAAAACAAGCCCTGCACATTCTGTAGCTGCAGTATAAGTTTGGAACTCTGGGTTTTTTGGGCTGCACAGCTCAAAGTGGAATTATGGAATTCTGTGTTTTCCAGGTTGCCCAGAGCCAGCAGGAAATCAGCAGCAGAGGGAGAGTTTAAAATGTATTCACCTAGTCTTCCACGCACTGAAACTGAATAGCGGCCAGTGAGTTGTCTCAAGTGACTGTAGTGCTAGGGACCAAGGGCTTTGCTGGGATATCATGGGCGATTGTAAGCACGAGGAGTGCTGGGACCTTTTCTGTTCAATTTTTTGTATGTACCTGTGTTTCCAGGCCCATGCCTGAGTATGCTGTTCCTCAGTGTCTGCTGTCAGTAAAAAGACACTGTGTAATCACCGGAAATCTGCTGACCCAGTCCTTATTTCAAGTACCCATTTTACATATGGTGGCCCTTAATGGGAAACTTGCGCTACTGAGTCGCTGCACAAATGCCAGACGCCTCCAGGCGTGGCCAAGGGTTTGAAGCAAAAACATTCCGGTATATGTGAGTAAAGCATGCTTCACCTGATGACTGAGCAGAGCTCACATAACGAGGTTTAATTAAGCACTGCATTGCTGAAAGAGAAAAAACTTTTTTTCTCCTATGTTCTGTTTAACACCTGCATTGTTGAAAAAAACTTTTGTCTCTGCTGTGCTGAACTTAGTTGACTGTGCATTGCTAAAGATCAGTGGCTTATCTAGGGGCAGTTGAGCAAGGCTCGTGCCCTGGGTGCCATCGGACTGGCAGCGCAGGGGGGGGTGTCGCTGGCCCCGTTCCAGGACACTGGTCAGTGTAGTGCGGACAGCACTACACAGTAACAAACATGCCAGCATCGGGTAGTACACCACTACTGGGAGCACTGCATTAGCGGGACCACTACTGGGGGCACTGCATAGGGGGGACCACTACTGGGGGCACTGTAGAAGGGGAACTACTGGGAGCAGTGCATAGTGGGGGCACTACATAGGGGGACCACTGCTAGCAGCACTGTATAAGGGGCATTACTGGGTCACTGCATAAGTGGTACTACTGGGGGCACTTTATAAGTGGCACTACTAGGGACACTTTATAAAGGGTGCACTACTGGGGGCACTGTATAAGGGGCACTACTACAGGGTGAGTTGTATAAGGGGACATTGCAAGAGGGGCAATACTCCTTGGGGCATTACGGTGCATATGGAAAGGAATGTTCCCAGAGTGACGAGAAACGTGTTGCCACACCCCAATTTTCAGTGACCTCGCCTCTTGTTGCATGTGACCACACACACTTTCAGAGGGCACCTTTGGCTTACGCACCTACTTGGAGGGGGGGGGGGTTCTGTTTTTTAATTTGCCTGAGCTCCAAGTACTCTAGTTACACCACTGCTAAATATCTATTTGTTTTGGTAAATACTGGCTTGTCATTGCTCTTATTTAAAACCGCAAAAGTTCTTACATACATCTCCCACTGTAAAAATGGAGGAAGTTTCTTGTACTATAGTAAATTTGCTAGCTCCCATCAAAAGACAGGAGCAAATGTTACAATTAATGATCCAATCAATGGGCACCACAACTACAGGGCATCTGAAGAAAATGTCCGCTTCAGATGACCGAGAGGTGTTGTTAATATTTGAGAGGGTGGCATAGTGATTAAAATGGCCAGTGGCTACTTGAGCTGATAGGCTTGCCCCCTATCTTACTGGTGAGGCTCAGAAAGCATATATTGATCTATCCTCTGCTGATGCTGAGAAATATGACTCAGTTAAAAGTGCCACTCTGGCCTGGTCAGGTCTCACTCCTTCTGGGAAAGCACTGCGCTTCCATGAATAGGTCCTATTACCAGGGGTCCCAATTCGGAAGCAGGTTGCAGAACTTGCCAGACAGAGGCGAAGTTGGCTCCAGCCAGAAGACCGCACTGCGCTCAGATTGTAGAGACAGTGGTTATTGACCAGTGTATAGGAACCATAGGGTGGAATATGCAGCACTGGGTTATACACGCTGATCCTCAGAATTTAGAGGAATTAAGTACAGTATTGGAGCGGTATGAGACTGCAGGAAATATGACATAGATGCCAGAAAAGAAACAAGGGAATGGGCAACCCATTAAGATGGCACCCCATTGGTCTGTTACCCTGACTATCACTCCTCAAGGAAACACTGCTGGAGATATCAGAGTCATTTTTTATGAGTGTGGAGAGCCAGGTCATGTAAGGTGGGTCTATCTCAGAAAAACAAAGCCTATGGAGTGTGGGGATGCTAGTATGGGCACTATGTACCCCTGGTTTCCAGACCCCCATTAATGTGGGAAACTTACTGAATATCTGAGAACTCCCAGCTATTATAGACTCAGGGAGTGAGCTAACCCTGATCTCAGAGTCTCTACTGTCCAGGTCAGTGGAAAAGGTACCAGGGTTAGTTAAAGTACTCTGTGTTCAAGGATGAACAGAAAACTTCTCTCAGGTGCAAGTGAGCCTCACCATAAAGGAGCGCACTTATGAGGTGGTCGCCATGGTTGGTCCTAAGCTCCCCTATCCTATGATATTGAGACGCAATTTCCCAAGATTTGATGAGCTCTTAAAGGAACCACAGAGACAATGCATCTCCAAGGCCCTACCTCGGAAAAGGGAGAAGAGTGGAAAAGAACGGCCAGTCCTCTTTGGTCTGACTAACCAATATTAAATGAGGATGGCCCCCGTCCGGGTTGGGATGTGCTGTCAGCTGACATATACCTGCGAAGTTTTGCCCGAGATCAACAAAATGTTGTTGCCCTCAGAAATGTCATGTCTAGTGTCATAGAAGGAATCACGGCTGAAGTAAAAAGATTCTGCCAATGGTGTCCCATGTGCCAGAAGACCAGCCCAAGGCCTCATTTGAGGGTATCACAAGTGCCAATGCCTATTGCTGTGGTACCATTTGACTGCATTGCAATGGATCTTGTTGGTCCACTGGAAAAATCAAAGTAATGGCAGAGCTATGTAAGAAGTTAGGAATAGTACGTCTGCATACCTCAGTTTAGCACGCACAGACGGAGGGGTTGGTGGAAAGGTTCTATAGGACCCTAAAGTCTATGATCCGCCAAGCTGCCCTAGATAGTAAACGGGAAAGGTACTCCCTTAACTCATGTTTTCAATACGTGAAGTACCCCAGTCCTCAACCGGGTTCAGCCATTTCAAGCTTCTTTTTGAAAGATAGCCTAAAGCCGTTCCTGAGATTTAAAAGAAGACTGGGAACAGCAGAAGGTGGAGGAACCAAATGTCGTGAAATTCGTTAGAACACTATATGTATGACTGTATAAAATAGGTCCTATTGTGCCAGAAAATCTTATAGAGGATCAAAGTCGAAGAAACGAGCCTATGATGTTTCTGTGCAAGTTCGGAAGTACAAAGTTTTAGTCTTAGTACCGACACGAGAGCAAGTTGTTTGCCCATGGGCCCTACAAAGTAGTGGAACCTGTAGGACCAATAAATTACCATGTCAGACAGCCAGGAAGACATACAGAGCAAATATACCATATTAACTTGCTCAAACCCTGCCAAGAGGGGACATCGATTCCTGTGCCCCTGGCTAGGTAACTTGGTTCTCCCTTTGTGGGATATGTTGTCTGCGGGGCAGCGGAAAAGAATAGAACCCGGTATCCGTAAGAAAAGAAGGATGGTTGCTCCTATGCCAGAACGCACCACGTTCATGAGGTATGAAGAAGATACGCCTGGAAAGGTGGTTCGGAAGGCTGAATGGTCTCGGCTGTTGCGAAAGGAAAAGTGCGCTTCCCCAAGCTTGGAAAAGCAAAAGGGGGGGGATGTGTGGTGAGGGGTGGTCTTTTGCCTAAATTGCCCATATTCTGATGGGATCAGCTCCATCCACGGGAGAGGAAAACAAGACTGACACATTCTGCAGCTGCAGTAGAAGTTTGGAACTCTGGGTTTACTGGGCTGCACAGCTCAAAGTGGAAATATGGAATTATGTGTTTTCCAGGTCGCGCAGAGCCATCAGGAAATCAGCAGCAGAGGAAGAGTTTAAAACTCTTTCACCAAGTCTTCCTTGCTCTGATGCTGAATAGTGGCCAGGGGGTAGGCCCAAATGACTGTAATGCTAGGGACCAAGGGCTATGCCAGGAGAGCATGGCCGATTGTAAGCACAGAGGAGTTCTGGGACCTTTTATGTTCAATTACTTATTTTCTGTATTCGCCTGAGTTTCCAGGCCTAAGCCTGAGAATGAACAAACACCAAAACTTATTTCCCAATCTGTGCTGCAGCTTTTTAATAGAGGTAATTGCCACACCTCTTAGCAGTAAGAGCCAAAAAAGAGAGAAGAATAAAAAGCGCTGCTGATTGGAGACCTTTTAGCTAAATAATAATAAATACAATTTAATGTCACATACAAATGGCCATATATAAAGCACAAAAAATACAAGACAATTTACATACACGACAGTATATATATAAAATGTTTTTTAAAATATCAGGTTAATATCTGAGCATATAGTTATAAAGCCACCACAAGATATAGCAGGCCGCCAACGCCTCCGCATATGTTGCTGTATTGTGGAAGTGAATAATAAACATATAAATAATACACATAAAACAGCCTGAGTATGCTGTTCTTCAGTATCTGCTGCCAGTAAAAAGACACTGTGTAAATGGGCATATAACACTACTAACCTACCACCAAACGTATAATGGTGCTGAAGACAATGTGAAGCCGTGGGGTAAGTATAGCATCATAAAAACACATAAAGCGCTAACTTCCAGTCCACACCATAGCCGTGACCGGAAGTCCAAGGTGTAGGTGTAGCCGCAACTACTGACAGCTGGAACACTTACAGCATGTTAATAGTATCGCAAGGCTCCATCAACCAGTAGTGACAAACACAACCAGTTACCATGTAAACAACGGCAACTTCCAGTGCACGTGAGTGCCGCAACCGGAAGTAAACAAACATGTAATGATAAGTAAACCATCTATAAAGCAATCGGAATAATAAATCAAAAAGTGCCGCTAGATGCCTATGTAAGACCCCAGTGGCCAGAAACTTACAGGCTAGCTAAAAAGTCCCACATATTACAATGGTAATCCAACCAGGGTAACCAGCCAGTACATACAAGGACAAGAAATCCTTAAAAAAAAAATTTTTTTTTTAAATATATTGTATAGCCGGGGATGGACAGGCGTGTTATAACAAAGATATATGGTAATATATAAAAGGGAAAGAAAAACTGTGAAATATATACCACTAAATCAACAAAACAAACACATATGCAGCAAAATGTATTATACAAAAAGGTCAGGCATCTTTAGCATCTATGTGAAAAATTGTGTGCACAAAAATGACACTGATAATTCCAGGGACACTAAAACTAGTGTTATAAAACTATGTTAAACTAAATTCATCCATCTGGGGAGCAAAGGTCCATTGAAGAAATATATTAAGATGATTGTATTCATTTAAGCCCCTGGGTGCCACATTGTCCAACTGGTATATCCATTTTGCTTCTATATTTAAAGAGAGGAAGTCCACGATCTCCACCCCTCAATTGTGGAGGTATCTAGTCAATTAGCATATCTGAGGGTCGAGACTTGGTGACCCATCTTTAAAAAGTGTGTCGCCACTAGTTTGTCAGACATCTTAATCACATACATACCCCAATCGTATTGATGATTGGTGTTGCGTCATACGCTCCCTGAAATCCTCTAAAGGGGTGTGGGAACGATTGTCCAGTAATAAGGGCTCTACATGTCGTACAGACAAGGCACTTAAAGCAACCTTTCTGTGCCATTAGCCAATGTCTGGTTAGTTCATGTTCAGGATGCATATTGGTTCTATATAGTAGGTCAATGGTTCCCAAACTGTGCGCTGTGGCACCACTCCATCCTAAAAAGATAAAAAAAGCTTGGCCTTAAAAAGGCTAATAGAAAGGGGCCCAGGATGTATCCATATTAGTAATATGGCTTTTCTAGCCACTACACTTACTGCCAGTAACAATTTTCGACACCCTCTAGTTACACGTAAGTCCTGGGAGATGATTCCAAAAAGCGCTCTATCCGGTTTTATGGGTAAGTAGTTAGTTAGGTGTTCTGCAGAGTATGAACAAACACGGTCCGTGTTATGGAACTGGCGTATTATGGGACTAGCGGTTCTTAATTATAGCTTATGACCGCTGGGAGTTTGGTAGATTTCTACCATTGGTTATGCTTATTGTATTATGGGACAAGTCCAAATACAGTGAATCAGACCTGCTTGAGAAGCTCTACATTTAAAGCATAGATACGACGTGGAGAGACCAATCTGAAACCTGCTGTGTGGTAAGAGTTCTATGGAGTATGTTGAGGAACATTTCCATGTATGTTACAGAGGAAAATGATTTACATGATCTAAAGTGGGCTTTAAGTAGGTCATCTATTTGTAAACACAGAATTTGGGATGACCAAACCGTTATGCCTCCTTGAAATTTGGAGTGGTCTAACGGAGTCTGGAGCCTCTGATAAACTAAAGAAATAGTCCCTCTACCTGAAGGTTGTTGATGTAGAAATGTATCAAGTGAATTATCCCAGTCACCTGGGAAAAAACATCTGACAGCTAAACTGGCATAATGCTGTGCTAAAAGGAATGACATTGGATATCCAACTACAACTGGATATTTCTCGGATGTCCCCTGGAACATGAGAGGTTGATGGCGCTCTGTGTCTACAAGAGAACCAATAATGGTCACCCCACCTATTCTCCAAATATTGAAGGGATATCTGGCTTGTCCTTCCTGAAAATCAGGATTTGAAACTAAGGGGAGATATAAAGTTTTATGAGCATTACGCAATATGTGCCACAATTTCCTAACAGACCTGAGAAGTGGATTTTCTCGAAGATGGGGTCAGATTTCTTGATTATGTAAATGCAGAAAAGACACCAGGTCTACCCCCTGAAGAAACTCCCTTTCCAGAGAAGTATTTGCATAATTATCCTGGCTATGCAAACAATCCTTAAGATACCTCAAATGAGCAGCCTGACAGTATAGCTGAACATTGGGTAAATTAATACCCCCATTAGTAACTGGTTGTTGGAATTTTATGAGTCCTATACTTGGTATTTTACCCTGCCATATGAATTGCCAAAACAGAAATTGAAGTTGTTGAATATCTTTGGGAGTTAACATGAAAGGCAAGGCCTGAATCAGATACATTAGGTGTGGAAATGACACCATTTTGATAAGATTCGCCCTTCCAACGTATGACAATGGCAGCGATCTCCAACCCTCCAGCTCAGCGGACAGTCCACGTAGAGCAGTCGTATTATTGAGGTCATATAGGAGACTTGGCTTTCTCAGTACAGTAATTCCTAGGCAAGTAATGGAATCAGATTTCCATGTTAAATTAACATTGCCATCTCTCAAAAAATTGACTGAACCTAGGCAAAATGCTGATGATTTTGGACAATTAACCTGGGACCTTGAAATTTCTCCAAATTGTCGTAGAATCTGGAATATCCTAGGCATTGATTCGGAGGGATGTGACACATAATAAAATATCATCTGCCAATGCAGTTCATTTAATTGCTTTGATCCCTATTGTAATCCCTTGAAAACTGGTGTCAATTTGAAGAATGCGTAATAAAGGATCAATGGCTATATTGAATAAAAGTGGGGATAGGGGGCACCCCTGATGTGTCCCATGAGACATAGGTATTGGGTTACTACTATAGCCATTAATCTGAAGGGTAGTAGAGTGCAATGTGTACAAGTACCGAATCATTTCAATAAAGGAGGGTGCTAAGGGGTGGGTTATTTTCCTCCTTTTCTGCTTGTTCTGTTTTGTTTGTACCTGCTGGCATCCGCAGGCAATTGGCAGTTTTACCCTCATATTTCTGAAGCAAATATTCTATTTTTATCATATAACTAATATATTCATATATGAACTCACAAAGTGTTAACCAGAATTATATACCTTTTAAATCATTTGGATCATTAGGATTAGAACATTGCACACAAAATTTATTTATATAATCACAGTATTTACACTTCACAATACTAGTTAAAATACAATATAAATGATACAAAGATGATAAGAGAGGGGGAGCGAGAGAGAGAGAGTGAGAGAGGCCAAGAGATAGGGAAGAGAAAGTGTATGGGAATGTGGATGCGTGGGGGTGGGATGGCACATGTGCTTTTGTCCAAACCTCATGGCACAAGGATAACCTCAATTTTAAAAACTCCCATAATACCCTCCATTTAGAAAACTCACATGGCTATGTTCTGTAATATAAATATCTAATACAGCCAGCATTCACTAGGCCGGGCTATAGTTTATCACATGGTTCAATGGGGGGAGGGGGAGCACATGGACTTCCTTTGTTTACAAGCCTCATGCTGGCAGCCATTTTGACTGCAGACTCCATTCCACAGGGTTATTACTTACAACAAACCTATTTGTACTATACAATCACAAAACTATGATAGTATATAACTTCACAATATTATCACAATATGGCTAGTAATCCACCACTCTTATGGAACTACAATTACTAGCTGATTTTCAAACCTGAAATATACACATTCCATAGACTACAATATTTCAACCAGATTCCATTATACAATATTTCAGATATAAACTATCAAACAGTGTATACTACTTATGGGATTATTACAATATAATTGACCACTACCGAATTACGAATTCCTTTATCACCAGCTGACATCAGACTGAAATATATATTCCACCACAAACAGCTCCATCCCAACTCTAACTACACCATATTAAGAAACTGTAGCCTCCATTAAATGGGAATAGACAAAGACTACTACAATATATCACCCACTACCAAATTACTATAGACTCTACTGCATGTTAACAAATTTGCTATAGACTTTTACAAACATTACATTAACTACTTAACCATCACCATATTAGTAACTATAGTACAGACCTTATTACACAATGGGGCAGATGTATGAAGCTGTGGAAAGTGATAAAGTGCAGAGTTATAAATGACCAACCAATCCGCTCCTACCTGTCATTTTTCAAACACAGCCTGTAACATGACAGTTGTGAGCTGATTGGTTGGTCGTTTATCACTCTGCACTTTATCACTTTCCAGAGCTTCATACATCTGCCCCAATATCATTAACCATATAAGCCATATAATAGACAAACTAGATCACCCTATATCAGTGCCTCTCAAACTCGGTCCTCAGGACCCCACACAGGTCACATTTTCCAGGTCACCCAGCAGGTGCACAGGTGTAGTCATTACTCACTGACACTTTTTAAAAGATCCACAGGTGGAGCTAATTATTTCACTTGTGATTCTGTGAGGAGACCTGGAAAACATGCACTGTTTGGTGTCCTGAGGACCAAGTTTGAGAACCTGTGCCCTATATCATCCATTGTATGCTAACACCAATCATCACAAATACCATAGTTCTGTTTCACAGAATATTGCAAAAACTCCATTACAAATCTATTTCCTGCATGCTGCCCCCTAAACTATACACAGACTATTGTACACTACAGCATAGTGCATGCTACATCACAGACTTACCCCTATAGCTTACTACTGTTACAAATCACTACATTATTAGATGTTAACACATACTTACACCTATTTACCCAAAGCTTAATTAACCATAACCCTTAAAACACATGATTTCAACATTTCCCTGTAAGCCATGTGTGGTTTGAGAGACAGATACTTATCCACCAGGTAGGTAAGAGGCCAGATTCTCCATTGAGGAGTGTAGAGATTTCATCCTTTTTGTCTGGCTGCAACAGCCTGAATGAACATATCCTTGAGCTCTGGGCTCTCTTTGTGAAACCAACCCCTCCTTATTCCCACCTGACAGGAGTGTTCAAAAGGGAATATTATACTGGTCAATTGGAACGAATGCTCAGATGAAAGTAGTAGTGTGAACTGGCTATGTCTATTCATATGCTGGTGTGACCCTGGTAAACTGGTTTCTGAGCCCTCTTGAACTCTGGAATAAGTGATTAATATTATTATATAGCTGCAATAACAAAGTAATATATATATATATATATATATATATATATATGTGTGTGTATATATATATATATATATATATATATATATATACACAGGTTGAGTCTCCCATATCCAAAATGCTTGGGTCCAGGGGTATTTCGGATATACGGAATTCCGTATTTTGGAATATTTGCATAAAATAATGAAATATCTTGGGAATGGGACCCAAATACATACATAGAATGCATTTATGCTTTATATACACCTTATACACATAGCCTGCAGGAAATTTTATACTATATTTTTAATAATTTTGTACATCAAAAAAGTTTGTGTACATACATGAAATTCATTTATGTTTCATATACACCCTATACACACAGCCTGAAGGTTATTTTATACAATATTTTTAATAATTTGTGCTTTAAGAAAAGTTTGTGTACATCGAACCAACAGAAAGCAAAGGTTTAACTTTCTCAGTCATGCTAAAAATATTCCCTATTTCGGAATATTCCGTATTTCGGAATATTTGGATATGGGAGACTTAACCTGTATATATATTAATACATACATTGTTACAGAGGGATGAAAGTTCCTAAATTGTAGGACTGAGTACAAATGGGGCCAAAGTACTGTGTCGATGCCTTTGTGGTATCAAGACTGAGTAATAAATTTTTTGATGCAGGTGATTGAGAAGAGACTTTTGTCACTGCTATGACAGTATGTATACCCCTAACTGAATGGGTATTGCGCACAAAGCCTAGTTGATTTGTTAAGATTTGAGGGAGCAAACACTGTAATCAATCTGCCATTATTTTGGCAAGTAACTTTATATCTGAGTTAAGTAATGTGATCGGTCGATATGAATCTAAGACATGGGGATCACGATTGGGCTTTTGGAGTAGAATGGTGGGCGCAGAGTTGAAATAGGGAAAGGGAATGTGATTCTATAGAATATCATTAAACAGCTCTAGATGCCAGTTTTTACAAATAGATTTCTGGGTAGCTTTCAGGTTGGTGTCACATTTAACGCCCAATATCAGCCTTTCTACTTTTGTCGCTCTATTAGAAGAAACTTCGCCATGATAGATCTTTCTTGCCCTTGTGAGGCAATGCTGATTGTTGTTGTAATTATAGCCTTATTGACAAAAGCATTGAATCTTCACCATAATTTAAATCTATGCTAAGCCCTGTACTGAGTTATTCCTTAGGATCCGTAGGAATTGAGACACCGGAAGTCCACTCTTAAGTCCATCAGGGTGGTGGCTGGTTGATCTGTTGGCTTGTGGAATAGTGTATGTGCCAGCCTGCCATCTTTTTTGAAGACTGTAATATCCAAGAACTTCATCTAAGATTCATTTATAACTGCTGTAAATCAAACCAGACTCTCCAAACCATTAAGGGAATCAATCATCTCATGAAATGCCTCCTTACTGCTTCCCCAAATGATATGTCGTCAATGAAGCATTTGTAGTTTATAATACCCTTAGAGTAGTGTGACATGATATGGTGCTTTTCATAGTGGTCCATATAGATGCTGGCATATGCATGTGCCAAATTTGAGCCCATGACAGTCCCTGGCTTTTGTTTGTAAAATTCATCTTGGTATAAAAAATAATTAAGCTCCAGTACTTTCTAAAGTAAAGTTAAGACAAATTCAATTGGTGGGACATTGTACGGGCCCTTGAATAGAGATTGCTTAACTGCCTCGAATGCCCTGAGACTGTGGTATGATAGTGTACAGTGACAACACATCCATGTTTGCCAAAAGACAACCCACAGGTAAGGAACTCATTTTCAGGAGTCCCTTGAGGAAATCACCTGTATATTTAATATAATTCAATTTCCCTGACACAAGACAAAAAACAAAAATCCACAAGCTGTGCTATATTTTTAAGCCATGTGCTTGTATTCTTGTATTTCAGACAAAAAATTATTGCACAGTAACCTAACACCTTGGTACATTATCAATAGTACCATAGATAGTCTCGATTCTTTGTGCCAGTTACATTATCACAAGGCAATCCACAACACAACTGAGATAAGAAATTGTATAAAAGCAATTATCTGAAACATTGGTCCACCATCGATGGATTCCCTATCCCAATTTTCATGTAGTATGGTATCTACCACATGAATGAGAATGAAAGGAGATATATGGTATATATATATATATATATATATATATATATATATTTATATACACACACACTATATATATATATATATATATATATATATACTGTATGTGTGTGTGTGTTGAGATCGCATGCTAATATCCATTTTTCACAGACATACATTGCATAATATCCTGAGACATTGGTACTTCATTGATAATATCAAGTCCTAATATCAATCCATATGGATTGCAAGAAAAGGACCGATTGTGTGATGTCAGTCAGCTGTGGACATTGTAAGAATTGAAAGGCCTGGCTTCCTAACAAGAAGAAATTCTCAAATGGTTATGGGGTGCAACTTGTTTTTTTATCTTCATAATATGATATCACCACATCGTGTATAAGTAGAGAGGAACACCGTAGTATCTTGCCACTTCTACAGTCTGTCATAGGCCCTGATTCAGAGCCGCTCGTAAGCGGCCGCTCGTTCGTTCTGACCAATGTTCGCACATCTGCGCATGCGTACGGATTTTAATACGCATGCGCGAACCAGTCAGTGTGGCCGAAAATCGTTTGTTCGCTATATAGCGAATGCCTGCTATTTTGAGTGACAGAAGGAGGCGTATGTGGGTGGTAACAGGGGAAGGTGCTTGAAAACGGGGGGGTGGAATTCGAACGCAGGCATGCTTAAAGGTCAAAACGGGCGTTTTAAGGGAGTGCATAATTAATACAGCAGCGTCATTGACCACGTCACTTGTTTTTTTTTTACTCAGAACTGCTCGCGAAATAGCGGTTGAAAAAACCAGCCACAAGAATAGCGAGCAGTTCATACGCTGTTCAATGTACTCGATTAATCTAATAAATAGCGGACATGACGTATGGTGCGAGCGGCAAGGGGGAGTATTTTTCAAAATTACAACCGCAAGTTTTGCTCACTCGTTCAGACTTAGAGGCGTGAACAGACCGCAATTAGCGAACGGTTCATTTGAATAGCCACCCCTTGTTTTAGAACGACCGCAAATAGCGAGCGGCTCTGAATGAGGGCCATAGTCCTCTGGCTTGGACGGCAGATGATAGAGTGGAGTGACAGTATCCCTTGAAAATATAGTTACAGTGGTCACGGGGGGTCCTATGGGGGAGTTATAGCATCCCTGATGCCATATGGCATTGCAAGGACAAAATGTTGATTGGGCAATTTCTCCGCTTACACACTTTTTAGAAGATTTGAAGGCTAAGGTAATTTGAGTAGTGAAGCATATGCCAGTGTAGGTATTTACAGAATGGTGTAGTTATCATGATGATCATGGAGGGGCTTGATAAAAAGATCAGTGATGTGGCATCATAAAGGGGTTTATTTAGTAAAAATCACCACTTTTTGCAAAAGCATTTTCTCCATATGTATATCAAACATGCTGCCGGGACAGCAGATGTGAAAAAAGGCCGTCCCAGTAAGGATATTGTTTGCATCTTTCGCAAAAGTGAAAGATGCATACTCCCATCTTAATATAACTGCGCAAGCGCTGGTTTGGGCGCATGCACAGCAGAGCCGGAGAGTGGACTGGGGGAGGAGAGAACAGTCCAGTGGCGGAGACAACCGGCCAGTGGAGGAGAGAACCAGCCTGGGGTGGGGAGCCTGTTCCTGGGAGGAGAGAGTCGACCAGAAGAGAAGAGAGTCGGACAGTGGAGGTGGACCTGCCAGGGGAAGAGAGATGGGGCCAGAACCACAGAGCTGACCAGAGTACCGAAGAAAAGCTGGAAGAGAATGCATTTTACTGACTTTTCTTCACTTCATCTGTTTAAAAAAGACACAAAACGCCATCCAGAGATGGTGTTATGCTTGTCAAAAAAAGATGAGAGAAGTCTATGTAAATATCATCTGGCGGTAGCCCCCCATTACATCCAATGGGGCTGCCAGTTCTTCTGTGACAGCTGAAAAGTCAGAGAAAACCTTGTTTTCTCCTGACGTTTCACTGCAATAAAATATGGGAATAACTTCAATATCGCAATCTCCAGCTAATATGTGATTTGTGATTATTTTGTTTACTAAATAGACCCCTTAAGCTGGCCACACACATGGCGATGTGCTGACGATCAGCCGATGTGTACGATTTCCTTTGAAACTCTCCCCGGCAGCTCTGCACACGATCTCCACACAATCTGCACACGATTTGGTGTCCAATCTTCATACAATCTCTCCTGCATCCAGAGTTTCACAGTGTATCGCGTCCTAGATTGTCAGATCTGCCCTACTGTACAGCAGATCTGACGATGTGATGTGCAACCAGCGGGGACGCACATCGCATCGTGATCGTGAGTGGGGACTCACGATTTACTCAGGATTTGGCCATATTTTACATGATCTGTCGTTCCAATGTGTCGTAATTGGCCAGATTGGGTAAAATATCACTATGTGTGTGGCCAGCTTAAGAGTGGACAGATAAGTGATAAGAATACCAGGTAGGAGGAGGACAGAGCAGCCAAGGCAGTAGATGTGAGAGAATGGATAACATTTTCGGTTGGATCTTGTTTAAAAAAACAGCACATTCTAGTAATATTGGGAAGATGGAGGCAAGAAGAATGGAAAAGAGATAATGAATGACAAGTAAACCAATGGTGGATTCAAGGATGAAACTGAGACTAAAGTAATTGTGGTATTGACGGTGAGGTAGATTTGAGGTTGGTGGTGCCTCTAGAAGGTGGGACGATAACCACTGTCAGCGTAGCCGGGTTACTGAAAGCTACATGAGCAGTTAGTTCACTAAGATGTTCACTAAGATGTTCACTAAGGTGTTCACTAAGGTGTTCAGTAAGAAATGAAGAGGGGCAAGACCAAAGACTTGTGGGGCAACAGCAGATAGTGGAGGGGAGTTGTAAAATGTTGCAAGTGAGCCAGGAAAGAAAAACTGTGCCAGAAAGGCCAGTATAGTTACGGGTGTCCAGAAGGAGAGGGTCATCAAAGCAACAGAGCTCCAAGAGGATGAGTATGGAGGTGGAATCCTCATATTTTGCTAAAGCGGGTCGATGACCACTTTTGTTAGGGTAGTCTCTGTGATATATTGGGGATGCAGAGAGAGGAACTAAGTAAGAGAAGATGATATCAGTAAAGTGGAAAAGTTATACAGTAGCAATACATTAACAGGCTCACAAAAATGAATGTACCTAGCCTGCAAGTCAGCAATTAATATAGACATTTCCCAGCTCCTTCCATTAAAATATGATATATTTGCCACTGCCCCAGGCTGATAATCCATGCAGTTTCTTATAAATTTACAGTGCAACTAAGTCAGCAAAGTCACAAAATTATATTTGCGCTGTGGGCCACACTATTGCATTTTCATAGATGACCCTTGTAGTAGACACCTGTCCTGGTCTGTGTCACCAAGGCTGGACGCACAGATTTTTAAATCACTACTTGCGCTATTAAGACTTCAGGAAGAGCTGATGAAGCCAGACACAGTCAGGGAATCATTTTGGGCAAATTATCTTTATTTGTCCTGTCGAAGCTGGATTAGTGGCTGAGACGGAATCAGCGTAAAAATTAGTGTGCGCGATGCCATCTTGCGAATGGCAGCTAGACCATTTTAGAAACAAGAATCTGCAAGACGCCATTTTGCAACCAGCGCCATTTTAAGTTACAACTCACGAGCTAAGTACAGATGGCAATGTTTTTGATAATCTTTTTAGAAGCCATGACAGGCCCATTCTGGGGACAACCTTGCATAGAGAAATACCAAAAACAACTAGAAAAACAGCCTCCTGAGAAAAGTAAATAGAATAGACAATACACCAGAATACTGTGAGTGTTTTACATACAAATTGGGAATCCCTGTATATAGACAAGTATAGTTGTGGCAATTGTAATATAATCCAGACATTGATCTACACAATTGAATTTGTCTGAATCCTAAACAGGTTTTAGTCTCACTCCCAGACAGAATGGCTTCACAGCTGGGGGTCTCCACCTTGTTTGAGAAGTGAAGCTCACTGCCCGTAACACATTTGCATTGCAGTTTGAAACTGTTAGTAAGAAATGACATATGTGTATGTATATGTATATATATATATATATATATATATATATATGTTAAGTCCATTATAGATGGAATCTCATGCATAAACACCGCACATTACGCACAGTTGCGCTGCTAACATGAAGCTCAGTAGCGAATGCACAATATCCTGCATGCGAACGCTGTTTATTAGCTGCATGCGTGCACATCTGCCCCAAATCAGATAAACCTAACTAGTGTCTTTTCTCATATCCCTAATACTTACATAATGCACACTTACACAAAAAGTTCCATAGCTATAAAGTAAAAGATCCAAGTTTTATTCATTTATTACATATGCTGTGAAATAAAGACTATTTTGGTATCTAAGGTTTAATACGTGATAAGTAAGCCATGTTTGATATTATACTGATCCGCACTTTATCCACAGCTTTCCGGTATCATCGGTGTGAAGATCGGAACATGCGTTCGCAACTTATGGACCGTAAAGACATAAAGAACCAAAATGTACTTTGTAAAACCAACAGTCTAGATTTGCATGAGGTGGGAAAATGAAGGCAAGCAGCTGGACTGTGGCCATTTGAATCAACCTGTTAAATGCCCTGTAACCCGCACTGGAAACCAATGGGATCAGCAACAAACTCCTCTATTGTGTTGTCTATTTCTGGGGCTGTATAAATATGTGTGCTCTAACCCTGGGTTTCTAATCTTCTTGCTGATTGCTGATTGACGGAGGTTTCTTACTGATGCCGGCATCTGGTCCAGAGCGCGTGCGTATGTATGACTGTATCTTGGGTCTGTATAATTCTTTGCGCTAAATTGTACTTAGATCACAGCGTGTAACTGACTGTACTTTACTTGAATAATACTTTGTGCTTTGGAACACATGTTCAAGGTCTAAAGTCTTTATTTTACTGTATGACTGCGTACACAAATAGCGTAAATTTTAGAGGTTTATAGGCAGGGTTTAGAAGGTATAGGTAGGTGCGTATAGAGGTTGAAATCCAGTATCCTTAGTCCAAAAAAGATTCCCTGGTTGTCCTTTTATCCTGCCCATTTCTTTGAGGAGTTACATCATTTCCTATTGGAGCTGGTCACACAGTGATAATGGGACCAGCTCTTTGTTAAAACAACAAGTTTAATTAGCTCCCTAATTAAATTTGCCAAAAGCTGATTTTTTATCAGGAGAAGCACTGCTAAAACTAAAAATACTTAATAAAAAAAGGCCCCAGGCCTAACTAGCTGGTGCTAACAGGCAGGCCACATTCGGCATGCAGTCTGCATATGGACAATCATTATGCATATTTACCGACATTGCCGGGCACCTTTCCGGGAGCAGCCAGAGGGGACCTGCTGCTCTCATCTTCGGGGGGCAGGGCCAGATTATAGACATCATTAGGTCTCGCCCCCTTTACAGAAACCCCCGCGAATCATGGGTCCGCTAGCAGGGCGCAGGGCTAAATGAGACGATTTGCACCATTTAGCCCAACCCCTTTCCTACGGACCCAAAAATTCCACGTAAAATCTCCCCATCCTGCCCACTTCACTAGGAAGTGGGCGGGATGTGGGAGATATGCCTACTCTAACCCGGGTGCGGAGGGTAACCCGAAAAATCAGGAGCATCCCGCGACTCCTGGAAGAGTAGGCATGTATGTCAATATGCTCACAAGCATGAGATCTGCAGCACTATGCCAGTGGCAGTATACCAACAAAGCTAAAATACAGCTAACAGCATTTTAACAGTGTTGTCAGTATTACAGTAAACATAGCGCTTACAGACATACAGTACTGCTGCTACTCTCATGCTTGTCGACATAATGATAGTAGAGTAAGCATGTGTATTACCCAAATTCATGGAACCTCCCTGTCATAGTGAAGACCAGCTCCTAACCCAGAGGGTGTAATGCCTGGTCAGTGCTGGCCTGTGCCTCATTTTTTTGGTGAGCAAACATAGATTTTGGAGACCCTTGGTGGACCCCATCACACAACACTTATATATGTTTCTCTCCATACAGCTGGATTATAGTTGTCATTAATGATGGCATGATGGGACCTGTAGTCCTCCAGTCGCAGGCTGAGAAGCAGTAACCCGTATAGCTACACTACAGGGGTAATCATGGCACAGAGGGGTAGCTCCAGCCCTGGTCTCAGTCTCTGGGGAGGGGGGAAGCACAGCCCCATCTCACTCACTGTTCCGAGCCCTGGCAGGAACCTTTCTACTCTAACAAAGACTCCTCTGGGTCCAGGGCGCGGTTGTCGGCAGGGATCATATGTTCTTAGTGGGCCAACTCCGTCTGCTGGCTGACTCTCTACATGCCAGTGTAGTGCATGGTAATGATGGCATTACAACAGGAGGAGAGGCAAAAAACAACACACCCTTTCCTAGAGACTACCAAACCGTGCTGGCAACTTCTGAGGCTAAGGGGCAGGGCTGCCATCAGAAATGATGGGGCCCGAGGCTGACAAAATAGGCAGGGCCCCTCCCCTTAAGTGGGGGAGAAGCAGTTTGTCAGTGGTGCGCGTCGTTGTGGATAATGTGGATGAACAGTGTGATGGTGAGGGTGTGAGCATCGTGAGGGTGAGGGTGGAGCCGTGGGAAGTAGGGTAAAGGTGTAAGAGCAGGGTGAGGATGTGAGCAGGGTGAGTGTGAGGCTGTGAGCAGGGTGAGGGGGTGTGAGCAGGGTGAGGGTGTGAGCAGGGTGAGGGTGAGGGTGTGAGCAGGGTGTGGGTGTGAGAGCAGGGTGTGGGTGTGAGAGTAGGGTGAGGGTGTGAGAGCAGGGTGAGGGTGCGAGAGCAGACTGAGGGTGTTAGAGCAGACTGAGGGTGTGGGTATGAGAGCAGGGTGAGGGTGTAAGAGCTGTCTGAGGGTGTGAGAGCTGGAGTCTATGTACATGGTCAGTCTCCAGCCTCTCCTGCTCCTGTCTGTCCTTCCTCTATACCATCACGTGGCGGCTGTAGATAGCTTCTCCGCTTCTGCTCCCTCTCTCCCCGGCTGCTGTCTTCCTTGCACAGCCCCTCCCCACTGGCAGGCAGTTGTTGTACTGCAGCTCCTGCTCTAGCCATGCTGCTCACATTTACCTGGACAGAGAGAGAAAGGGACCCGGGGGGCAGGCAACTGCACTTTGAATATAGCACTGGCCGCAAGCCAATCAGAGCTTGCAGACCGGCAGCCAATCAGGAGCCGCAGCTGCGGCCGCTCCTGATTGGCTGCCGGTCCGCAAGCTCCGATCAGCTTGTGGCCGGCTCAAAATGTAAAATACAGCCAGCACTTGTCCACTCAGCTGCTACCTGGGCCCCCTTTCTGTCCGGGCCTATAGTTCTGTCAGTCCCCCCCTGATAGCGGCCCTGCTAAGGGGTATATTTACTAAAGGTTGATTTTGATCGATTTTTATCATTTTAAAATCAATGACATTTGATCAACATTGATGTTCAAACATTTACTAATACTTAAAAAAACAAATAGAAATTGTCTGTTAGTAAGAGGCAGGCCAGTTTGTTTAGTTTCCTCTACAATGGACACAATAACCTCACAATGCCTGATTCAGACCCGGTCGCTAAGCTGCGAATGCTCGTTAGGGGTGATTATCACACATCTGCGCATGCGCGAACCAGTCACTGCAGCCAGGAATTGTGCGCTCGTAGTACACAGACTGGACGCTACTTTGAGAGACAGCGCCGTTTGTGGGTGGTGAGAGAGGAAGGTGATTGTGAACGGGGGAGTGGATGTGCGAACACATGCGTGTCTGAGCATCAAAACGGAGTTTAATGGCTGTGCATAATTAGCAAAGTAGCATCATTAAACACGTCACTTGGTTGTATTTTAGCCAGTGCTTGCGGTGTGGTAGGGCCTACCTCAAGTGCTGCGTGCAGCTCCGATGGGTCTCGATGTTACAATTAATTACACACTTCCTGGAGATGACGTGTGCTAAGAGAGAAAGGTGGGCGGCTTTATACTCCTGTGTACGCTCACCGCCGTCACCCTCTAAGACATATAGGGCGTCCTTAAGCCAGACAGTGCGATCGCAGGATTTGCATACCCGGCCCCTTTTGGCAGCGAGCGAGTGCAGCTTAGCGACTGGGTCTGAATCAGGCCCACAGTTCAGCGGCTTTTAGCGTTAAGCAAAGTCCAGCATAAGAGAAAATGCAGCTTAAGCTACCGCATAAAACAGCAAAATATACAGCAGCAATGCAGGATGGGCATCCACATTAAACATCCACATTTGGCCATACAGGTTAAGCTGTCAATTTTAACACCAACTACTCCCCTCCAACAGGCTATGCTCAAGCAGCATTACACGTCATAGAGAGGGAGGACAGATAAGATAATACATTGGTTTATTGCTTCAAACCCTTAACAACCTTGTATAGCTTACTTATTAAACTAATAAATAATGACACAGACAACAAGAGCTTGGCTAAAAAGTCACAGCTTATATTTATAATTAATTAACCTAACCAGGGTGGCAAAGAGATGCTGCAGACTCAGTTCCAGCTTTCACCTCACTCAAATACTCGGGGAACGACTGACACGTCCCCCCTCAAGACGCACTATGGATGTGAGGGTCCCACTTCCCCTCTGGGCCAATCCAAGGCGCTTACGCACTGAAGAGCACCCAGGTTCCCCCCGCACAGAGAAGGACAAATTCGCCAGGTTCATAGAGTACAAGTGCCTCCACAAAGTTATCTTACGCCACATAAAGCCACTGAGCTGCAGCGTACTCCCGTCATGCTGCGCCTCCCCTATTTGGGAAAGAAAAGGTTAGTGTGACACAACAAAATGAATCAACGGGTGGGATGGTGGGTTTCAAAGATCCATCACCAAAGAGGCTGTCTTCATGCAAACGAGCCCATATATAGTGATAAACTGACCACTCCCTCAAGCAATGTCATTAGCTCTACCAAACATCTGACCAGCCAGCACTATGCCCAGCAACAAGGCTCATAAACAGCCATACAGCAAAACATCTGACCAGCCAACACTAGAAAACTGCCCAGCAACAAGGCTGTCATAAACAGCCATACAGCAAAAACACCAGTAATATTACCTATTCTCACGCTTAATCAGCCCTCGCATACTATAAGATAATACATTGGTTTATTGCTTCAAACTCTTAACAACCTTGTATAGCTTACTTAATTAAACTAATAAATAATGACACAGACAACAAGAGCTTGGGTAAAAGGTCACAGCTTTTATTTATAATTAATTAACCTAACCAGGGTGGCAAGAGACGCTGCAGACTCAGTTCCAGCTTTCACCTCACTCAAATACTCGGGGAACGACTGACACGTCCTCCCTCAAGACGCACTAACGATGCGAGAGTCTCACTTCCCCTCTGGGCCAATCCGAGGTGCTTACACTGAAGAGTGCCCGGGTCCCCCCCTCACGGAGGACAAATTCGCCAGGTTCATCGAGGGCAAGTGCCCCCACAAAGTTATCTTACACCACATAAAGCCACTGACCTGCAGCGTACTCCCGCCAAAGCCAGACTCCAAAGGAAACTGGTCCACCTCCCAAAACGACCAAGCCCCAGAAACACAAGTTCTTATTGCTCACAAAGACCAACGCCAATTAAGATGCCTTCTGAAGAGATGGAAAATTCCAAATTGCATCACCAACCAAAAGCTATGACACAGAACCAAGCTACCCAGCGACACAGCAGAAATGGCTACTGACACATTCACCCCGTCCTTGACACCATGCTTACATACTGCTCTCCACATCAAAAAACGAGTCACACGATTAGACTACACAAACCTCCTATCCGGTCATTATTTCCAACCAACCTCTTACCACAAACAATCAACTCCATCTTCCAAATGCACCATGTCATTGCTCACGACTGGCAAGCCCACTCACCAAGCACACCTAATGTTGCCACCAAGGACACCGCAAATCAAACACGAAACTCACATCCAAACCTCGCACACCTTTCAACTATCTGTCACCCATAAAACAACAAAAATGGCACGTAACCAAACCATGTCGCTCCAGCCCAAAATTATAAGAGTGGCCCACAAGCCAAACCATACTGTCAACTGCAGCAATTACTGTGAAAATAAAAATTCCGTACCATGAGCACTTTGCCAAACCCAACCATCCCGACACAACTTTGAGAAGAACACATAGCAACTACCTAGCAGGGATGCATAAGAAGGGAAACAAGTAACCCGAGTGAAGAGGAAAATACTAAAAAACCTACCCGTGAACCAAATTAGGTCAGATCAAGGCTCCCGGGAGGAAAAATTAAAAAATCCCTTCACAACCCCCCAATTGTTGAATGCTAGTCTTTCAACGATTGGCTGGTAAACAACGTTTCAGGTTGGTGCTGGGTGCGCAACTACTACCTATCTCAACATACAAATCCCGTAATCAGCTCACTTAGAAAACTCTAAAATCTGCATGTACGCAGGAGATGCCCCTTTAAACGCTGCGCCAATAACTACCCCAATTGGAAAAGCTGAATCATACGATCCCCAAACAAAGCCCTGTCCTAACTGAGTAACTGAAATTTGGAAAGCAGGAGAAGATCGTGATGTAAAGCACCATTGTGACCCACCACAGGGAGCCACCACTATAATGCACAGAAAGGTGCACCGTGTAAATAAATATCAGGATGTTGAAAAGAGAAAACTATTTTCCTTTTGCAGGATACAAACACTGATTGAGTAAATTGTATATGCTATAAAATAGATGATGTGTGTACACAGGAGGCCTCCATATCAGCTATACCCTGAATAATGCATGACAGTCATCCTTACCCCGTAATCTACTAAGACAAAAATCTTTAAAAACAAAATCCTTGACGATGAAGATATTTTATTGACAGCTAACAACTGTCTGCACCTAAAAACGCCCCAAATTTTTACCGCCAAAACGGGAATAAACGGAAAAGAGATGCCTGAATCCCGCCAGAAAACACCTGACCCCTAAACAAGCAACACTCTCTAACAGCTGCCTGTCATTAGGACACCGGGGGACGGCGCGAATGAGGAAACTCCAAACCAACCTGTATAACCTAGCGCCAAATGACTGGGTTGGGTCATGACTACCTACAAACTTACAATAGATGAGATACCCGCTGGCACCGCCTCCAGGCAGTCCCTGGACCGACCCTGTACTAATGGTTCCAAACAAAGGAGCAAAGAAAATATGTAACCTCTGTAGATGTCTGGGCCCATAAGCTCGAAAAGCACGCCAGCCTAGCTATTTCCTCCATAGCATCGTTGTGATGAGAAGCCGCAGCGCCAACTGTAAGGTAAAATATAAAATACGACAACAAAATGCACAAAATTAACTGACCCAGGACCGCAAAACGAAAATTGAAGATGCCCTTGGTTGTTGATGGCATGAACTAAACCCAATTTTGTCGCACCATGAATAACAAGACAAAAAATCCATCATCAGACCAGAGAACAAAGGCCACGACAATTGGGAACAGCTCAAAACAGCAACAAATAACTAGTCAGACCTACTTACGCCATAAACCGAAACCAAGTAGCCACGCTTCCAACTGGAACACCCTAAAACCCGGAAAAGGTGCCTGCGCAGAAAAGAGGAGGCACGAACAGACGACACTCCTTCCTGCGCCTATGAAGAGAAATCAAACTAGATGATGTGCTACACCGACCTGTGCAGTGCCAGCTTGCAAAAGAAAAATTGGATTTCTCGAAATAGGTGTTGGAAAACCGCACAGCCCGAAGGCAAACATTTATTTGTTAATTCACCTGAAACCCACTGACACCCCATGCATTACACCGCCTCCGAGTGCAAAACAACAAACGAAAAACCGACCCCGAATAAACGTAACTAGAAAATCATCAAAACAAAGCTGTGAATTAAAAGAAAAAACTCATCAAATGTATGAACTGTTCTGAAGGACCTACGGGGATGGTATAATTAACGGAACTCCACATTGTATAGGATACCACCATGTATAGGAATGAATGCTGTACTAACCGAGACGAACCCGCAACCTGCGTGGGGCCCACCCCACTAGAGAGATAGAGATCCTGCAAGGGGGGAACGAGGAAAAGCACCTCCATCTACCCCGGCAACCCCTCTGCCCCAACCCTGGGCGCAAACCTCAGTAATAAATCCCGCCATAATGCAAACTACGTGGTGTCCCGTCAAAGAGAGGCTATACAAACGTACCACGAAAAATGAATGAGACCTACAACCACAACGAAATTCAACAGACCAAGTTAGCTATCACCACAGAGAAAAAAAACAGCCAAACAAAATGGTGACTGAGCCTTAACTAGCTCCCTTGGAGCTAAACCCTAAGTCGGGGGCTAAAAACCCTACTATTCACGTCGGCAATACTTGGCCAGGAATCGTCTGCGCAGAGACGATAGTAGGAGCAAATGACAGCCCGACCTCCGAGGGCATCCGGAATCATAACAGGCGAAAATTCCGCCTACCGCCGCCTACAAACCAAGTTTACCCACATTTCAGTTACACGGGGTGGCCCAGTGACCAAGGGGGTTTGACGCTGCTGCAACCTATAAACAAAACATATTTTACCCCCAAAAGGCATAACCACCCTACTGTTGAGGTTCCGCCCGCATTGGGCATAAAACTCACCCCCTGCCCATTTCTGTACCAGAGAATCATGTCAATCACAAAACCGATGAAATAATAAAATACCCATGCTCCGTAATACGCTCGCCAAATAGCTCCTGGCAAAGCTGAGTACGCCACACAACCAAAATATTATATTGATAAAAATTACGATACTCCCCTATGTAGCCAGATTCTACCCTATAACATCCCATAATGATCGAGAAAAATCAGCAAATATATTTCTGCGGATCCATAATTCGCTGAGGCCCACAGAAAAAGCTGCATTCACACCATGTCAATCTTACGCGGGCGCGCCAGGTAAACGGAAAATGAGAGACAAAACTGCAGTCATGCAAAAATTGTGACATAATCATACTCACTAGGACCAGGTGGTCCAAGAAATGTCCTCTACCATGTTTTCGCGTGGAGTAACCGATGGCTCGACCGCCGGGCCACCTCGATTCGCACAGGATCATCATCATCAGCTGTACGAGCCACCGCGTCTTCTCTCAAAACTCCAACCGCAACCACGTCACAACACCACCAGATGGCACGAGAACCGCATCTTCGGCGACTTCACGCAGAGGAGCCACTTGATTGAAACCCGGGGCCATCTCGACATGCACTGGAACAGAAGCCGCACAAACTCCTGCATTATCTTGAGGAACCATCGCTGAGTCCGGCTTACCTGTAACATAAAGGAGACCAGGAGAAGGGGGTGGAGGCATGGGGGGGTAGGGGTTGCAGGACCAGGGGTGCAGGCAGGGGGTTACAGGGAACCAACAGGGGGTGGGAGGATGATTGATGAAAAAGGAAGATGGGGTACAGGGAGAAGATACATAAAAGAGGGGCAGGGCCTGGTGCTGGTTCCCACTACAAGGGTGGGACCCAAAATGACCGACACCTGAAATGGCTGCTGCGCCTACAGGGCTGCTGGCTGGGTGTCGGGGGGCATAAGGGGCACGGGGGACTCTAAGGGCACGGGGGATGGAGGAGGGAGTGGCTGATGCTGCAAAACGCAGCGAAACCGAGGGCTTGGGGGGGCGCTTGGGCCGGGGGGCAGCAGGCTGGGGAAGCAGTGGCTGGCTTCTACTACAAAGGTGGGACCCAAAATGGTCTCCGCTGGAAAATGGCCGCTGTCTGCTGGGCTGGCAGAGCTGGGGTGCGGCAGACAGATGCCTGCGGAAGACAGATGCCTGTTAGGGGGGGGAGATGGGGATGGAGGCACGCACCCCCAGGGGCGATGGGGGAGTAGAAAGGGGGGCTGGAGGGGGAGAGGAGAGCACTGGGGGAGGGGGTGACGGGAGGGCTGACAGGGCTCAGCGTAGGCACCGAGTACTGCGAGAATAAGGGACTGTGGAAGACATATGGCAGAGAGGGAAGGGGGGACCGCGGAAGCACTGCTGCTCTGAGCGGGCAGGTACATGTATAAGCCAGATACAGGGGGGTGGACTGAGGCGATGGAGAATACGGCAGGGTGGGAAACATTAATGGGAAAAGAAAGGGAGAGAGAACAAAAAGGGGGAGGGGGTAGGGAAGGATGACAGTGAAAAGAAGGCTAATGATGGAAAAGAACAGTAATAAAGTTGCAGCAGTATGCAGCAGTGAACTCATCTTTCAAAGATCCATCACCAAAGAGGCTGTCATCATGCAAACTAGCCCATATATAGTGATAAACCGACCACTCCCTCAAGCAATGTCATTGGCTCTACCAAACATCTCACCAGCCAGAACTATAATCTGCCCAGCAACAAGGCTCATAAACAGCCATACAGCAAAACATCTGACCAGCCAACACTAGAAAACTGTCCAGCAACAAGGCTGTCATAAACAGCCATACAGCAAAAACACCAGTAATATTACCCATTCTCACACTTAATCAGCCTTCGCATACTATAAAGGGCTCTAATCCCCTCCCCCCCCCCCCTTCCCTGGAAACAAACTACTAACACTTTCTGTGATTTTCTTGCAGTGGACAAGGGTGACCAACCCAACCACCTCCCAACTCTTGACAACATTAACAGCTATGGGGATTATACCTCCCAAGGGGAATGGTCTGTAAGTCTCACCCATTGCAGAGGCTCTTCTGCCACATCCGAATCGCTGCTGTCCTCCAATAGACTCTAGAGCCACCTGGGATGCTATGCACTGCACCAGGCTGCACACTCCCTACTGGGCATCTTTGCCGCTGACTTGATGCTCTGTGTCTGCTGGGCTGTGCTGCATATAGTTCTCAGGCCCTGCGGGTTGCTGCTCCGCCGGTCTTCTGCGCTGTCCTGCTGGCATCTTTGATGCCGGGCTCCCTCACCGCTGGGCTTTTCTCCCGGTGTCTGGCCCCTCTGGGATGGCAGCAGTTGTCCTACCCGTGGCGGAGCCCGTACTAGTCGGGTTGCAGGCTCTCAGCTCCTTCACGGTGGTCCTGCTGGCTGGATTACTTTCCACGGCCCCCAGCAAGGAACCGCTGGGTTTCTTCTCCCATGGGCAGCACACACCACCCTCCTTACCCATGTCCTCTCCAGCTACTGTCACTTGATACACTCACTGGTAGCCAGCAATAGCAGACACAGCCATCAGCAGCAGCACTCTGTCTGGGGCAGGCAGGCGATGTAGGAGCCTCCTGTGCATCCAGCAAAGCACATTACCCAGGGGTAAACAACAGTCTGACTGCAGCACTCCCTCCAGTGATCAGGCAATTCTTAATAGCCAGGCTCCTGACAGGCATACAGCAACAGCTGCATGCAGCTAGGATTGTCTTCACTGTGGCAGCTTCCTGTGCCACAGCCGCTGACCCATCAGACCTCTCATAAACACTGCCTGCCCCTGAATGCTGGGCATTCTCTTCACTGGCACTCTGATCCAGGGCTGTCTTAACAGCAGTGTGGGCCCTGGGCAAAGCAATGCACTGGGGCCCCTACCCATCCATTCACGGGAAAAAAATTTAAATATATGCTGCCCAGAACAATGATATGACACAGGCACCATATAGTATACAAGAGAGCCTGCTGCCCGTATTGGGAATCAGTATGAATGACCGTCGCTGCTGAGTCCCTTATTATCAATGTGGATGATGGAGTTCACCTGAGCAGTGTCCTATCTTCCTGTGCCCCACTCCCAATATCTCTCCCCCTTTCTTCCAAAGCAGTGTCATAAACACCCTGAGCCCCCACTCCCCATGTGTTTTTGCCTTCTGCCCTTACCCCAATAGCAGTGTCCTCAGCCCTGAGCTCCCACACACCCTTGTCTCTGCCTCCCCCCGATAACAGGTCATCAGCCCCCACATATATCTGACTCCTCCTCCCCCCATAGCAGTATCATCAGCTCCCAGTTCCTACTTCCCATGTCTTTGTCTCACCATCCCATAGCAGTGCCGTCAGCCCCCACTACCCATATGTATCTGCCTCCCCCTCCCCCATAGCAGTATCATCAGCTCCGGGAGCCCCTACTCCCCATGTATTTGTCTCACCCTCCCACAGTAGTGCCATAAGCCCCCACTCCCCATATGTATATATTTCCCCCTCCCCCATAGCAGTATCATCAGCTCCCTGAGCCCCTACTCCCCATATGTCTTTGTCTCCCCCTCCCATAGTAGTGCCATCAGCCCCCACTCCCCAAATGTATCTGCCTCCCCTATTCCAGCTCTTACCTTTATCCTGTGTGGTGGAGCTGGGTCTCAGTAGCTCCGCAGGTGTTGCCTGGCTTCTCCTCTGCACTCTGCAGTAGCTCGTGTCAGCCTCACAGGCAGAAAGTGAAAGTAAACCTAAAAACACTTCCTGCCTGTGTGAGTGCCCTGCTGCTGCAGCCGCCTGATCTCTCCTGCTGGCTGCCTTGGATTGTCGCACCCGAGCAGCTCAAAGAGAATAAAAAGGGCAGCCCTGCTGGGGGGCTCCTTGAAGCTTTGGGCCCTTGGGCAACTGCCCAACAAGCCCAATGGAAGAGATTGCCCTGCTCTGATCTCTGGCGTGCTACATGATGGACCAGCTCCACAGTTACATTCTCATCTGTGAACTCTCCTCTCATTCGCTGGCTGCTCCTTTTCTCCACAGGTTCCGCTGTAGGCCCGCCTATCTCTCCTGACTCTAGCTCCTTTAACTGGCTTAAGGGCACCAGCAACAGCCTGCCTACAGGCCCTTCTGCCTTGCGACCCTCTCTAACAATGGGTCCCCAGGGATTGAGACTATCTCACCTGGGGCTGCACCTGCTCAGTAGCCTTCGGGGAGGTTGGGGTCAATAAAGGTTCACAGCAGCTAGTGATAAGATACAGTAGAGCTGCCTATTGCACTGTTTTACTTAAAAAAACTAAATGCTGGAGTAAATGGGGTACCGCTATTGGGATGTAGTTATGAGATCAACATCCGAATCCCGACAAGGGAGTTAAGGTAGGCGTCGAAATACCAACGCCTATCTTAATCCCGATGCCGGAACCAAACGAGGTAAGTCAAGGGCGCCCTTAGCATTAGCCGCCTGGGGGAGAGTTAGGTTTAGGGACCGTAGCGGGTTTAGGGTTAGGTTTTGGGGGCGAGGATAGCGTTAGGCACCAATACTTACCATCAAGATGCTGGTGTCGGGACTCCGGCGCCAGCATTTTGAGCTACGGCATCCCGACTCCTGGGATGACAACTACATCCCACTCAATTAGCCACGTTAACCCTCAATGCAAGTTAACGTGGCTGGGCGTGAGTTCTTTCCTATTTAATTTGCAGCCCAAATTTAGCCGCAGTAGTTTTTAATAGGATTTAATGTAGCTTTTTTCTCGCAGTCCCTGAGTAGGTAAAACTTTGGTAAAATAGCTATTTTAAGGTCAAAATGTCAGGTCCTGCTTCATAACCCCTGGAATACCCCCAAAATGATTACTTAGGAATTTATTCATTTTTAATTAGCTTAATTTGGCCAATAATTACGTCATTTTGGGGGTGATTTTCTGCAGAGTGCAGAATAATGGGTTAAAAGATGTGGGACAGGTATATGGGGTGTTGTATGGATGGGAAAGGTGTTTTTAAGATTGCAGGTGGGAGTTACAGGTGTTTTGTAATAATTTTTTTAAAATTGCTTAAAATTACACAAAAATCAACTTACAGCCAATTTTATGTACCACAATTTAATCTAGAACATGTAGTTGCAGAGAAACATTTGCTTTCTATCATTTTTTAAACTCTTATAAAAAAAAGCAAAAATCAGCTATTTGAAACAGGGGCGTTTCTAGAGAGGAGGGGACCCGTGCGCAGTCTCTGTCCGGGCCCCCTCCTCTCTCTTTTGGCAGCCGGCAGTGCTCAGCACCGCACCTGTAGCCTCTGGACACTAGCTGCGGCCATTTTCCCAGTGTTTTCCCTACTGCGCATTTTCCTGGCGATTTTGACAGTGCTGATGCCGCCGCCAACGTGGGACTCTGGAGGCGAAGTGGTAAGTATTAAAAATATGGGTACAGAGTGTGCGGTGTGGGCCCCCCTGGACTCAGGGGCCCATGTGCCCCACACACCCTACACCCTGATTTGAAACATTTTTAAGAGCCCCAAATATTTTCCTATTGGTCACTAACAGACATCTATACTGTTGGGCAAGATTTATTTGCTATTTTGTAGGGTGCAGGCTGATTTCCCTATTTTTCTATACACTTAACGTGGCTATTAACAGCCAAAATGACTGCGTGAGAGCTTTTTTCATTTGAATATTATGTGAACATTAGGCATGATAGGCACATTAATTATAGCAGTGGTAAAAAAATTTTTTTACTGTGGCTAATTGAATATATATATATACGTCATAGCTGCAGGAAAAAAAACATAATAGTATTATGTATTGCTACCTGTCTCTTGTTTCCTGGGATTGTTTCTGAGTTTAAATATATGTCCCTATAAATGTCCCTATTTTACAGTTCTGACCAACTGTCCAGTAGTACATTTATTTCACTTTTCATAAAGTATTTGTTGCACAGCATAGGAGCATTTAAAAGGTTCAGTAAACATGTGTAATAATGGCTTGCAGTACAAGAAGATGCATCAAGATAGTACAGTGCATGATATGCCCATAAACAAATGTGACTCCTGAAATGATGTTAAACTGTTGATGACTCTGTTGCTGTGCTTCTGTATGCCTGGCAGCAAGTCCTGTACATAACACTAGAGGGAGCATTAGTCTAACAAATTGATCAGTACTCCCCACAAGTAGCCTCCAAACCAAGCATTTCACACCACATAATGAGGCTGAATTGCATGTGACTCTGAATCAGGTCCCTAATGAGTAACAGTGCAGTAACTAACAATGGAATATGAGGTGTGGCTATTAAATAATGAGACTGTACTTATAAAAAAATAAATCATACTGCATTATTTAAAAAAGGAGTTGGGGAACATTGACCTTGATGGTTTGCAAGTTTGACCCCCCTCACACAGACAGTTTGTTGTCACACAGCATTCAAAGAAGTTGTGTTTTTCCAATGGGTCATAGAAATGCTTAGTTCAAAAGTAAAGCAATGTGTTTAGTTTAATTTATCTATAAATTATAAGTTAAAACCCCCTGAATCTTTCCGTATGCTAACTGAGGCTTACAAGGAATGTGTATTTGTATGTATTGATATACAGTATGTGTATGTCACATGCATGTGTATTTGAGTGGCACAAAAGATTTAGTGACCGTTGTGAAGGTGTTGAAGATGATGAAGGATCCTTGCACATCAAAAACAACTGAAAATGTGGAAAAAATGTAGAAAATTGTTAGAATTTATCGTCGACTCAGCATCCGAATGATAGCAGAAATGGTAACCATCGGCAAAGAAACTGTTAACATGACAAAAGTTTGTGCTAAGATGGTTCCAAGGCTTCTCACTGCCGAGCAGAAAGAAAATCGAAATCGAATTTGTACGGACATTTTGGAACAAAAGGAAGCAGATTCCCAATTTTTAGATAAAGTTATTACCTGTGATGATGAAACATGGATCTTCTAGTACGATCCTGAGACAAAACGTCAGTCCGTACACTGGAAATCACCATCATCACAAAGAGTGAAGAAAGCAGGCCAAAGCAAATCTAAATTCAAAGCCATGTAAATTGTATTCTTTGATATCAGGGGTGTTATTTTGGAAGACTGTGTACCAGAAGGTGCAACAGTGACTCAGCATTACTACAAAAATGTTCTAGCAACTTTGTGGGAAAGAATCAGAAGAAAGAGGCCAGAGTTGTGGAAAAATAATTTAATCCTCCATCAGGGAATGCACCAGCTCACACATCTCTCTCTGTGATGTATTATTTGGCTGAGAAACAGATTGCCGTGCTAGAACACCCTCCATACTCGCCAGACCTAGCACCTTGTAACTTCTTTCTTTTCCCTAAAGTCAAATCTGTACTCAGGGGAACCCGTTTTGCATCAGTTACTAAGATAAAGAAGAAAACGACGGAGCTGCTTAGACAGCCGACAGATAATGAGCTACAGCACGGCTTTGACCAATGCAAAATAAGAACGCAGAGGTGTATGGATGCAGAAGGAGAGTACATAGAAGGGGAATGGAGTTAAAATGTACTTAATATAATTAACAATAAATTATAGCATCAGTCTCATTATTTAATAGCCACAGCTCGTATAAAATGTGAATTACCTTTTAATGATCATTATACTTATTGGTATCTTACATTTACATAACTCCACTGAAAGAAAGCAGTGACTAAAAGAACAACTAAACTTTCAGTACACATACAAAAGGAATGTATAAAAACTGGTCAACATCTGATAAGTTCTCCTCCTCAAAGCAAAGTCCATACAAAATGGGTGAATTATGCTTTGTGGTTAATTATGCAGTCCGTATTTATCACAGGAACTAGTTAATTGATCTAATAATAGTTTGAATCCTGATTCAAGCCGCTACAAATAAATTAGAATTCAGGACAAGAGCTCCCTCCTGTGGCATACAGTAGTAAATTCTGCAGACTAGGTCAGAGGATAAAAATTGTTTTGCAGATGGGTGTTGTCAAATGGTTTCCTTTTTAATTCCTTAGAGGTCTTCAAGGACTTTTTATTTCCTAAAGAACAAAGGCCTTGACACAACATTATGTATCCTGTATCAACCTCCCTCTCGTTATATAATTATTAAATAAATAAAAAAATGGTGCTATTAAGCAACAATAAGTCAAAGTCATACAGAAAATGATTAATGATACACACATAAGTTGCATGCAGGTCCGAATGCAGCCACATCTAATGCGCATGTGCCATAGCAAACATAACCATCTTTGCATATCTCTGGGCAGATTTTGATCTTTTCTCCTTGCGTATGAAATGGGAGTTACTATGTACACTCATAAGACAACCATCTTATGGGAGAATTGGCAGAGTTACAATACATTCTGATATGTCTGCTATCCGGATGGTAGGTCTACACTAAGAAAGATAAACAGTCAATAAGTCGACACCAGATGGTCAACAGTCAACAGGGTTAAAAGGTTGGCAGGTAATTGGTCAAAAGTGATTTGGTCCATAAGGTTAAAAGGTTGACATTCAAATGGTCGACAAAAAAAAAAGGTTGACACATGGTTTTTAATGACTTTTAGGGTTAGGCTAAAATAAAAAAAATCGTGTTGACCTTTTTTGTGTTGACCATTTGAATATCGACATTGTAATCCTGTCAACCTAGTAACCCTGTTGAACTAAGTCATTGTTGACCAATTACCCGTCGACCTTTTAACCCTGTCGACCTATTGACTGTCGACTTTCTGGTGCAGAACTATTGACTGTCTGCATTCTTAATGTAGACCTATCAATCCACAACCTATTTGTCTGTAAGCAGAGGGGACGCCTATTTTCAGTAATATCTCTTGCAGTTAGCATGGGGTAGGGGTAAGTGCCATTACTAGTGATATCGACTGACAGAAAAACTACGGCCATGCATTAAGACGTGTATATATAGTGGCATTAGCATTTTGTTTGCAGTCTATTCATATTCAGAATGTGGCAGCATTTGGACCTGCATACACCTACAGCCTGTAGGATGTAATAACTGGTTTTATATAGGTTCGAAATTTTGCTTGGTATTAGCTGATTCTTTACAGTTTTACACAGAAACATCAGCCAATATAATTTTTAGGTAATTTGCACTTCATATGATCAGAATTGTTTCCAATATTACAGAAGATACTGTGGGCCAATCATCCCCTACAAGTGACCAATATGGTCCTGAAGTTGAAGACTAAGCTATTATCAGCCCAAATGGATGACTATTCCAGAGTCTGTATCCTTTACTCTCTTGGCAATGTCCAAACATGTTACATTTCATGGATTTTGGATCCAGCTTATGTCTTCTTTCCTTGGGATGTGTACATAAGCAATACACCAGAAGACATTGAGATGTTTGATACTACTTTCTTCCAGACCATGCCTCTATTGGTGTCTTATCTTTTAGGGCAACTGTGGGAGAACGATTCTTCAGATAGACTGCCGTAGAAACTTTACACTGAAGAACACTTGTGCAGGCCGGCATCTTTCAGCATAAATCGAGCTTTCTCCACTATAGCACAATTTGCATTCTCACTTACATCATTCTGTTCTGGCGTGTATGCAGTGATCAGTTAATGATCAATTCCATGGGGTTAGGTACGAAATCCAGGCGGTCACAATACTGACAGCTGCATCCCGGCAGTCAGAATCCTGATGCCTACAGGTAAGTACCTCTACCCTAACAAACCTTTCCTGCAGCCTAACCCTAACCCAACCTGAAGTCTAACCCTAAATCTCCCTCCCCACAGCCTAACCCTCCCTCTAGTGCCTAACCCCTACCCTAATCCTGACCCCAAGCCTAATACCGTCGGGATTGTGGAGCCAGGATCCTGAATGCTGTCGGGACTCCGGCATCGGGATTGTGACTGCCAGCATCTCGACTCCTGGGTTTCCAACTACATCCCATGCCATGCTTCTTTAGGAAGGCTTCCACATCTTTGTTTAGCTATTCTACATTGTCAGACCTCAATACCTTTTATTTGTAACCAGTTTGAATTTCTACAGATTTCTTGTAGTCTGCAATCTTGTTCATCACTTCACTCTTTTCTTTGATGAAAAAAGTGTGTCATTCTTGTAAAATCATTGATGAATGTCATGAAGTATCAGTATCCAGTTATCAATTGTGCTTCCATTGGACCACACACCGCCAATTCCAGGGTTGCCTCAGCTCTGCTTGCTGATTTCTGGAATGAGAAACTGCTTTGCTTGCTGTTATATAGGTTTCACACATTTGTTTTTCTGTATCAGTCAATGATATTCCTGTATCCACGGTGACCTAACCTGTGCCAGAGTTCCATAGACTGTGAACTAAAAGTCATCATCGCATAACACTGTGGTATGTCAAGGACATATAGTTGTCAGCACCAGGTACCTGTTGCTAATATAGTCTCTCTTTTATTCCATACAATACTTATGGCATATGGCCATGAGGCTTGTTCCCATATCTGGTACATGTAGTTATCTTGGATTTCTACAATTTTGGTTTTAGTTCCTATTCTTACATGGGAAGTAACTGTCTTAACTTTTGTAGCTGTAAGTACTTTGGGGTTGATTCAGCAGTGGGCGGAATTGCAAAGCTGCACGCAGGCAGCTTTGCAAATTCTGTCCTTGCAAATATGCAAATGCAGCAGTAGATGTATGACACTCTTTGCTGCATTTGCAAACCCAGCACCGCGACTGAGGTCGCAGGATGGGATCACCATAACTACCATCGGTCGCGATGGTGGACAGTGCCGGGGCCGCCAGCCAGCTGAGTTAGCCTTAGCTTACTCAGGGTGGCCGGCATGCAAGGCCAGGAAGCTGCATCTGTCGACGCAGTCCCTGGCCTTGCCACTTACAGAAAACAGGGAGGACACGCCCCTGTTTTCAGGAACGCTGGACGACCTCGTCCCTGCACCGACCCTTAAATGCCTCTGCCTGTCAATCAGGCAGAGGCATTGAATGGGCTGTGTATGAGTAAGCAGGACACATTCTGCACACTTGCAGAAAGGGTCCTGCACACATGCAGATTACCAATAATCAGGAATCTACGTTCAGCATTGCACTTACGTGCAATGCTGAATCAGCCCCTTTGTCTCCTTTTCCTCTGATTGTTATAGGATCACACATGTTCAATGTAGAGAACCACTCTTCAATACAACTGAAATGTCTTCTGGCACCTCAGTCAATGTACCAATTTCTGTGACACTTAAGGCTGACCCTACTTTGCTCTTACACTTCTTACTTTGTGTAGCATTCACATTTTTCAGTTTGCATCCAGATGCTTTGTGTCCTGTCTTATGACTTATATAACACCTGTACTTGAATTTTCTGTGCTTTTTACTTTTAGTGTGCAATGCAGTATTCTCAGCACTTATGTTTGGCTGTTCCACTATCTCATAATCTTTTAGTATAAGTATGTTTAGCTAATCCATATACTACAAAACTGTTGTCGAAGTCAAATAATTGGATGTGATCGTTTGCAATTATTATCTTACGATCTAGTCATCTGTTGACTGATAAAGAGTAAATCGGACGCTACTTTGCGTTGGCACAATCCAATGCGCACAACTGCGGACCCACCACACACATACACTGATGCACATAACGCACACACATGGACTTGTATGCTTACACATAGACGCTCATATGTGTATCCACATGTGTACACATAGACGCCCACGTGCGTCTTCACATACATATGAACATTTCCTACATCAATGCACAGACGCACATATGCGCACGCATATGTATATAATGGTTCCTATTTACAATAAGTTAATAAAAAGAGTTATTAAAGGTCTTTTTAACAAGTAATTATGGTGTAATATGTACTCAAATAAGATCTAAGGTTTAGAACATAGTAGACATGTTATGTTTGGTATTATATTAAATCACTGCTCATTTGCAGATCTCCGGTTCTATCAGCAAGGAGATCGTATCATGCGTCCGCAAGTTACGAACTATAGGGAGTTATTGGTTAGCATGTTAACATTTTGTATGCAGTGTCGGTAGCCAGTTTAACCAGTTCTTCAGTGGGAAACTACACAAAGCAACTGTTGGAGAACCAAGACATAACCCCTGATGACACCGTATGAACTAACCAATGACCAGAATGACCAGGAGCAAGGACCAATGGAATCATGCCAGCTTGTCTCTATTGTTTTATCTGTGACCTGTAAGGTATATAGGCTACTGCTCTGGACACCATAAAGGAGTCATTTTCCCTTCTTTGATGACCGCAGGCTTCAGGATTGATGACTGAGAACTGGATCCAGAGCGCTAGCGTATGTATCGGCTGTACCTTGTATTTGACTTACTTTTTGCGCTAATTGTTTAGATCTCAGCGCGTTATACTTTTTCTTGCAAAAAAAATTACTTTCTGTGCTTTGGAACCACAATTGGATTGGAAAGCAATTATTTCACTTTAGAGATTAAGAGGTATCCATAGATGGGGGCTCACAGTTGATATCACGTTACCAGAAGTCGCATGATAACGTACGGATCTCGGTTCCTCAACAAAGGGTGGAAGGCGCCATAGACAGGTAAGAATGCACTGTGTTCAAAGCATGTTACCATTCAGTGTTGTGAAACCGATGTCCATTATTGTGTGATTTTAAGGAGCACTGATTAGGGACCTGGGGACAAGAGAGAAAAGTTTGTTTCTTTTATTGTCACTTTTGGTGCTAAAGTGCGATTTGCACAATAGCACTTATACGCTATTTGCACATTAGCGCATACGTATTTCCTGTTCTGCTGCGACGTGTTTAAACAATCGTTTTGATAGACAGTCTTGTTATATACATAGCGTGATTACTTGGTAAAACCTCTAAATTGCACTGCTAGAGTTGGGTAAAAGTTTTTCTGCACAGAAAACGATAGGTGGATATGAAAGTGAACGTGTGTTTGTGATGTGAAAAGGTTACTGTTGAAGAGAGACAGAAGAAACTCGGTAGGTGTCTGAAGAGGCAAACTGCTATCGGGCCAGTATACAAAGCAGGTATATTGTGGTACAAAAAACCAGTGGCAGTTTTTCGGTCCAACACCCAATAGTAATCACAAAGCCCATTGATCAGTTAGGTTCTCTGGGGCAATGCGATCGGACCGCATAGTTGCGTACACTGTGATTGTGACTTGGGTAGTTGTGGGGAGAAAATCACTGGCAAGGGTAAGTGTTATTGGAACACTTAAATTCTACCAGATGAAAGTAGCTCAAAGTAGGAAGCGAGCGGATGAAGCTTGGGTTAAATTCACCGCAAGCAGGGTCGATCGCAATAGGCAATTGTTCTGCTCCTCATTGTGTAAGCTGACTGAAACGCTTAGCGGGGCGGCTGTGCACAATGGGAAGGAGTGCATTAACGTAGCTCTTAGAAATTGTTCACCAGTTGAAATTCTCTAGTGATATGTTGCTAAGCATTTTCCAGAATGGGGGCTAAGCAAACGCTCTAAATGGTCGATGATGTGCTGCTCATGGAAGGACCGACAGGTTTGGCAAGGTACATAATGTATACGAAGTATGGTGCGTATGCTACTATGTACTGTGACGAATGGATCAAGATGACCAAAGTATTTGTAAAACCTTTCCCTAAATCGGAGGTACTAAATAATGTAAGAAATGGCATATGTTTAGTCAAATCACTGAAGAAACGAGTAAAATACGACTGTTTAAAGTTGTGGCAGCACAAGGGGAACACGTGGCTGAATGGAGTGCACGCGACGCAAAATAGCATCGCGCACGCGACGCAAGGGAGTATGCACGTGATGCAAAACAGCATCGTGTATGCACCGCATGGGAGCGCGCACACACCGCAAGGTAGCATTACCAAAGGTAAAGGGGATAGCGTATGCGCACCTCCACCCCCCTATGCGGTTGAAGATGAAGGTACTACCGATACCAAAAATTATAAAAATGTAACAAGTAATTTATACCCTGTACTAAGTAACTATAAAGAAAATGTGTATGTAGAAGGTGATGAACCCACAGTAATATCAGCCATTACACATGCTGCTAATCTGTTAGAGGCACCACAGAAACAAGTAAAGGAAGTGACCCCCCCAGTTGTAGCAGAAGTGGAAATTGGCGAGGGTAGTGGAGTGCATAGCAGTAAGAGACTGAACCTCCAGAGTACCGAGACCATATGTCCCATAGTTAACCCTGAACTTAGTAAGGTGGCAGGTATACATTGGTCCGTACAATAACTATTCCTCATGGGAAACCGGATAGAGAGGGTTTAGTTCCCATGAGGGATGTAACAATGCAGTGTCCCTGGATGAGAGCAGAGTTACATTCCATAAGGTCAGACTTTCCCGATCCTAGGAAAGAGTTAGCCAAGTGCCAAAAATTTGTTAAGGATTTAGGTAATGCTCATGAGCCAACTAATAAAGATTGGTGAGTGGTGTTAAGGGCATGTCTCCCTCCCAATACCGACGTGAAAAAGTTTATCACTGCTTGTGTATTGGATGAAGATGTATCCTTAACTGACAAGGATAATCAGGCTAACATTCAACGTATAGTCACACAATTGGCCTTATATTTTCCAGTGATAGTTAACTGGAGCAAGACCTTCACTATCAAACAAAAAGATAGTGAATCTGCAGCAGACTATTTCACCAGGGCGCTGCAGATGATATCCCAGTACACTGGGATAGCAAATATAAAGGATGATATACACCACAGAGAGGTAGCTGTAACGGTACTCATGGATTGGCTCAAAGACACTCTAAAAACCAGGGTGCAAACCTCTCAGCCTAACTGGAGAGGAATTACTGTAGATGCTCTTAGAGAGTCAGCAATAAACCATGATAAGAACATACTCAGGAAGAAAGAGACACAAAGCAAAAGGTTAATGGCTGTGAGCATTCAGGCTTTATAGGGTTCATATACACAACCGCAAAACACATATTTACCTGCACAATTACAAGATCTTAACACATATCAACCCGTACAGCCACAACACACATACCAATCATGAAGGTGTTATAATTGTGATAAATTAGGACACATAAGTAGGTACTGTAAAGTGAAAAAGTGGGGGCCACCTAGGAAAGGAACACCAAATTACACACAGAGAGGACACCTACATAATTCAGGAAAAGTCCAACAATGACCTGCTCACATAGTGGCAGTGAATGCTCTGCTAGAGAGTGATAGTCAGCGCTAGGGGTCAGGTCATACCTGTAGTCTACAGCCAGTCAGGTTAACTGAGGATACTAGGGAAGAACCTACAATGACAGTTGATATATCTGGTACTAAACATACTTTTCTTGTAGACACAGGGGCAACCAGATCCGTGTTTAATTCTCCATCTAATTTACAGATTACTAGCAAGACAGTACCAGCAATGGGAGTAACGGGGAGAGTGCAGCATTATCCTCTAACCAAATAGGCAGAGGTTACTATCGGGCCACTGCAAACCAAGCATTCCTTTCTCCTGGCAGCGGCGGCTCCTACTGACCTGCTGGGTAGGGATTTGTTGTGTAAAATGGGATGTGTCATTTACTGTACCCCTGATGGTATATTCCTAGATATCCCAGAGAAGGTTGCGCATGAGGTAAGGGATAAATTGGACACTTCACAAAGGTTAATGCTTCACTCTACCATTTTAGAACAAAGCTCATCCCAAGTAAAAGAGATGTTATCTCAAATACCGGGTTCACTTTGGACCAAGGATGGATAGGACACTGGATTGATGGCAAATGTATCTCCTGTAATGGTAAATTTAAAAAGTGGTAGGCAAGCTCCAAAAATCCCTCAGTACCCGTTAAAACCAGAGGTAGAGTTAGGGGTTTATCCCATAATTGAGAGGTTGTTACAACAGGGGATTTTAATTCGTACAGCTAGCCCAGCCAATAGTCACATTTTTCCAGTGAAGAAGGCTGGGAGGAGGGCCTATAGATTAGTACAGGACCTTAGGGGTGTAAGCAAAGTAGTTGAGAGCCAATTCCCCATAATGCCCTATCCAGCTGTCATCCTCATGCAGATCCCACCACCTGCAACCCACTTCACTGTCATTGACCTATGTTCTGCCTTCTTCTCTGTCCCTCTGCACCCTGACTGTCAATATCTCTTTGCATTCACCTACAGAGGGGTACAATATACATGGACATGATTTCCCCAGGGTTTCATAGATAGCCCCAGTATTTTCTCTCAGGCCTTACACGACTGTTTGCAATCTTTTCAACCAGGCAATGGATCTGTTCTAATTTAATATGTAGATGATTTGTTGTTGTGCTCTGATTCATTTATGTCATTTTTAAATGATACTAAACTGTTGTTACTTCATCTCTCACAAACAGGGCACAAGGTTGCAAAGGACAAATTACAGCCATGCCAGACTAAGGTTAAATACTTGGGACACTGTCTAACCCAGGGGCTATGACATTTGACGACTGACAGAATATAGGCCATACAGACTGTGACACTGCCGCGAAACCGGCAGCAAATCCGTACCTTCTTGGGCATGTGTGGATACTGCAGAACGTGGATCCCAGGTTTTTCTATTTTGGCATTACCATTGCAGGACTTAGTCTCATCCTCAAAACCGGACCGTGTCACACACACTGACTAAACAGAGTAGGCTTTCCTTAACCTTAAGGACAGTCTGACGAAAGCACCTGCATTGGGAATACCAGATTATGAAAAAACTTTTGATTTATATTGTACGGAGGCTGATGGCTGTGCAGTAGGTGTCCTCACACGAAAACATGGTGATGCTAGCAGACCTGTAGCATACTACAGTGCACAATTGGACACTCTGGCAAGATCACTCCCAATGTGTTTAAGAAGTGTAGCAGCAACCGCTCTTCTGTTCAATAAGAGCGAGGATGTAGTATTAGGTCATGATATGATTGTTTATACACCACATGCTGTATCTGCTTTGCTGAATTCTGCCCAAACCAGACATGTTTCTTCAGCTAGGTTCACGACATGGGAACTAGCTCTAATGGCACCTGCAAATATCACCATTAAACGGTGCAATATGTTAAATCCAGCAATGTACTTACCATATGTGCCTCGAGATGCACAAAGAGTGGAGAGAGGTGAGTCGCTGGTTGAGGGTGATTTTTGCAGGAACACTGATACACATGATTGTATGGAGTATGTGAATCAGACTTTTATTGCAATACCTGACATACGTGATGCACCATTAGAAAATGTAGATTTGATGTTTTACACGGATGGGAGTTGACAAACTGACACAGGAGAATTATGCACAGGTTATTCTGTTGTAGATGATGAGGATATTGTAGAAGCCGAACCACTTAGCACAGGTGGCTGAACTGGTGGCATTAAGGAGAGCATGTGAGCTGGCAGAAGGTAAGTTAGCTAATATCTACACTGACTCTAGGTATACCTTTGGGGTAGTACATGATTTTGGGTCTCTTTGGCATCTGAGAAATTTTATGACAGCAGCAGGCACACAAGTGGCACACTCACACCACATAAAAGGACTCTTGATAGCAATCCAGCTACCAAAGGCAGTAGCAGTCATCAAATGTAAAGCCCACTCATGTGAAGAAGACCCGGTGTCATTGGGCAATAACAGAGCAGATGAAGCTGCCAAGCAGGCAGCAAGGTTGCGCATAAATTTAACAACTGATAAAGTGATGGTCTTCCAAACAATTGACTCACAGAAATTAAGTGAGATGCAGGATTTGTGTTCCCTACAGGAAAAGGCAGTTTGCAAGTCAAAGGGATGTGGTCAGGAGTCCTCTGGACTCTGGAGAGATGGACAAGGTAAGCCTGTTGCTCCCAGGGCATATTACCCAAGCCTGGTTGAGGCAGCGCATGGTCTGACTCACCTGGGAAAACAAGGTATGTGCAAGTTGGTCAGAGCATATAGGCACCAGGCTTTTCTTCCCAAACTGAAAAAAGAGCAATGTCCTGCCTAACCTGCTTGAGGAAAAACATTGGGAAGACAATACCAACTGAGCCATCTTATATCCCTCCGACAGATGGTCCTTTTCAGGTAGTACAAATTGATTTCATCCAATTACCATCCTGCAGGAATCTCAAATATGTATTAGTTTGTACCGATGTGTTTTAGAATTGGGTAGAGGCATATCCAGCTGCCACTAACACTGCTGTTTTTACTGCCAAAAAGATTGTTAAGGAATTTGTATGCAGATACGGTATCCCTAGAATCATAGAAAATGATAGGGGTACTCATTTCACTGGTGATGTGTTCCAGAACATGTGTAAGCTTATGGGTATTAATAGTAGACTTCATACCCCCTACCGACCGCAATCCAGCGCGAAGGTGGAGAGAGTGAATGGTACTATTAAGAATAAACTGAGTAATATCATGGCTGAAATTGGATTAGGATGGCCAGAAGCCTTACCGCTAGTCCTCCATAGCATCAGGACCACTCCTAGACCTCCTCTTAATCTGTCCCCCTTTAAGATACTGTTTGGGAGACAACCTCATTTGATTATAAGACCACAGGATGAGTTGAAGAGCAATAATGAGGTTACTGTGAAATATCTTATAAAAATGAGTAAACAGCTGAAACAGCAGCAAACTATTTCAGCAAAAAGAAAAAAGAGAAAGGATAAGTTATTCTGGTGCACTCTAGGAAGTAATTCATCATAATGATGATATAATAATTCCAAAATGTCCTATATAATAAAATATAACCTTTAATAATAATATTCTAAAATATGCTTGAAATAGGTAGGCGAAATATTAAAAAGATATTACGAGTGAATAAAGTATAGAAAAGTGAAATAAAATAAATTGCTATAACCAAATGTGTGTGTGTGTATTCATTAATCAAAACCTGTTATTGGTCATAAGTAAGGAAAAGCCTGGGTCTTATATGTTAGTAATGATAGGGTAGGTGTCTGAGTTATTGCCAATATAATCCGATAGGCAACAACTCAAGAAACAGAATAATTGCCCTTGGTGTAGTGTATTCCTAGATGTTAGATGCCTGAATATATATAATATAGATTCAGTGGAGTCCACTGTTAGGGAGCTTGTTTATGAAAAAGCATAATCTAATATTATGACCCAGATACGAGTATAAGTCACCGCTGAGAATCAGCAACAGTGTTAGGTATTAAAACATTCAAGAATGTTGCAACATCGATTGTTACATTGATTGTAACATTATCATGTGGTTAGTACTGAACAGGCAGTCTCAGTATTGTAACTTCTATATCCATCTGAGACACTGGTGTATTTTTAGATATGAGTAGAGCTATTTCACATGAATCAATGTTATATCATGTAAAAATATCATATATTCAGTTAAGATTATTAGGGCTAATTACTGCCCGATATTAACATCAGCCTTACTCAGATAGAGGTGTCTATAATAACTAAGTCTCAGTTGGTCTCATGTGTATATGGGCCAAGAGTGTATTGATATTTTATTATGTGATCAATATATAGACACTACAGTATGGAGGGTATCATAAATACACATATTATCCAGACTGAATGACTGATTCCGCAGCTGTATGATAGAAGTTAGCGATGGCACTGTATGCCTAACAAATGAAGGGACATAGCGTGCCACGTGTGTGTGTGTAATATTGGAAAAGCCTGTTTGTATAGTAATGCCGAATATGTAACAGAACAGTAACAACTGAGTGGCGTTTGCAAAGGACAATTAATGTTTAACAGTGTTGTACTATCAGGAAGCATTTCCGAGTAAAATATGATAAATATAACATTGTAACAGTTATCAGAGCCGCGAGATCTAACCACGCTGTAAAGACATCTCCGAACATGGGATATAGTGTGCCACATGTATATGCTATACTGTAACAGCCAATTGTGCAGTACTCTTGAATACAGTGGCGTTTATAAAGGACAATTAATGTTCAACAGTGTTGTATTATCAGGAAGCATTTCCGAGTAAAATATGATGAATATAATATTGTAACAGTTATCAGAGCCGCGAGTTCTAACCACGCTGTAATAACATCTCCGAACAGTAAGGTGCATAAATATTGGGACATTGACAGAATTTTCATATTTTGGCCTCTATTCAACACCACCATGGATTTGAAATGAAACAAACAAGATGTGCTTTAACTGCAGACTTTCAGATTTAATTTGAGAGTAATTACATCCAAATCAGGTGAACGGTGTAGGAATTACAAAGGTTTCTATATGTGCCTACCACTTTTTAAGAGGCCAAAAGTAATGGGACTATCAACTCAAAAGCTATTTCATGGACAGGTGTGGGCTATTCCCTCGTTATTTCATTATCAATTAAGCAGGTAAAAGGTCTGGAGTTGATTCTAGGTGTGACATTTGCATTTGGAATCAGTTGCTGTTGACTCTCAATATGAGATCCAAAGAGCTGTCACTATCAATGAAGCAAGCCATCATTAGGATGAAAAATCAAAACAAACCCATCAGAGAGATAGCAAAAACATTAGCTGTGGCCAAGTCAACTGTTTGGAACATTCTTAAAAAGAAAGAACGCACCGGAGAGCTCAGCAACACCAAAAGACCACGGAAAACAACTGTGGTGGATAACAGAAGAATTATTTCCCCGGGGAAGAAAAACACGTTCACAACAGTTGGCCAAATCAAGAACACTCTCCAGGAGGTAGGTGTATATGTGTCAAAGTCAACAATCAAGAGAAGACTTCACAAGAGTGAATATAGAGGGTTCACCACAAGATGTAAACCATTGGTGAGCCACAAAAACAGGAAGACCAGATTAGAGTTTGCCAAACAACATCTAAAAAAGCCATTACAGTTCTGGAACAACATCCTATGGACAGATGAGACAAAGATCAACTTGTACCAGAGTGATGGGAAGAGAAGAGAAGGAAAGGAACTGCTCATGATCCAAAACATACCACCTCATCAGTGAAGCATGGTGGTGGTAGTGTCATGGCGTGGGCATGTATAGCTGCCAATGGAACTGGTTCCCTTGTATTTATTGATGATATGACTGCTGACAAAAGCAGCAGAATGAATTCTGAAGTGTTTTGGGCAATATTATATGCTCATATTCAGTCAAATGCTTCAGAACTCATTGGACGGCGCTTCACAGTGCAGATGGACAATAACCCGAGGCACACTGAAAAAGCAACCAAAGAGTTTTTTAAGGCTAAAAAGTGGAATGTTCTGCAATGGCCAAGTCAGTCCCCTGACCTGAATCCGATTGAGCATGCATTTTACTTGATGAAGACAAAACTGAAGGGAAAATGCCCCAAGAACAAGCAGGAACTGAAGACATTTGCAGTAGAGGCCTGGCAGAGCATCACCAGTGATGAAACCCAGCGTCTGGTGATGTCTATGCATTCGAGACTTCAGGCTGTATTTGCCTGCAAAGATTTTGCAGCAAAGTATTAAAAAGTGAAAGTTAGATTTAGGATTGTTTAGTTTGTCCCATTACTTTTGGCCCCTTAAAAAATGGGAGGCACATATAGAAACCGTTGTAATTCCTACACCGTTCACCTGATTTGGATGTAATTACCCTCAAATTAAATCTGAAAGTCTGCAGTTAAAGCACATCTTGTTTGTTTCATTTCAAAGCCATTGTGGTGGTGAATAGAGGCCAAAATATGAAAATTCTGTCAATGTCCCAATATTTATGCACCTGACTTTATATCTACACAGCTTGGAGAGCACTTATAAGAAGGTATCCCTGGGACACTGGGTTCACCTTGAGATGTTTAAGCTCCCCAGTGGATGTCACAGATGACTCTGTGAGTGCTGATCTATATTTGTACACACACATATATATATATATATATATATATATATATATAGTTGCTGTGAGCTTTAAACCTTGATAGCATACCCTGAGTTTAACACTAATGTGATGGCTATGTCCATGTTATAATTCTGAGCAATAGAGTAGGGACTTGCAGTAAACTGGGGTCCCGTGACGATGGGCTGTAAGCTTAAATGCATTGATCAATTCATGAACCAAAACCCCACTGTTTATTATGTTTATTATTATTATTATTATTATTATTATTATTATTATTATTAGTTATTATGGTGAGTGCAGAGCCCCTGTGATTTCTATTTAAACAATGTGGTCACATACCATGTTGCACCCCAAAACTAGGAATGGTGAGTGCCGTGGATTAGTGCTTTTTGTTTATTATGATTAATTTTTATAATTAATCATTGTTGTGATCACATTTTCTCATGCACCTCTCTTAACTAGTTATCTAACTTGTGTCAGCTGTTTTCCTAGGTACTTTGCAACAGGTGTGCTTGGTAACTGTCTCACATTTAAAAGCAAAGTTGCTGTGAGCTTTAAACCTTGATAGCATACCCTTAGTTTAACACTAATGTGATGGCTATGTCCATGTTATAATTCTGAGCAATAGAGTAGGGACTTGCAGTAAAGTGGGGCCCCGTGACGATGGGCTGCAAGCTTAAATGCATTGATCAATTCATGAACCAAAACCCCACTGTTTATTATGTTTATTATTATTATTAGTTATTATGGTGAGTGCAGAGCCCCTGTGATTTCTATATGTATATATATTTATATATATATATATATACTGTACACACACATACACACTAGTATAAAGGACCAGGTACTTGCAGGGACACCTCAGTTTCCACCCCCCGCTCTGGACAGCCCCGCCTCCTCTATGCTGTTCTCTAGCAACCTCCTGCTCCACCACTGCTTCCACCCAACGCCATCTATCATGGCTGTATCCCGATCCCCCCTTCCCCACTCCGTCTCAGCTCCATCCCGCACCCTACCCTGTCTATCTCAAAAAAGAAGGGGCAAGAAGTAGGTGCACCCTATAAGCACTTAATCTGCATACACACACAACGATTTTGTTACCAACAACAATTCTCTTAACTATTTTATGAATGATTTTCTGTCAGATTATCTGTCAGATTTTTTAAAGTGTAATGAACGACTTTTTTGAACTACAAACGATTTTTGCATATTCCCTTAATGAAAATCGTTGAGTTGACAAGCCTGACTGAGCTACAAACTACAAACGTGAACACGCATGAACGATTATCGTTCATCGTTTCACTCAGAAAGTGAACAATTTTTTCAAACGTTTATCGTTAAACGATATTGTTTAACGATAATCGTTCAAAAAATCGTTGTGTGTGTATGCAGCCTAAGAATTCTAATAATCAAAAAGTCTATAATAAACTGCAACAATGAACATAGGTTTAAAAGTAAGGTTTCTTAGTACATGTTTCGCCAAAGATGTTTGCCCACCTACCACATCATGGTGAACCTTTTACAGGTGGGTCCCTAACATCCCTGATACTGATAAAAAAATATATATTCTGCGCTATGGATGTTATTTTGAAAGCAGCTCCTAATAAAATAATTTCAATATGTAACAAATAAAGAGCGCTTGTGAATAAACATGTATGAATGTAACGCAATACCTGTAAAAAAAAAAAAAAAAAAAAGGGGATTAGTAAAAGATGTTTATAACCCTTTTTTAATATTTAGGAAAGTCCATAATTGACATCAGGGTTCTGATAACATGCCTTGCAGTGCGGTGTGATACTGGAGTCAGACGTGAAAAACTAACTGTCTCTCCCTATATCTGCTTTACCTTTAACGGCTTCCACTCCGTCCGGCTGGTTCCCTGCACGGGGTGATCGTCTTCTTCGTCCGTGTAAACGGCCCGATGCTGCAAAGGTGCAGTGTGATGACGTCACTATGTCTCTGCTGTGTGTCAGATGTGCGCTAAAACCAACGCGTTTCAGGCTCCTGGCTCTTTTTCAAGGATCTTTTTTTTTTTTTTTTTACAGGTATTGCGTTACATTCATACATATTTATTCACAAGCGCTCTTTATTTGTTACATCCATGATACTGACACACTAATTAATTTATCTCGGACTTACCTATCATAGGGCCCATTAGATGTGTGTACTGCAATGCAATGACCCATACCAATGAATATCACCCGGGTCTCACCTTCAAATGTGCCTTAAATACACACATAGGAAAAGGGAGGGGCTGGGCTGCACATCCTAATATTAAACATGATAATAGGTGCTACCATGCTGAGACCTGTAGTTCTACCGCAAAAAAGAAGGAGAGAGAAGCAGGTGCACCCTGTCTATCTCCTCTGTTGCTTTGTCCTGTCTCCATACATGCTCCCATGCCTACCCCGCTGGCTGATCCTCCTCTCCTAAGGCTGTTCCATCTCCCTCGCAGTGGGAGCCATTGGAGTGCGCAGCCAGGCTTCTACTGTGTGTGCATTGAGGAGACCAGAAAGTTACTTTATTTTATGTATTATTATGTGTATTATATATACTGTAAATATGGATCTCCAGCAATATTCAGTGTTGCTTGCATCTTTGCAGCCACTAAACATCTTATGAAAGTAGCCATCATAACTATCAGGAGCATTTGCACCAACGCTATCCTTGGTGCAAGAGATCCATCTGAAATCAGTGAGACTTCTGCATATGCTCACCTCTGAATAGTCTGCAATTCCACCAACATGCCCACGGCACACATCCTCTGTGCGAACACTCAGTTGCCGCCCACTTACACCCACTAAGCTGCAAGTTGATTTGCAGCTGGGAGGCATTCAAATTGCCTGTAGTTGCCCAAATTTATGTATACAATGCAAGATCTATCTGCAAAGCCTAATATGTTCACATCTTTTCCCTGATTGCTGGTGAATAGTGTAGCACTATATAACTATAAAGTTTAAAAAGTCAGAGTTGAAAGTAGGGAGGGTTTCCAGGTACCCAGAAACTCCCTGTGGGTGGCCTGAAATCTAGTGCATCATGTCCGCTGCCACAGTGGCAAAGGTGGGCTAGGTTGGGGGAGGACGCCATGGATTCCCTACCATGACTGGACTGCTATTGAATATTTGTTATTGCCTCTGGACTATGCAATGGTTCAGTGATGGAACAGAAGGCGCCCTCGGCTGCAGCTACAATATTCAGAGAGAGAGTATTAGACTGGTCCAGCAAGGTTTAACATGTGAAATATGGCCACAGTTACATCAGACTGACTCAACTTCTGATTAAGCACATCACAATCCAGCCGTTCTCAATTATAGCAAAAGCTACCCTTCCACTTTACCTTTTATTGTCCCTCTCATCTCATTGTCCCAAGCTGTGACTCATACAGTAGGACAATAGATAGACAGAAATAGAAATTGCTTTGCTATATTTTCCATCAGCATGTGACAACCTCGCTCTCTCATCCCATTCATTGCACCACCCATAGGGAATAGCAGTTTATGCAGATACTGCTATATATTTTCACTCTGCTAATGCAGTCTTCATGTACACCTAATGTTTATACCTTGCAAGAACAATTTAGAGACATTTCAATATAAAGAGTAACCTTTGTTATGTGAGAGCAACTTCTAATTGCCACTAATTATACTGCCGTTACTCTAATGCTAATCCTGGATTGTGCTTGTCTTTATTCTAAGTGAATTAAATTGTTCTCTTATTCTCACTTTTGTTCAAATTTAGCCAACCTTTTTAATGTTATTTTATTATCTACTGTTTGTCAAGATCACTAATTGGTCTTAATAACTTTAATTTTCTTTCATTTTGGACTGTTTATCTCATTACCTGTCTCTCTATATTATTGTGCTACATATTATAAGTGATGATGTAACAGAAGTTATGTTTTAATAATAAATATCTTACATACCCTTCATACACTAATGTGTGCTCCACATCAAGTTTGGTCTTGTTTTGTTGTTCATTAATAGAAGCAAATGTTGCACCTGGTCAAACAGAAAATATAATGCGACAAGACAGCTGCTGATGAGAGTATATATAGTATATTATATACGCATCTGTCTGGTTCTGTATATATGCCGGAAAACTCAATTTTACAAAGCACGTTTTCCTTTGCATGTATTCAACAACTGTAAACTGCCCTTTAAAAAATCTGTGTTTGTTCCTGAAACTGGTGTCAATATATTTATATTCTCCTATAAAATATCTTTATAAACAGTGGGTCTCATTTATAAGCACAAAACACTTTTGGCCCTGAATGAGAGGTGCACATAAGTGTGGTTGCCGCATGCAGTTGGGCAATGTTCTAAGTCTGCACATGCGCTTGAGTCACATAGTGCATGCTTCCCGATTGTTACTGCATGGAGACGCAGCACAGATTTTGGGCGCAAGAGCTGTGTATTTCAGTGGACGTTCCTGGCAGGTCATACAGGGGTGGCTAAGCAGACACGGGCCTGTTGCTGAAAGCGGCTGCGTCCAAAGAAACACAGCCACTCCACAGGAGGCCACGGTCAGACAGAGAAACTGCACCTGTCACAGGGCTGGTGCAGGTTTTGATGATGCATTTGGTGGTGCACCGAGACGGAAATGCATCGCCTCAACGACGCTGCAAGTGGGCGCCTCAGTTTAAAAGATATTGGCTGCAGCATGAGCATTAGCGTCTGCGTCCGACTCAGAATCACGCCCTTTGTTTTTACACCAGCGCGTTTCGGCATTCCACCAAGCGCACATGAAATTACAATTTTTAGACTGTGCACTATTCATTTTGCCACAAATTCCACCATCCTTAGTAGTTAAGTTCTAGAGTTTTCAGTTTGTGACCTAAAATAGTGTTCAGTTTAATATTATTTACAGCTAAAAATGCACACGCCAGGACTGCCTTTGTTACACGTGTCACTTTTGTGCATGTGTGAAGAAGCTTTACATTATGTTGCTCGGAGTACTCCAAGAAAATGCAGAGAAGCATATTAGCAGACATAAATAATACAACTGTGCCCAGTGTAAGAGAATTATGAAAAACAGACAGTGCCCTCTCAAAAAAACAAAAAAAACAACAACAAAAAAAACCCAGCTCTATCTAGTCTGCCTGGGCTCATTTCTATAGTGACAGGGTGAGCACAAACAACAGGACTGGTGCCCCTATGGCGAGAGAAGGTGCCTCATAATACATAATGCCCTCCTAACTAGAGACTTTCACTTATGTTTATTTTCCTATATAACATCAAGTGCATATTAGTAACATCTATTCATCCAATGCAAACTGATAATAGGACCAGATTATGCAATAGTTAAAGTGGGATTTTTGATAATTAATTCTTTCAACCTTGCCTGACCTTGTGAACCCAAACCAGTCTATGTACTAAGCCTTGGAGAGAGATAAAGTGGAGAGAGCACCAACCAATCAGATTCTATCTGTCATTTTTCCAACACAGCCTGTAAAGTGACAGTTAGGAGCTGACTGGTTGGTACTTTAGCTCTCTCCAAGGCTCAATATATCTCCCCCTGAATATATAATATACAGGATGCGTATAACCACAATAACAACAATCTTTTTATTTGACATTCACGAGTTTCCTTATCGAAAGCAATTGATAGAGATTACGGTAACATGACTTTACTGAAAATCCTTGGCCCATTGGCTGATTGCTAAGGCATATATATTTTTTTTAAATAGAAATGTAATTAGAATTTTTGGTGATAGAGGTGGTACAGAAATGTAAAAAAAAGGGAAGGGGAAGGAATGATGCAGATCACATAGACTTTGAAAAAAATATATGATATAACTGCTGATGTATGTGCATTTCATATTCTATAGAGTAATGCATTCCATTCCATCAAAATGATAATGTAATTTTATTAGTAATACAATCACTGAGCATCCATTAGCTAAAGATAGTGTACAAAACTGCAGATAGGCAGGTCCATACTGCAAATGACCTTATGTGACATGAGGCATTTATTTTTACTTATGGATCTGTGAGCTATAATGACAGGAAATGCATATTTGCTAAATGCAGGGATCTCCCAGAGCCAAAGGGTTAAGGAGATATATGATTCCGACCTTTTTAATGTATTCTAATGTTGTTGTTGTCATTCTATAGGAGTTGTTAGCTCAACCTATCCTGTTATCCACATGTGGTTGTCATTTTTATCCCATAACCTAAACATCACTCAGGTATTTAACAATCTGAAGAAAAAAAAAATGACAAACAATTTTTTCAGCATTTTTTCTTAAATTGTTACACAACATTGTTTATAATCCTTCATCAAATAAATAATACTAGAAAAAGAAATAGAAAGCAGCAATAGATCCTGTTACCAGTCTAATATTTTTTTGCAGGTATTTTCAATATGTTTTACTTCATCTTTCTCGATATTTAGCAAAATAACATTAGTTGGAGATGGAGCTCTGATGTTTGGATACAAGTACAGTAAGTAGTTTGGATATATGCCAAGCATCAAGAGGCCATTTATTTCCTGTGGGAAGTGTCTGACCCTTTCATGTGTGGCTTATCATATATTTACAAATGTGTGTGACTAAGATTTCTGCAATTTATTTACTAATAGAATGGCGGCTTCCTTACTGGTTAACAGCAGTGTGCTGGGGAATCTTTTCAGTGTGATCTTTTCTAGATAACCCCTCCCTTACTAGTACCTGCTTGTACTCGGAAATTATTTGAGCAACTTCTATTTTGTTTATCATAGGCTGTAATGCTGAGCATACACTATACAATTATCTGTCAGATATCTGGGCCTGATTCAGAGCCGGACGCTATTTGCGCTCGCTCGTTCAGAAAAAGGGGCCGGCTATTTAAATTGAGCGCTCGCTCTTTGCGGTCTGTTGATGCCTCTATGTCTGAGCGAGCGAATGAAACATGCGCTCACTACTTTGTAAAGACGCCCCCCCTGGCCGCTCGCATCCTACGTCATCTCCGCTATTTATTAGATTAATCGAGTACATTGAAAGGCGTCTGAACTGCTCGCAGTGCTTGTGGTTGGATTTTCCTACCGCAATCATGCGAACAGTTCAGGCTAAGAGACAACCAAGTGACGTGGCCGATGACGCTGCTTTGTTAATTATACACACCCTTAAAACGCCCGTTTTGACCGTTTGGCACGCCTGCGTTCGGATCTCCACTCCCCGTTTTGAAGCACCTTCCCCTGTTACCACCCACAAATGCCTCATCATGTCACTCAAATTAGCAGGCACTCGCTATTTTGCGAACACACGATTTCCGACCGCACTGACTGGTTGGCGCATGCACATTACGATCCATACGCATGCGCAGATGTGCGAACATCGCTCGGAGCGAACGAGCGGCCGCTTACAAGCGGCTCTGAATCAGGCCCTCTGTCCAATCTGGCTGGTTGGAATGAAAACCTGGTAATGTATGGGAGTACATGACAGTCGTCCATTTGCTCACAAACAGTGGAAAATAGCCAAAAATGGTTGTTCAGACAAATAGGTTAAACAATTGGTTGTAACCAATTTGAAAAAAAAATTCCTTTTTTCAGAGTTTAAAACCATATGATCGACAGTCATTTGCTCCCATACATTACCAGGTTTTCATTCCAACCAGCCAGATTGGACAGATATCTGACAGAAAATTGTATAGTGGATGCCCAACTTTAGGTCTACATTGGAACAGTAGTTGACAAGGAGTGCTGGTCCTTTTAGTGCCATTTTGGAGGCTCTTAGAGTACCTTCTGGTAAGTTAGCGCTCAATTTAAAAACACAAATATATGTCCCAATATAAAGACTCTCCTTGCTTAGAGTTTGTTCCACTCTTGGTAGAAGCTATGTGAAGAGTGACTTATATATGCATATACAGGGTCTCCTCTGTCCTGGCGGCCCGCTTTCCCCGCGACCCCTCCCAGATCCCTCCACCCGCTCCCAGTGGCGTAACTAGGGTATTTGGAGCCCAGGGCAAATTTGAAAAGGGAGCCCCCACCCCCATGTGCGCGCAGCAAAGGCGCGCGCGGCAAAAAATGGGCGTGGTCACTTAAAAATGGGGCGTGTCATCATGACACACCCCTTTATTTTCAAACTGAACATTCCTATCCATATGCACCTTAACCTCAGTAGTACCCCCAGTATGCAGTTGTGGTCCCTCTCATGCAGGCCCATAGTAGTGCCCTTTATACAGTATCCCCAGTAGTGGTCCCTCTTATACAGCCCCCAATTAGTTCCCCTTACTCAGTACCCCCAGTAGTGGCCCCCCCAAATGCAGTGCCCCACGTAGTGTTCCCCCTTATGCAGTGCCCCCAGTAGCAGTCCCCACAATGCAGTGCACCCAGTAGCGGTATCCCCTTATGCAGTGCCCTTTTATATAGTGCCCCCAGCAGTAGTCCCCCCATGCAGTTTTCCCAGTAGTGGTCCCCTTATGCAGGCACCCTGTAGTGATCCCCCCTATCTAGTGCCCCCTGTAGTGGTCCCCGCAGTGCCCCTAGCAGTAAGCCCCTTATATAGTGCCCCCAGCAGTAGTGTCCCCCCCTCCCATGCAGTGCCCCCAGTAGTGGTCCACCTGAAGCAGGCTCCCAGTAGTGACCCCCCTATCCAGTGGTCCCTGTAGTGGCCCTTCCTATTATTGCCCCCATTAGTGGTCCCCCGAGTGCAGTGCCTCTAGTAATACTAGGCCCCTTTTAGAATGCCCCCAGTGGTAGTCCCCCCCCAAGTAGTAGTCCCCAGTAGAGTAGCCCCCCCCAGTAGAGGTCCTCCCAATGGCACCCCCAGTAGATATCCCCCCCAGTAGTAGCCAACCCCTCCCCCGTTGTGCAGATAGGCAAGGTTTAAAAATAAATAAATATATATAAAAATATACTTACCTGATTCCACGCTGCTCCTGTCCGCGATGCCGATGCCGCTCCCGCCCTCCAGTCCGCCCGGGCTGGCGCGCTCAGCATTATGGGACTGACGTCATGACGTCATGACGTCATGACGTCAGTCCCATTACCCACTGCAGGAGCCGGACGGAAGTCCGGCTCTTGCAGTTGGTGCTGCAGCAGTCAATGAGAGTCTATCTGACTCTCATTGGCTGCTGTTTAACACACGCATCGCCGCCAGCGCTGGCGGCGATGCGTGTGTTATGCACAGCCTGAGCCCACCTCCTAGCGCTATTGGGCAAGCGCTCAGGGGGAGGGAGCGGGCTCAGGCGTGCAGCACAGGACCGGCGCTGGAAGCCTAGCGCCGGTCCTGTGCAAATGTGTAGCGCTGACCGCACTCATTGCGGTCGTCGCTACACTGGCTATCTAGGGCAGGCGGGCCGGTACTACTACTGATTCCCTGCTGCCCTCGGCTCGCTGTGCCACTGCACACCCCCCCTGCTCCCACGGTGGACAGCGCATGCACAGACAGTCCCAGCTTGCCTAGATCAGAATATCTCGGAGGACAACAGCTGAAGCCAGGACCACAGTGGACCTGGATTCCACAACACTTTGCCGGACAGGTGAGTAATAGTATTAATGAATGGCTACATAACACTACTATATATCGTATTGATATGATACGATATATAGTGGTAATTACCGGTAGCAATTTCATTTCATACATGAATAGACCCCTGTATTCCTTAGAGGTATATTTACTAAAGGGTAGGATTACAGAAGTAGAGTTGTTGCCCATAGCAACCAATCAGATTCTATTTATAATTTATCTAGCTTCTTCTAGAGCTAGAATCTAATTGGTTGATATGGGCAACATCTCCACTTTTATAAAACTGCAGTTTAGTAAATATACCCCTTCGTGTGTTGTCCCTTATCCTAGCCCTAGCAAAATTACCATAACTGTAGCAGATTTCCAATTATTGATAGTATATAAACAGTCAACTGAAATTCTGTTTTCAGTGATGAGTGTTGCAAGAACTTTAATACCAATACACCTCATTGTCAAGGAAGGGATTAAGAATTGTAAAAGTAAGTACATTTTGTGTATTAAAGTCTACAAATAAATGATTTCTGGATTTCTTTAAGAAAAATTGTATGCAACGGTTCCATACATCATCTGGCCTGGAATCACTTTCAATGAGAAAATAAAAAGATACTCAGTGTGTACAGTAAGTTTGTAAAGCGACGTTTCCTGGAATGTTTGGAAGCGGGATCATAAAACAAGAGAGTTTCACTGTAAGGAGAACAGCTATTGGCAACCCCACAATATTTAATGACATCATTGCAAATTGTTTTACAAAAGGGATGTCCACCCCTGGCCCTCTGGATATGGTTTATTTACAAGTCTCATTGTGCTAGAGGGCCAAAACACCCCTCTACTACACATGTGAATTGGTTCAAAATTATAAAAACAAATATATGTCTTTTTAAAACTACAAATTAGATGTGAATAATAAAATACATATAGTGTATTCAGTATATATATCCAAGTAAATACAGCAGCACACTCCAGGCTTTGCAGCAATAATAAAGTATGTATGCCTTTTTTCAGGTTTTCATGTATGCCTTCTTTTGGGTATATTACCCGTCTTCAGGGAATATCAAACTCCTCATACATAAACTTACCCTTAAATAGGCACCCAGTGGGTCACATACAATGCCGGCCGCTCATGGCTCTGTCAGATGTAATGCACCACTTCCTGGAAATTCCCGGCATCACCTCCAGTGCCACAACAGCCTGACACACAATGGCCCTGATTCAGACCCACTTGCCGTCGCTGGCAGCTCGCTGGGATTGTGGGCGTTTTTTTATTTTTTTATTTTTTTCTCCAGACCGCTCGCAAAGCTGTGGTAGACCACCCACAGCTTGTGCGAGTGGCCAGGAGACAATCGCGATAATCGCGACCATCAGCCTTGCAACGAAACCCTACGGTAGGGTCTAGGCTTCCGCAAAGCCAAGTGGACTTCCTGCTCTAATAGAGCAGGAAGTCCACTACTGGCATCAGTAGTGATGTCAGTAAGACCTCCCAACAAACGCCAGACGTTCCTAAGGGAATGCCTGTGTTTGTCCAGCCACCAGTGGTGGGCTGGGCCGGGGGGCAGGGTGCCATGTGCCCCCCGGGCCGCAGCGTCATGCGGGCCGCGGGCCGGTGCAGTCTGTGTCACTGTGACACAGACTGCACCGCGTGTGTAGCGCTGACCGGACGGAGTTCGGTCAGCGCTACACTGACAAACACACAGCCGCCGGCACCAGCAGCTGTGTGTTTGTTGTAAGCAGCAGCCAATGAGAGTCTGTCAGACTCTCATTAGCTGCTGCTGCGCCACTACGGGAGCCGCTCCATCTTCCGGCTCCCGCAGTGGGCAATGGGAGAGACGTCATGATGTCATATGACGTCTCTCCCATAATGCAGAGAGGCCAGGCCCAGGGGGACAGACGGTGGAGTAGATGGCGGCGGCGGGAGCGGGGATTCAGGTAAGTGTTTTTTTTATTTTGTTTTTTATATTACGTGTGTCTACTGGGGGGGGGTGTCTGGCACTACTGGGGGCACTACAAAGGGGGGACTACTACTACTGGGGGCATTACAAGGGGGGTGGGGGACTACAACTACTGGGGGCACTACAAGGGGGGACTACTGCTGGGGGCACTACAAGGGGGAGGGGACTACTACTACTGGGGACTACTACTACTGGGGGCACTATAAGGGGACTACTACTACTACTACTGGGGGCACTACAAGGGGGGTGGAGGACTACTACTACTGGGGACTACTACTACTGGGGACACTACAAGGGGGGGACTACTACAACTGGGGACACTACAAGGGGGGGGACTACTACTGGGGGCACTACAGGGGGGGACTACTACTACTGGGGGCACTACAGGGGGGGACTACTACTAATGGGGGCACTACAAGGGGGGGACTACTACTGGGGGCACTACTGGAGGCCTGCATAAGGGTGTTCTCTCCTGTGGCACACGGGGGCACTGCATATGGGCACTACGACAGGGGGCTGCCCTAATCTTTATTTTTACCTTATATTAATCCCATATGGACCTGCCTCCTCCCTGGAACACTGGAGGGGGGGTGAACCGTAGCATGCATATTCTTCGGACACACACGCTACTCCTCTGCCAGGGCCGCCTGCATGCATTTGCCCCCCAGGCTAAAAGTTGCCAGCCAGCACCTGCCAGCCACCTCCCCTACCCACCCACAAAACGGGGCGAGATGTCACTCACCATCGACAGCCCCCCATGTTGTTGTGAGCCCCGTAGCGACCGAACTTCAGTCGCTCAGCGGGGCTTGCGCACGCTGGACGCAGCACATGCGCAGTGCAGAAACATTGGGCCACTTGCGAGCGCACAGCTCTGAATCAGGGTCAATGTGTATAACAGATATCCTTCACCTCAACTGCGTAAATAAAACAAATATATACAAACGATTAATCCAATAAATCATAGCAGATTAACCTCACGGCTGACAACATATGGAGACATAGATGCCATTCAATTTATGAATATGCAGAATTTATAACCCCACATCTAGCCATATATCGGTTTATAAATATAATCTATATTGAAGCATAGAACCAGTGGCGTACCTTCATCCCAGGTGCCCGGTGGCAAGATAAATTTTGGTGTCCCCCCCCCAAATTAAAATGTACCCCCCCAGCTTCCGCTGCCCCCCTATGCAGTCTTTTTTACACAATGCCCCCAGTAGTGGTCCCCCTATGCAGTGCCCTCAGTAAAAGTCCCCCTATGCAGTGCCCGCCTATATAGTACCCCCCAATAATGGTCCCCCTATGTAGTGCCTCCAGTAGTGTTTCCCCTATGCAGTACCTCCAGTAGTGGACCCCCTATGCAGTGCCCCCAATATTAAGGCCCCTGTAGTGCCCCCAATAGTAATGCCCCTGTAGTGCCCCCATATGATGCCCCCAGTAGTAATGCCGCTGTAGTGCCCCCATATGATGCCCCCAGTAGTAAGGCCCCCGGTAGTACCCCCAGTAGTAAGGCCCCTGTAATGCCCCTGCAATGCCCCATATGATGCCACCAGTAGTAAGGCCCCTGTAGTGCCCCCAGTAGTAAGCCTGCAGTAGTAAGCCCCCTGTAATGCCCCCAGTAGTGCCCCCAGTATTAAGCCCCCTGTTGTGCCCCCAGTAGTATGCCCCCTGTAATGACCCCATTAGTAAGCCCCCTGTAGTGCCCCCAGTAGTAAGTCCCATGTAATGCTCCCAGTATTAAGCCCCCTGTAGTGCCCTCAGTAGTGTGCCCCCTGCAATGCCCCCAGTATTAAGCCCCCTGTAGGGGCCCCAGTATTAAGCCCCCTGTAATGCCCCAGTATTAAGCCCCCTGTAGTGCCCCCAGTATTGTGCCCCCTGTAATGCCCCCAGTATTAAGCCCCCTGTAGTGTCCCCAGTAGTAACGCCCACTGTAATGCCCCCAGTATTAAGCCCCCTGTAGTTCCCCCAGTATTGTTCCCACTGTAATGCCCCCAGTATTAAGCCCCCTGTGGTTCCCCCAGTACTGTGCCCCCTGCAATGCCCCCAGTATTGTGCCCCCTGTAATGCCCCCAGTAGTGCCCCCCCACGTGCGCGCCCACACACACATATACAAAAAAAACCTTACCTTCAACCCCGCTCCAGTGCCTGCTGCCGTTCGTCCCCAGCGCCCACTCCTCGGAACTATGGGAGTGACATCATGACGTCACTCCCATAATGCACTGCGGGACCCGGAGCTCAGTAGTAAGCTCTGGCTGCCACTGGCGCGGGGGGGGGGGAGAGAAGGAGCGGGAGCTCACTGGTAATACACCCAGCGGGCACCTGGCAAATGGAGGGTGCAAGGGGTGCGGCAACACCCCTTGCATCCTCCGTAGTTACGCCACTGGAGGTGGAGCACCGATCAGCGGCACTCCTTCTCCATGCAGCTCCTCCTCAGCAGTGGCCGGATGACAATGGAGCCAGGGGTCCCCTTCAGGGCTGGCACCCGGCGGCAAATGACTCCATTGTCTCTGGGAGTTCCGCCACTGTATAGAACTAATAAAAAGTCAGAGGAATGAGCTGAAAGTTAAATTGTCATTTAATCCATGTGGGTAGATTAAAGTGAAGATCCACTTGGATTAAAGCTGCAATAATTTTTTATTTCTGTCCCCTCCTCTGATGGTTTCAGGTATATAGTCGATTATTCTATGTTTGAAACTAGAGAGACTGTGGGCCTGATTCAGAGGTGCTCGCAAATAGTGAGCGCTCGCTCTGGATCAACCGATACATTTATAACATCCACCAGCTCTTTTCTGTACTGGAATATCAGCATGTAAATGATCTGCCAAGTCCCCAGGGATGTGCAGTCAGGGGAGGCAGAGCCTCCCCCTATTTTTTTTGTCATCAGCAGCAATCCCCTTTCCATCTCTTCTATTATATTTGTTATCCTTTTGACTCTCAGAAATTAAGATAGAGGGAGTCTCCTTTTAGCAGTGGCTGCTAGGCAATAAAAGCGTGTTCCTAACTGTGGCCCTGACTCAGAGCCAGACGCTCTGACTGAGCGCTCGCTCTGAATCAGGGCCGTCCTTCCTAATTTTAGAGCGGCCTCCCGGCTGCTCGTATAGCTGTGTCTTGACCATCGTGACCATCGGGCTTGCGACGAGACCCTTGCGATAGGGTCTCGTTGCCACAAGCCCTGAAGTGCTTTCGGCTCTATCAGAGCTGAAGGCACTCCCACTGACATCACTTGTGATGTCAGTGGGGCCGACCCAAGACGGTAGGCGTTCCCATAGGAACGCCTCAGTCTGGGGAGCCACGCCCCCGGCACGCCCACCAAAGGGGGCGTGCTGTCGATGGTGAGTGACAGCACGCCCCCTTTGGTACGAGACCCATCCGTCGCTCTCCGGGTCTCGCGCATGCGCATGACGGAGCCGGGTCCATCGTGCGCATGCACACTGGGCCAACATCGACCCAGGGCCCTGTGGCCCTTGTATAGATGGAGGTGGAAATGTTGTTGTTAGTGTTATTATCTACATGGGGAGGGAATTGTTATATATTGGAATCTGGGTGTGCTGTCGATGTTGTTACAAAGGGGGTGTGCTGTCGATGTTGAGTGACAGCACGCCCCCTTTGCAAGTGATGTCAGTGGGTGGACTTCTTGCTCTGTAAGAGCAAGAAGTCCACTGGGACTTGTGGCAACGAGACCCTACCACAAGGGTCTCGTCGCAAGCCCGATGGTCACGGTGGTCTTGACCATCGCGACCATCATCCTGGCCACTCGCACTAGCTGCGCATGCGCATGACGGAGCCGGGTCCATCGTGCGCATGCACACTGGGCCAACATCGACCCAGGGCCCTGTGGCCCTTGTATAGATGGAGGTGGAAATGTTGTTGTTAGTGTTATTATCTACATGGGGAGGGAATTGTTATATATTGGAATCTGGGCATGCTGTCGATGTTGCTACAAAGGGGGTGTGCTTTCGATGTTGAGTGACAGCACGCCCCCTTTGCAAGTGATGTCAGTGGGTGGACTTCTTGCTCTGTAAGAGCAAGAAGTCCACTGGGACTTGTGGCAACGAGACCCTACCACAAGGGTCTCGTCGCAAGCCCGATGGTCACGGTGGTCTTGACCATCGCGACCATCATCCTGGCCACTCACTGGTTACCCACAGCTATGCGAGCGGCCAGGAGGCCACTCTAAAAATACAATAGGCGGGCACTGATTCAGAGTGAGCGCTCTGAAAGAGCGTCCAGCTCTGAATCAGGCCCTCTGTCTCTGCCAGATTCACATTGTTGCTTAATGCCTGCAGTACCATGTCTCACCACTGTGTTATTTCACTGCAAAATGTGTTGCTTTATGTTTGTTTGTCCTCAGTTCAGTAAAGGTGTTGAAAGCATCCTGATCTCCTTGTATGCCTGTATGGATGAGCACATACTCAGGCACTACAATTGGCGATGAGTGGCTTATGAACCCAGGCTACATCTTCCAGACCAGAAGGGAAGTGGAGTGGCAGCATTTGTGAGAGAATTACTTTGCACTCTGTTCAGCTGCAAGCTCTGGTAAGGACCTGCTGTCATGGCTATGCACATACAGTAGGCACATTAAGTCACTTTGGCATAGAAAAGGATGACCGGCTCCTGTATACAGAAAGACTGGAACAGTATTTTGTGGCAAATAATGTTGCTGAGGACAAACAATTGCCAGTCCTATTAAGTGCTATGGGGGAAAATCCGTCGGTCTGCTCCGCATTTTAACAACCCCTGAGAAACCTGCTGCATAGTCTTCTACAGAAAAGCCTATACTGATAGCAGAACATTTCAGATTCCAGAACCAGGAGGAGGGGGAGTCAGTGGCTGCATATGTGGCAGAACTAAAAATACTGTAGGACATCGATTCCCAACCTCGGTCCTCAAGGCACACTAACAGTCCTGGTTTTAGTGATATCCATGCTTCAGCACAGATGGCTAAATCAAAATAACTAAGGTACTAATGAAGTCACCTGTGCTCAACTATGCCTATCCTTAAAACCTGTACTGTTAGTGTGCCTTGAGGACCGTAGTTGGGAACCCCCTGCTGTAGGAGCACTGTCAATTTGGAGACGGCCTGAACAGTGCCCTGAGAGATCTACTGGTGTGTGGGATTTCTAACGAGAGTGTACAAAAACATTTACTAACGGAGACAGATCTTACGTTTAATGTGCAGTACAGGTGGCACTGTCTATAGAAGCTGCAGCTAAACATGTTATGTAACTGCAGATAGGAGGCAAGTCAGCATCTCAAGTTCACAAAATGGTGGTGACAACACCACCTTTGCACGCACATGGCGCCCTGTTAGATGTATGCTACCGCTGTGGTGCAGGTACACATTCACCCAGAAACTGTAGGTTTAAACATGAACTGTGTAGGAAATGCAACAAAAAAGGGCATATTAAACGGGTTTGCCAGTCATAGGCATATCACTCTGAGACCACTGGTGGGAGACTAAATCGCACTAAAGTACGGAATACATATGCTTTGGGAGACTACAAGGTGGACTCAGACAGTGACAATGATCTGAGCAGTTTGGAAGTGTTTGCAGTAAAAGGCAGTGACAAACAAGCAATTTAGGTCACTCCACGAGTAAATGGCCAACCTATTAAAATGGAACTGGACACAGGATCAGCAGTCTCTGTAATGTCACAGCAAGAGTACTAACGTCATTTTAAAAATGTCAAATGAAACAAAATCTACTGCACCGCCGGAGAAGAGAGGGGCCCAATCGGAGCCCACCCCTAGTGGGGGCTATGCCTAGATACTCCCCTGGTGTGTTCATTGGTGGGTGAGGCATGATAAAATGGTCCCCAGCCAAGGGTTGGACCATACATCAGCCCCAAAAGCTGCGGTGTGACCTGATTTTAATGTTAAAACACCACCTGGATGGGATTCTTTTTTCTCTTCCCTTTAAATTATGTTAGATCTGTAAGTATAACATGAAAACAAACTGTTTTGTTAGCTGGGGTTTTCCTGGCACCGCATTTATTTGTGTAGTGCTGGGGAAATCTACACAACAGTACTGAGTGTGGTTTATGGGGGACTATAATTAATTGGTCGCTAAGCCAGTGGTTCCCAAACTTTTTTGAAGCGCAGCGCCCTAGTGCATCAGAATTGTTTTCATGGCACCCCTAAGCCAAAAGTTTGTTTTTGAGAATTCAGAAAAAAATTTAGTAAAGCAGGCATGTCAAACTCAAAATACCAACCGGGTCGAATATTCAAGGTCTACGAGTGTGTGGGCCGCAACAAAAAAAATAAAAGTCTTATATGCAATTTTGAAAGGTTTGTTATTAATAAAAACCAATGCAGTGCCCCCTGTAGTAGTGCCCCTTATGCAATTCCACCCTGTATTAGAGTCCCTTTTGCAATGCCCCCTGAATTTGTGTTGACATTTATGTTGCGCCCCCAGTAATGCCCCTTATGCTGTGCCACCTCGCAGTATAGAACAGCCCCCACTCACCTGTCTGTACAGTACTTATCTTTCTTCACGAAGGCCGCTGGGCACCGCTCCAGTCCACACCGTCCCGCGTAGATGCTGCCGCTGACTGGATCTAATTATATCCAGAGCAGCAGGCTCCGCTCGTCGCGGGTGATGTCATGACGTCACCTGCGTGATGCATCACTGGGAGCGCTGGCCTCCTGAAGTGAACAGAGGCTTCTGATCGCTTCAGAGACCACTGTTGACAGCCTGTAAGGTAAACACTGACCGATCCGAGCTGTGCTCCGATCGTGGCAGGGGTGCGGGTAACATGTTTGACATGCCTATAGCAAAGTGAAGTAAATTGTGCTTACCTGTCATCCTTAGGTTCATTTATATAGTGGGTGACAGGTTTGTGCTTCTGTTTGTTTACATATTTACATTACATTGACCATAAATAATTTGATTTGGTGCTGGACCACCAACCAGAGGCATCCCTGCAAGTGTCCCGAGGCACCCCAGGGTGCCACGTCGCACAGTTTGGGAACCACTGCTCTAAGCTATTTATGAGGCCATCAGGAACCATGTTTACAACTATAGCAGTTACTACAAGGATTATTTACAGGTACTGTATACTAATTAAAAAGAGCTATTTGTTTCTTTTCTAAACAAAAAATAAATAGCTACTTTTCTAGGAACATTCTTTGTGTAAATAACAGCCTCTTGATCTCAACTTGACGGACTGTCATTCAATGAATGGAATTTAGGAGGAGTCTGTAATGGTTAAAAAATAAAGGTGAATGCGATATTCGATAGTGGTAAGGTAATCAAATGAGTATTATTGTTTGTTTCCCTAAGTTATTGCACTTACTGTACATATTTTTGATTTGTAATTAGTTTATTAATTTTAGTAATAATAATATTTAATCTTAATAAGTCTCCTGTATGTTGAGATTGCACAAATCGTGGCATTTTGCCGTGGGGGTGGATGCAAGGTGCCCGTCCCCATCAATGACCTTCAGCAGCATGTCATTTCCCAAAGTAAGTGAAACTGTGTATATGTGTATGTGTTCTATGTAATATATGTGTGTGCTATACAGTGTACAGTATATGTACAGTGTGCCCTATGATTCCTGCATTTGCCCCTGGAATTATACCAGGTATAATCTTTAGAATTATGCAACCTAAAGCCATCTTCCTAATGCAATGGGTCAATAAAACACTGATACAAAATGAAATGCCAAACTGACTAATTAGTTACTGACCTAACAGGCTGCCAAGCAGTAAACTGTTTCAGCTGACTTGGATTTTTCCTTAAGAAAATGTTCCATCATCCTTGCCAGAAGAGAAACAGAAGTGCATATGTTACATGGCACTCTGTGCGTAAATCTCAGAAATAAGGCACTTGGATTTGTCTCCTTTATTGTTAAATATTATAATCCTCAATATGGTTTTTATTATGTTTTTAGGTGTCTCCAAGACACAAAGTAAAATAAACTATTTAAACTAAATAAGTCTTTTTGCTGAACTTAATCATGTGTTGTAATTTATAGCTACACTGATGCTGTTAGCGCAGTTATATTCCATATGTGCTGTAGAATATTCATTGCGAGTGATTGGGTGACATTTATACCCCTTTTACATCGGAGCTAAAACCCGGGTTATTGCAGGGTTAACCCGGGCAGCTCCCTGGTGTAAAAGGGGAAAGAGTTGGATCGCCGGGTCGAGTGACCCTGCAATCCAACCCAGGTAAATAGCCCGTGAAACCCTGCTGTGAGAACAGCGCACTCTGGATCACAATGACCTGGAGTGCGCTGCAAGCCGGCTTCAGTGGCGCTTGGAGATGATGTCATCTCCAAGCGTCCACTTTCACGCTGGGAAAGCCGGGTCTATGCAGACCCGACTCCGGTGTGAGCGGCTCCGACTCGGGAATATCCCGAATCGGTGCCGGCTAAATTCCGGGTATGATCTGGATAGGAACTGTGGACCTGATTCAGACCCGGTTGCAAACGCTGAGCGCTCACAACCGGGTCGATGGTGGCCCAGAGCGCATGCGCATGACGGAGCCGGCTCTGTCGTGTGCATGTGCGAGACCCGGATAGCGAGGGGCAATCCGTCGCTCCGGGTCTCGTACCAAAGGGGGCATGCTGTCGATGTTGAGTGACAGCACGCCCCCTTTGGTGGGCGCGCCGGGGGAGTGGCTGCCCAAATGGAGGCGTTCCCATGTGAACGCCTCCGTCTGGGGCCGGCCCCACTGACATCACGAGTGATGTCAGTGGGAGAGATTTCGGCTCTTTAAGAGCCAAAATCTCTCTGGGGCTTGCGGCAACGAGACCCTACCACAAGGGTCTCGTTGCAAGCCTGATGGTCGCGATGGTCTTGACCATCGCGACCATCTTCCTGGCCGCTCGCTATAGCAATGCTATGCGAGCGGCCAGGAGGCCGTTCAAAAAAATAAATAGCCCGGCCCTGATTCAGAGCGAGCGCTCTGTCAGAGCGTCCGGCTCTGAGTCAGGGCCCCTGTTCCAACTCCGGGTCAGACCTGGAATTTTGGTGGAAAAGGGGTATTACAAAGCCATCACCTTACTATATTCAGCATAGCAAAACAAGCATTCGTGGTGTAATTAGCTATAGTCTGTGATAACTTAGGGCCTGATTCAGAGATGCATGCAGAGCTGATGTTTATGCAGTTGAGCAATGTTTTGCTACTGTGCATACGCAAACAGTTTGGGAATCCCTTACTACGCACATGTGAACCCAAGTGTGCTAAGCCGTGTGCAACTGAGTTCAGCATTGCTATTTCTTGAGAAGGGGCTTGTGATCCCTGAGCGTTTCAGGGTCGAGACTGGGAGGTGACCTAAAGTGATCGCAAAAAGGGTCCGTATCATGGGCGTGTTATGGGAGTGCCTCAGGTATGTTTGGGAACACTGCTACATTGCCAACGCTGCTGCATTACCAACCGCATATCCAGTGCTTCAGAGGCCATGTTTCCGATTTCTATGCACAGACCACACAGCCTGAAAGTGAGCGTCCCAATGCTCGTACACTCCATCGCACGTTGGAGCACAAAGGGAAGGCCGACATTAGCATTTGTATCCGGAGCCGCAGTACCAACCATAACTAAATCAGGCCCATAATCAGTTTATGTTACATCACCAGCAGTACAGTATGAGCACTCTGCAGGAATTTCAATTATTCTTTTATTCTGATTTTTTATTGGAATTTTTATTGTTTTAATTTTGTTTGCAGCATAGGCAGTTAACTACATATGTGTAAAGTCATGCAGCAGAGCTCCAAGGATGGCAAGACACAAAAGTGAGTAAAAAAAAGTGAAATGTGCTCAGCAAATATGCAGCATTAGGAAACCCTTATGCTGGCCATACACGGTAAGATTTTCTGTCCAACCATCCAAATAGTTGATTGGTTGGAATTAAAATCTGGTAACATATGGGAGTAACTGATGATCAGCAATTTGCTCCTAAATGCCAGAAAATAGATTAAATGGTCGTTCAGACACGATTGTTAAAATGTTTGCTCTAAACAATTTGTTCAAACAACAGTATTTGTCCATTTTCCTGCATTTAGGAGCAAATTGCTGATTGACATTTGCTGTCATGCCTAGTTGGATGGTTGGACAGAAAATCTTACCGTGTATGGCCAGCATAACATCCAACTTCTGTACAACATAAGCAAAAGAAAAGTTTGACACTAGTGATCAAAGGAAAAACTGCATTCGCCATTAAATTTATAATATTCTAAAACATGTCAAATATAATTTTCCTTCTTGTGTACAAATGACAGTAACAATGCATGAACTCTAAAATACGCCCACACAGAAACGTAATTAGGGCCTGATTCAGAGCCACTCGTAAGCGGCAGCTCGTTCGCTCCGAGCGATGTTTGCCCAACTGCGCATGCGTACGGATCGTTATACGCATGCGCGAACCAGTCAGTGCGGTCTAAATTCATGTGCTCGCAAAATAGCGAATGCCTGATAATTTGAGTGACAGAAAGAGGCGTATGTGGGTGGTAACGGGAAGGTGCTTGAAAACGGGGAGTGGAGATCCGATCGCAGGCGTGCTTAAAGGTCAAAACGGGCGTTTTATGGGTGTGCATAATTAAAACAGCAGCGTCAATGACCACGTCACTGGGTTATTTTATAGCCTGAACTGCTTGCAAATTTGTGGTAGCAAAAACCAACCACAAGAATAGCGAGCAGCTCATACCCTGGTCGATGTACTCGATTAATCTAATAAATAGCGGACATGACGTAGGATGCAAGCGGCCAGGGGGCGTAGTTTCCCAAAAAACGACCGCAAGTTTTGTTCACTCGTTCAGACCTAGAGGCGTGAACAGACCGCAAACAACGAACGGTTCATTTGAATAGCCAGCCCTAGTTTCAGGACGAGCGAGCGCTAATTGTGTCTGGCTCTGAATGAGGGCCTTAGACTTTTTGGTGCCCTGGGCCAGAAAGAGCATTGGCGCCCCCCCCGCTTCTTTTTTAAATAGGGACAAAAGATGCACACCCGGAAAATAGGTGTGGGCTCATGGGGAAGGGGCATGACAAATCTGTTTTGTCCCGAATGATGATGAAGGGGCACCGATCCCTTTGTACCACTGTTATCCAGGTGTCACTGCCAAATACAGTGTAAATACAATGGCTGCAATGATGATACACAATAATTATGTAGTATAACTCCCCAGCTCTAGATGTAGGAGAGCGCTGGTGAAGCTGCACCTGCAGCAAGATTTGTCCATCAGAACAGCCATGCACAAGCCTGGAGCTGGCAGTGTAGATCACCGACTGAAGGTATATAAAGATGCTGCTTGTAGTGTATATGCAACAAATATCAGGGAGATCCGTGTATGTACCATGCGCCAGCAGCTGAACTCACTGGCAAAGGTACTCTAGGCTTGCTGGTAACACCTGGGTCGGGAAGTGTGTCTGTGTTCAGGACTGCCATCAGAAATTGTGGGGCAGATAGCTCCATGTGTAAGGTGTCTGACTGTCATGTGAAAGGTGATATGTTTAAGTCCCAGGTACAGTATGACAGTATTGTTAATAAAAGAGGATGTGACTTTGGGGAGATGCCCACATGGAGAGGGAGTCTGCCAGGGAGGAGATAGGGGCAGCCAGGAGATGCTGAGGATAAAATAAAAGGAAGCTACAAGTGAGAATGATTAATATAAACAGAGAGTTGACAGACCCAAGCAGTGCCCACTGCCCTGTGGTGCCCTGTGTGGTGGCACACCGGACCATCCTAGTTACGGCCCATGATATAGACATGCTCAATTAAAAAAAACACATAATCGCTTTGGTTGGGAATCTGCCAGTTGTAAGCAGCTAACAAGTGCTGGCAACTGTCATGATCATCACATGCAGTATGTATTTGGACCAGTCCTTGGGCACCCACAAATCGTATGGCTACTGAATGGCATGTATGCATTTCCACACAGGCCTGCCTCATTTAGCAATTACACATACATGTATTTACTGTACGTGATCTGTGTTTGCCTCACTGACTGCAGGAAGCACAGAATCAAACCTGCATATGGACGCATGGACAATGCAAATCTGCATATTCTACCCTAACTAACTGGACTCAACTCAGCATGAGCCCCCTAGTGTTCTGGTCCAGATTGGTTTGTTCACTTCATAAGGCCTCATTCTCTGTCACTGTGGTGAGAATCCCTTACTGCAATTCTCACATGTTGTAAACAGATTAGTTTGTGATACATTTTTCATCTGCAAAAATTACCTATTTTAATTGGATGGGATATGGAAGGACCATCATTGTTTATTTGTAAGGTGGAGTACTGGTATCCCTACCTGTTGATGCACCCGGTGCGGATAGGAGGGGGCACGGCGTCGTGACAATGTGATGTGGCCTCGTGAGTGGGGACGGGGCCACGCACCTGAACCCCGGTTTTAGTCTCTCTGGGGGTCCCGGAGGTGCGGGCTTCCCCCGGGGGCCAATGTACTTGTAGTGCCAGCTCCCTCACTGTGGCAGGAGCCAAGTGGTGCACATAATTCTACAGTGCAGCACCCAGCTCCTGTCACTGAGGGGGGAGTCTGCACTTTGGTGTCACCCCTCGGCGGGTGACATCCGAGTGCGGCCCGCACCCCCTTGTGATGCCACTGAGGTGGAGTACACATTTGACGATATATTGGACGATTTGTCATTTTAGGGTGAATTCAATTGATATATCGTCCATATTGTCTAATATGTATGCACAATCGGGCGTTCACATGCGTCATTCATCACATTTTCTCATCTGCTGTGCTGCACGTCAAATGAGAAGATATCTTTGGCCACAGATGAACCTCCGTAGGGCTAGTGCACTGTTCTATGGTGTGGCCGATGGTGTCTCTTAATATACAAAGTGGCGGATTAGCGCCCCAGCTGGTGGGCGTGTCTGCACAAATCCCATTGGCTGTGATATTATCATAAAGATGCAGTTGCACTGTGGAAAAAGATACAGTCGCAGCTGCGTTAGGGCCACCTCTGAAATAGGCACACAATGAGGCAAAAAGTAAGAAGGTAAAGGAGTGGATAATGATAACACTGAGTGGAACATGCCACAAAAAAACAAATACAGTTTCTTCGGGCTCTCCACTTTTTATATATAAACTAAAGAGGTAGCATATTCATTACTGTTTCTGAAAGTTTGTTTATGTATTTATGTATATGGAAAGGCAATTTGGTTAGTAAATATTTCCCTGTCTGCAGCCCTGCAATGTGATTTTGCTTTAATAGTTGAGCTATATTTTATGGTTATTTTGCTAAACGAGATCTATAATATAAAATAGTAAAATATAGTTATAAACTTAACCTAGTACATGACCAACCCACACTAACACCTGTACATAATTTACATAATGTGAATTCTCGTTTATGGACCGCTATAAAATAAGCATACCAAAAAAGTGACACGAAGCTCATACTGTATCTCAGCAAAGCATTCACCTATAGCAACATCTGTTCCTATGAAACGCTATGTGTTCGTCTGTACTTGGTTGCTACCAGGACTTAACTGGATAGTATCTCCCGCTAATTCTGCTATTTGAAGGAGCAAGCACCAACCAGCACAGACGAGATCAGCCTCCAAATAAACAGACAGCATATAAAAACGTGACTACAAGCATCCAGGACAGACAGCATGAATACCCGTAGACAGCCTGAATGCAATGAGAGCACCATCATCAGCTACTCCTAACATATACTCCTTGCTTGGCCAGTCGAACCCAGGATAATCCTTGGTGAGCCCCATTGACCAAGAACCCTGCCCTCTGCTGTGGGAGGGTGAAGCGCAAGGCACCACTGCTGCCTGGCACTTGCATTGCCTGTAACACGATGACCAGACACCTTACTGTTATGAGAGAGTACTATAGTGCTGTTATTTAGGGGCTCATTTATCAACGAGTTTTATCATATCATAAGTTTTAAAACTCAACGAGCATGTTTACAGTCTGGGTCCTCTGCAAACATGTCTCCTCTCTAGCTGCAGCTGCTGTGTAAAATGTCGGGAAGTCTCTCAGTCCGGTCAGTTAAGGTGCCCACACACATAGCGATGTGCTTACGATATCGTGTACGATTTCCCCGTGAACTCTCACGGGAGCTCGCTTGCCGTCGTGATCACGATTTTGGAAAATTTTCACCCAATCTGTGTCACGATCTCACAATCTATCGGATCGTATGCATCGTGAGATTGGGCAACATAAATCGTGAGTTTAAAAAAAAAAAAAGGCTCTTGACAATTGGTGGGAAATTTAAATAGTCATAACAATGGGAGGGGCTAGCTAGGGAGTATAAAAAGCAGGCGCCCTTTAAACTCTGTGCACATTCTGCTCTGCTACTAGTGAGGCTAGGTGTATTCCTGCTGAATCCTGTACATTGCTACTGTGCTCTTTGTATTTGGCTTACCTTTTACAAAGTTCATTCTACATGCAAGTGTGTGCTACCTGCATTCTATCCTGTTCCTGAATTCTGTAATGATGCACCCCTATCAATATAGAGTGTTGGTTGCCGAAGCTGGGGTCCAGGAGATTAGGAAGAGGGCCCAGCGAAGAAGGACGAGAGCATGCTGAACTAAGGATTGGCTGCTACAAAGGGATACCCACTCTCACATGTCTCTGCTGATGAAGATCAAGGAGAACAACCCGGAGGATTATCGTAACTACCTGCGCATGGATGACGCCACCTTCCTGGAATTGCTGCATCTGGTGATCCACCACATCCAGAGACAGGACACAAGGTGGCGGAGGGCAATCCCTGCTGAAGAGAGACTGGTGGCTACCCTGAGGTATCTGGCTACAGGAAGGTCATTTGAAGACCTGAAGTTTGGGGCACTCATCTCACCTCAGTCCTTAAGTATCATCATTCCGGAGACCTGCAAAGCCATCGTTAAAGTGCTGCAGTACCAGTATTGCAAGGTAGGAAGAAAAACACACCACACATTTTTTACTTGTTTAAAGAAAAAAAAAATTGTATTTGTTTTTAAATATTGTTTTAAATTTTACTTTTTAACTGTGCCAATAAGGCAGAAAACTGTGCTGCATAGCAGCCATCTTGTGTAAACAACACTACATATTAGTAAAGGTTTCTTAAAACATTGGAACAATACAGAGCCACGGTGGTAAAAAAAACATTTGCACACTATGGCCCTGATTCAGACCCGCTCACTGCCGGGGGCAGCTCGCAGGTATGAAGGGCATTTTTGGGTTTTTTTTTACCAGCCTTCTGGCTGCTCGCTAAGCTGTGGGTGACCACCCACAGCTTTAGCGAGCAGCCAGGTGATGGTCGTGATGGTCCCGACCATCGCGACCATCGGGCTTGCGATGAGACCCTTGTGGTAGGGTCTCATCTGCCGCAAGCCTCAGAGAGTTTTCGGCTCTAATAGAGCCGGAAGCTCACTACTGACATCACTCATGGTGTCAGTAGGGCCGCCCCCAAATGGCAGGCGTTCCCCCGGGAACGGCTCCGTTTGGCAAGCCACCCCCCCCCCCACCTGCCTACAAAATGGGGCGAGCTGTCGATCAACATCGACAGCCGCCCTGTTTGTAGCGAGCCCCGGAGCGAGTGATTTTCTCACTCGCGCATGCGAACTGCCTCGCTATCGACCCACTTTTTTTATTATTAGACAGCAAATAATAGGCTGCATTAACCAAAATGTGCACTGACCTGTAGGCAACCCAAACTGTGCACTGAACTGTATGCAATATAGATTGCAATAACATTTTCACAAAACTTCATTATCACCAAATTTTATCAATCCCAATAGGTAGTCTGCTGTATGTTATGGGGTGGGTCAGAAGCCAGTTTGAACAGGCCAATACACACATGGCACAAGTATACATTGTAGCCCCGGCTTCCATCAATGTGTACTTGTGCCATGTGTGTAGTGACCTTGTCCAATCAGCGTCATCACCACCCTATACCATTCAGGCAGCACCTATTGGGAGGGATAAAATTTTGTGATAGGTAATTTTGTTTTTCTTTTCTTGCTTTTACTATCACCAAATTTTACGTTTTCGTGGACATTTGGGATTGAACTACAAAAACAATAAGGATTCGGTTTATTAACTGTGTCACTACTTACCAAGACTTCAGCAGACGGTCCAGTCACTTCTGCAACCTCCTCTTCTCCCTCTTGCTCAGCCATCAACACCAGAAACTGACGTTGCGGCTGCTGATCGCTTAAGAAGGACATCTGTTTGTAGTACCACAGCGATGGTTCATACACATCATCTGTGCCTGTGCCGGATCTTTTGGAGTCATCGACTTTCTTCTTCTCTTTAATGTACATAGGGCCTGATTCTGACCCGCTCGCAAGCGGGTCGATGGTGGGGCATTTCGCGTGCACGAGCCCCGGAGCGAGTGAGAAATTCACTCACTCCGGGGCTCTCTTCAAATGGGGCGGCTGTTGATGTTGATCGACAGCTCGCCCCATTTTGTAGGCAGGGTGGAGGGGGGTGACTGGAGAAATGGAGGCGTTCCTGAAGGAACGCCTGCCATTTGTGGGCGGCCCTACTGACATCACCAGTGATGTTAGTAGTGAGCTTCCAGCTCTATTAGAGCCGGAAGCTCACTGGGGCTTGTGGCAGACGAGACCCTACCACAAGGGTCTTGTCGCAAGCCCAATGGTTGTGACCATCACCTGGCCGCTCACAAAAGTTGTGGGTGGTCACCCACAGCTTAGCGAGCGGCCAGGAGGCCGGCTTCAAAAAAAAAAAAAGAGCGGCTGCCCTCATTCAGAGGCTCTGAATGAAGTCCACTGTCCGGAGGTTTTGAATCTTGTGCCGGACAGTTTTGAGGTCTGCGTCGGCAATGAACCTTTTCGTATACTGTAACAACACCTGTAAAGCGGCCAATTTGTGGTTCTTATTATGGTATTGGCGAGAACTTATACGCCACATACAAGCTTTAGACTGCAGGATTTCTATGAATCCAGTCACTATCCATGGACATTTCTAGGAAGAAGAAAAAAAAAGGACATATAAATATTAGTGTATATAGTTTTGTTATATTTTACATTGTTATGGTAAAATTTTTTAATGTTTTAATGTTTTCTTTTTTACAGGTTTTTAATGTTTGGTATGGTATCGTAATCATGTTTTCTTTTACAGGAATGTCATGTGTTTATTTTTTGGTATTTTAATGTTTTTCTTTCTATTACAGCATGGGTCTTCAACCTTTGGCCCTCTAGCTATTGTGGAACTACAGATCCCAGGATGCCCTGGCAGTTTCAGCAGGCTGTTATTTCCAAACGGTGGCAGGCCATGCTGGGATGTGTAGTTCCACAGCAGCTGGAGGGCCAAAGGTTGAAGACCCCTGTTTTACAAGAAATGCTGTTTTTTAATGTAATTTATTGTGTTTTTTTTAAACATGTTTTTGCAACTATTTTATGTTATTTAAATATGATTATTAATCTTGTTGTGATGTATTTGTTTATCTTGTTGTAATATATTTGTTTGTTGATTTTTGCCAAATTTTTAAGTGTTTTCTAAATAATTATTAGGTGGCCCCATGACATTGGTGGGCAGTTAGTGGGTAGGTGGGTGGCACACATTGGTGGGCAGTGGGAGCTTAATGCATGACCCAGCCACCACCTGCCTCATTCCAGCGGGCGGTGGCTGGGTCATGCATTTCTAGGTGGGTGGCACACATTGCTGGGCAGTGGGAGCTTAATGCATGACCCAGCCAATGCCTGCCTCATTCCGGAGGGCGGTGGCTGGGTCATGTATTTCTAGGTGGGTGGCACACATTGGTGGGCAGTGGGGGGCTCACATTGGTGGTCAGTGTGGTTGCATTTATACAGTACAAATACTCATCAAACTTCAACAAAATACACTTCAGTGTGCAGGCTCCCGACTATGCTTTCTTCTTTTTCGTACACGATGCTGCACAAGATGGCGGAGGGGCGTGTCCAGGCTCCTGTCAGTCAAATTTTGCTTTGTACGATGAATTGAACGATTCATCGTGAGTAAAAAAATCCTCACGATCGGCACCCATCATGTCCCGGATTGGCAAATCTGGCCTACAGCATGCCAGATCAGAAGATACGAGGTACGACGAGCAGGGAGGCGCATCGTGAGTAGAAATTCACGATTTGGCCTTTTTTTACACAATTCATCGGCGCGATTCGCCGAAATAAGCCAAATTGGGTGAAAAATCCCTATGTGTGTGGGCACCATTAGAGTCAGGCAGTCAGCCAGTCAGGGAATGAATGGCCAGGCATCATGGAGGTACACTCTATCCTCCAGACACTGAGGACACTGAAAATAATTAAATTAGGAAGGAATGAGAAGATACAGAATAGTGTTCCATTAGTACGTAAGAGTTTACTAAAGCATTACATTAGTTAGATGTAGCAATTTAAGAGTGGGATACTAAATGGAAAATGCGTCCAAAAATATGATAATTGCCGTTTCCGGAATTTGGCAGCATTTTCCATATGTACCAAGCTCTAGTAGGCGATACATTCCAGAGCTTCGACCTGGTGGGTAACACCAAATTCAGATGGAGTTGCCCAATAAAAACTTACGAGTTTCTTTTTGTATTCCACACTAATTGGCTCCCTTCCAGTGTCCCCTGCGATGCGCGTATCATTCTGTGCATACATAGATGAACACCAGAGGGACTTCTGGGTCATAAACCCGGAAGTCTCTCTATCACGAAGGACAGCTTATCGGAATAGCTGTCCTTTGCACATTTCTATGTACGTACCGGCATTATTAACGCCGTATATGTACCCAATAAGTGGTGGTATGTACCGCATCGGCAATGTACCGCATCGGCATACTGCTCTAAGTGTTAAAAAGTATAACATTAGTAAAAAGTAGCAGTTTAAAGGCTCTATTTATTAACATTATTTTTACTAAAATAAAGTGAAAAAGGGTGTTTTCACACCCTTTTCACATTATTTTAGTTTCACCTAAAGTTACTACAGGGCAATTGGAGTAGAATTCGTAAAATTCTACTCCAAGCAATAATTATCACTTATTTTTAGTAAGCATATCGCATTTCCCATAATTGTAATGGGAAATGTGATCTGGTCAAAGTTACTAAAAATAAATTGTGAAAAAATACCGGGGGAAGCCCTGTAATAATAACGCCACCTGGAGACCAGGGTCTCCCCGGTTACTGGACTCCTGCTCCGCTCTGACGGGGAGAGCAGAGCCAGGAGCCGGCCCAAGTGATCAGCTGTGTGGTCTAAAAAGACCACACGCTGATACACTAAAAAAAAGGAAAAAAAGAATAGTAAAAAAACCAGAGGTAAGTGTAATTAAGGGAGGGGGGGTCGCAGGGGGGAGGGGAAGGGTCAAGGGGGGGCCACGATCTCAGGGGACGGGGCTTAGCGGCGGCCAGTTGGCGCATGCGCGTGTACTTGTCACGGTAATTTTTGCAAAAATACCGTGATAAGTGTGCGGAGGGGATTAGCAGGGACAGAGCTTTATCGCAAGCTCTGTCCCTGCGAGGGATTTTTAGTAAATCCCTGTGATATTGGCTGAATTCGCAATGCGAATTCAGTCGGTTATATCACACTATAATCTGCATTCAAAATGCGGATTGTAGTAAATAGAGCCCTAAGTGTTAAATGAGTTTATATAATATTCTGAACAAGTTTACTGATGTTCTGAAGCAGTTTGGTTTTGCTAAATAAAAAGGTTGTATGTTCTGAACTTGAACCACTTTTAGATAATCATGATTAATTAATTAGAAAGAAATACACATGTGTAGCTTGTAGTGTATTTGCCACACACACACACAGTACTCAACAGCTGTGGTAGAGCATGGAGGCAAGCAGTCACATGACTTGGGGGAGAGCAGCAAAGAGATATTGCTGGGTATTTTATCACTTACCAAACTTAAAAGCACACTAAGCGTCTGTACTATATGGTGGTAACCGGAATGCACCCAGGACCGTTTCTAGGGCCTGGGGCTCCCAGTGTGAACAGTCAAAATGCGCCCCCCTCCCTCAAACAAGCAGAAGTTAGTAAGTTTATGTGCGCCTCCGGAAAGGGGTGTGGCCTCATAATAAGGAGCGTGGTCTCACATTAAAGGGCGTGGTCTCAAATAAAAAGACTACATTATGAATAAATGATGTTAACATAAGCATAGGATTAGGGACAGCAAAACCAATTGTTGTTTTCCTGTTCCAAGGCACACCATCATTCCCCCGCCCTGCACAGGAAACAAAAAACACATCGCTCCTTCACAGAAAAAAGCACTTTGCTCCCCTACAGAGTAAAAGCACATTGCTCCCCCACAGAATAAAAGCACATTGCTCCCCCACAGAATAAAGGCACAATGCTCCCCCACAGAATAAAGGCACAATGCTCCTCCACAGAATAAAAGCACAATGCTCCCCCCACAGAATAAAAGCACATTGCTCCCCCACAAAATAAAGGCACAATGCTCCCCCACAGAATAATGGCACAATGCTCCCCCACAGAATAAAAGCACAATGCTCCCCTACAGAATAAAAGCACAATGCTCCCCCACAGAATAAAGGCACAATGCTCCTCTACAGAATAAAGGCACAATGCTCCCCCACGGATTAAAAGCACAATGCTATCCCACAGAATAATGGCACAATGCTTCCCCACGGAATAAAAGCACAATGCTTCCCCACAGAATAAAAGCACAATGCTCCCCCACAGAATAAAGGCACAATGCTCCCCTACAGAATAAAAGCACAATGCTCCCCCACAGAATAAAGGCACAATGCTCCTCTACAGAATAAAGGCACAATGCTCCCCCACGGATTAAAAGCACAATGCTATCCCACAGAATAATGGCACAATGCTTCCCCACAGAATAAAAGCACAATGCTCCTCCACAGAATAAAAGTACAATGCTCCCCCACAGAATAATGGCACAATGCTCCCCCACGGAATAAAAGCACAATGCTCCTCCACAGAATAAAGGCACAATGCTCCCCCACACAATAAAAGCACAATGCTCCCCCACAAAATAAAAGCACAATGCTCCCCCACAGAATAAAAGCACAATGCTCCCCATGGATTAAAAGCACAATGCTCCCCCACAGAATAATGGCACAATGCTCCCCCACGGAATAAAAGCACAATGCTCCCCCACAGAATAAAAGTACAATGCTCCCCCACAGAATAATGGCATAATGCTCCCCCATGGGATAAAAGCACAATGCTCCCCCACAGAATAAAGGCAAAATGCTCCCCCACAGTATAAAAGCACAATGCTCCCCCACAGAATAAAGGCACAATACTCCTCCACAGAATAAAAGCACAATGCTCCCCCACAGAATAAAAGCACATTGCTCCCCCACAGAATAAAGGCACAATGCTCCCCACAGAATAAAGGCACAATTCTCCTCCACATAATAAAATCACATTGCTCCCCCACAGAATAAAAGCACATTGCTCCCCCACAGAATAATGGCACAATGCTCCCCCACAGAATAATGGCACAATGCTCCCCCACGGAATAAAAGCACAATGCTCCCCCACAGAATAAAGGCAGAATGCTCCCCCACAGAATAAAGGCAGAATGCTCCCCAACAAAATAAAGGCAGAATGCTCATCCACAGAATAAAAGCACAATGCTCCCCCACAGAATAAAAGTGCAATGCTCCCCCATAGAATAAAGGCACGATGCTCCTCCACAGAATAATGGCACAATGCTCCTCCACAGAATAAAAGCACAATGCTCCCCCACAGAATAAAAGTACAATCATCCCCCACAGAATAAAAGTACAATGCTCCCCCACAGAATAAAGGCACAATGCTCCCCCACTGATTAAAAGCACAATGCTCCCCCCCAGAATAATGGCACAATGCTCCCCCACGGAATAAAAGCACAATGCTCCCCCACAGAATAATGGCACAATGCTCCCCCACAGAATAAAGGCACAATGCTCCCCCACAGAATAAAAGTGCAATGCTCCCCCACAGAATAATGGCACAATGCTCCCCCACGGGATAAAACCACAATGCTCCCCACAGAATAAAGGCACAGTGCTGCACCACGGAATAAAAGCACAATGCTCCCCCACAGAATAATGGCACAATGCTCCTCCACGGAATAAAAGCACAATGCTCCCCAACAGAATAAAGGCACAATGTTCCCCCACAGAATAAAAGCACAATGCTCCCCCACAGAATAAAGGCACAATGCTCCCCCACATAATAAAATCACATTGCTCCCCCACAGAATAAAAGCACATTGCTCCCCCACAGAATAAAGGCACAATGCTCCCCCACAGAATAAAGGCACAATGCTCCCCCACAGAATAAAGGCACAATACTCCTCCACAGAATAAAAGCACAATGCTCCCCCACAGAATAAATGCACATTGCTCCCCCACAGAATAGAGGCACAATGCTACCCCACAGAATAAAGGCACAATTCTCCTCCACATAATAAAATCACATTGCTCCCCCACAGAATAAAAGCACATTGCTCCCCCACAGAATAATGGCACAATGCTCCCCCACAGAATAATGGCACAATGCTCCCCCACAGAATAAAGGCAGAATGCTCCCCAAAAGAATAAAGGCAGAATGTTCACCCACAGAAAAAAATAAAATTACACTTACCTGCTGTTAGGGGCATCTTAAGAGAGGATGGGGCCCACTTGCATTTCCCGTCCGGGGCCCCCTCCTCTCTCCTTGGTGGCCGGCAGCCGACTGACGTGGCTGGCCGCTCACCGCAGTATCAGTAGACTCTGGGCACTAGAGTGTGCCCAGAGTCTACTGCACATGCACAGATCGCCAGGGAAATGACCCAGCCGGTACTTTTCCGGCGATTTCCTCACTACGCATGAGCAAAACGCCAGAAAATTTGCCGTAGCAGCCATTTTCTGGCATTTTAAGCAGCGCTGAGACACCAGGCGTGGGACCTCGGAGAGGTACATTTTAGGTAATATGGGTGCTGGATGCGCGGTGCGGGCCCACTCTGGACCTTGCGGCCCGTGTGCACCACACACCCTGCATCAATTGTAAATACACCCCTGCCTGCGGTCGATAACTCTGCTGAGCTGTCCCTCGTCGGCTGGCCTCTGGGACTGGGCAGTCTGCAGACTCAGACCCAGTGCAGAGCTAGCAGCGTGCGGGTGGGCAGGCAGGTGGGCAGACTTTGTTCTCTGCGCAGCTGCTCGTCATGATGCCACGACGCAGCCACGTCATGTGATGGGTGGGGACGGGACGGAACAGACAGGTAGGGGAGAGCGGCGAGCACAGCGGCAGAATGTCAGCTGCTGTGACAGTAGGAGTTGGAGGCAAAGCGCCTCGTGTGGTTGCACGCCCCTAAAAATGCCCATGAATGTACTGCATAGCGGTCACTGTTATGCTCAATGTACTGCCTAGTGCTCACAGAGATAATCATAGTTCTGTACAGCATTCACTGGAATGCTTAATGTATTTAATTGTGATCATTAGGATGCACAATGTAATGTACTATATGGCAGTCACTCGGATGCTTGATGTAATGTTTGGCAGCCACTAGGATGTCAGAAGGAAAGAAGAATCAGGTGAGATGGCCAGGGCAGTTATTCTTCTTTCCTTCTGCCCCTCTGGTGGCTGGCCACAACCGTTTAGCTTTTCGCATCATCATTCAGCAGACCCCTAACATTGCAATCCCCTGGTGGGCCCTTAATGCCCCAGTCTGACACTACCCTGGCCCCCAATTGCGCAAATTCACCCCTGTATGCAAGTGGCCTTGTGGATCTGACTTCACAGACAAAAGCCCCATTTCAAACTTTCCTAACGTAAAGGGGCAGATGTATTAAGTTCTGGAAAGTGATAAAGTGAAGAGTGTTAAACGACTAACCAATCAGTTCCTAACTGTCATTTTTTAAACACAGTCTGTGACATGACAGTAAGGAGCTGAGTGGCTGGTAGTTTATCACTCTGCACTTTATCACTTTCCAGAGCTTAGTACATCTGCCCCTGTGTTCCTTTATCTATTATATTGCTGCCACCCAGGGTACACTGTAAATTGGGAAATTACAGTTTCTACATGTGTCAACCACACACACAACCTCCTCAAGTGCCAGGAAAATAATAAGGCCAACCACATCCAATCTAAAATGTCAATATGGCAAGGCAAGAGCTAGGTTTTGGAGTTAGTAATCAGAGGAGTGTGGATTTCAAATCTGGCAGACATTATTCATTATAAAAAAAATGCATAATATACACTTATATGCATTATTTGAAGACAACTGAATACACTAATATCATCCTATATTGGGGTTACTACGGGAACCATTATATACCCATATGGTCTGTATTAACAGACTGGAAGATGTATAGAAACAAGCGTACATAAATTGCCAGAGAAAAAAAGTAATCAAACTAAACTAATTGAGACACTCGTCAAGAACTTCTCTAACCCCCAATAATAATACCATCACCTGGTGATAGACACTAACACTGTTGTTACCTCTAGGTTACTTGTCAGGGTGTAGATCATAAAAAGCAATGGAGACCCAGGTTGTCATTTAGGCCCCTTGGATGTAATGTGTCTAATTTGTGGATCCAACGAGACTCACACTGTAAAAGTTTTTGTGACCTATACCGTGATCTACTGAAACAACTACTGGAGCAAGCAGACGGCACATGCAGCGTGTAAAACAGTGGGGGAGAAAGAAGACGACCAGGTCGGCCACGTCTGCCAAGGAAACGCTAGTGTTTAACCTCTCCGGGCATAAACTCACTGACACTGAAATAGAGGTACTGTTCTAAGGGTTAACCTTTGTCCCTACAGTCCCCTATTATGGATTGAATTGGGAAATAGAGAAATACAGACTCAATAGACAGCTCAAATTGCATGAGCAGTGCAAGGGCTTTAAGGCTAAACCTATTTATCCCAAAAAGTCAGATGTGCCCCCTGCTGTGAAATTGACGTCTAAATCATCTTATGATCCAAATTCTAATATCCATTCTATTAAGACCTTTATGAGCATGCTAGATGTAGACGTTAATAAGATTACATCTAAAACTGAATCTAAACAATGTAACAACTTAAGCAGAGATGAATTTCAAGCGTTACGGGTGTTATCCTTATATACAGATATCGTGAGAAGACCCGCCGATAAGGGTGGCTCTATTGTCATACAGGATTAGTGGGGTATAAAGCAGAAGTGATGAGGCAATTGAGTGATGTATCTGTTTACATGCCTCTTGATTTTGACACTACTATTCGCTTTAAAGGTGAATTACAGAATTGCTTGGCGGAGCTGTGGTGGAGGGCATAATTTCTCTAGATTTATGTGATGCACTAATTCCCCGATTTTCCATTACTCCACTCACACACACTCCCTAAGGTGCACTAGTGTCTGGACAACCCCCGTGGTCGTCCGATCATCTCTGCTCGGGGGTCGTTGTTCCAGCCCACTTCTGTTTACCTAGACACACTCTTGCAACCCTGTGTGATGGGGCACCCTGATTATCTTATGGATACAACTTTGTTCCAGAATAAATTGTTGTCCCTTGGGGAGATACCTCACAATAGCCTGCTTTGTAGTGTAGACGTTTCCAACTTATATACAATCATACCTAACTCTGTTGGGATTGAGGGCCCGATTCAGACCCACTTGCTAGGATGTGTTTGCACGCAGCCAGCAGATTTTTGCATTGTGCGTATGTGTACATATCGCAGTGCGCGTGTGCGAACTAGTCCAAGCGATCGCTCTCTGTGCATAGACAGCCCGGCTGAATGAGTGACAGGAGAAGCCGTTTGTGGGTGGTAACAGGGGCAGGCTGCTAGAAACGGGGGAGTGGAGGTGCGAACGCAGGCGTGCCTGAGCGTCTTAACGCCGTTTCAGAGGCATGCATAATTAAGAGGCAGCGTCATAGTACAAGTCACTTGACTGAATTTTACACTGAAGCGCTCGCAGTGCTTGCGGTAGGGTAAAGGCCACCACAAGCGCTGCGAATGCTCCCGATGGTACTCGATGTTACCGATGGTTGCATACACTTCCTGGAGATGACGTGAGCCAGTGGGCGTCTTATTAATACAGGCTGGTGGGTGTCTGCATACACAATGCAATTGCATGTTAAGACATAATGGGTGTGCTAATGCCTTGCTGTGCGATCGCTTGCATTGCAGAATTTGCATACGCATCTAGCGTGCAAACGCATCTAGCGAGCGGGTCTGAATCGCGCCCTGAGTCTGTATGTAGTTTGCTTAAATATAATCCTTTATATTGTGGCCCAAGCACTGATCTGATTGTCAAGCTGTTAGAGATGATTCTAAGGGAAGAATTTATGAACCAGCGGCTTCTGTAAGCCGCTGCTTACCTGCGTGTTGCAAGTAAAGCCTGGCGTGCTGTACACTGACTCTGGGTGCCGTTTTAAATATGCACCTGCAACACGCCGGGAAGAAGTGGCTTACAGAAGCCGCTGCTTCGTAAATTCTCCCCTAACACACACCTATTTTGTGTTTGATGGTAAATTGTACCTACAACGCATTGGCTGCGCGATGGGGTCCAATGTGGCCCCATTGTACGCCAATGCATATATGTTTGAAGCAGAGAGGGTACTAGGGAACACTTCATAGATGTCATCAACAACCACAATTTGTCATCTAGCCCCTTTAAATTCACATAAACAGTAGATGACACATGCGTGATATTTCTCGATGTGGAGATCCAAAAGTGTGAAGGTACCTTGAGTACTTCCCTGTTCATTAAGCCAACCGATAGAAATACCATTTTACACGCCAATAGTTTCCACTCTAAATCAGCTAAATACGGGCTGCCATATTCACAATTCTTACGAGCTAGGCGGATCTGTTGTGATATAGAGATGGCTTCTTCTAAAATTGACGGGATGATTGATAACTTTCTAGATAGGGGTTATGGCAAAAATTCATTACTCCTGGCTAAAGAAAGAGCTATGACACTACCCTGTGAACAAGTTTTGAGATCTAGTACAAAGAAACTGGGACAGAAGCGATCAGGGCCTGATTAAGGTCTGTGGGGGCCCCTGGGCAACAAACGTGGGGGGCTCTACTAAATATGAACGAAATGGGGGTATGCGCAATGGGGACCATATCGCTCGTAGATTGACAAACCGTGATAAGCTAAGCTCAGCGCTGTTTGTTAAATACAGGTTGAGTCTCCCATATCCAAAATGCTTGGAACTAGGGGTATTTTGGATATCGGAATATTCTGTATTTTGGAATATTTGCATAGCATAATGTAATACTTTGGGAATGGGACCCGAATCTAAACACAGAATGCATTTATGTTTTATATATACCTTATACACACAGCCTGCAGGTAATTTTTTTCAATATTTTCAGTAATTTTGTGGCTCAAACAAAGTTTGTGTAAATATATGAAATTCATTTATGTTTCATAAACACCTTATACACAGAGCCTGAAGGTAATTTTATACAATATATTTAATAATTTTGTGCCTTAAACAAAGTTTGTGTACATTGAACCATCAAAAAGCAGAGATTTCACTATCTCAGTCATGTTAAAAAAAAGAAATTTGTATTTTGGAATATTTGGATATGGGAGACTCAACTACTGAAAGGAGGACATAATCCCTTTAGTGAGTGCTAAAGGGGTTATGTCTCATTGTGAAATGGGGCCCATGGGCTCCACAATAAAAAAAAAACATAGGCACACACATGAAAAAAACACACAATATACACCCACAGGGAAAAAAAAACACATATAGGCTCCCACATGATACATTGCCTACCAGTTGTGCAATCTTATCCACATTACACCGCACATAGTGCCCCTGATTCACATTACACCACATAGTAGTGCCCCGCGACCGTCCAGCTGGCCACTCCTCTGAACTATGGGAGAGACATCATGAGTTATTATTGGGGGTTAGAGAAGTTCTTGACAAGTGTCTCAATTAGTTTAGTTTGGTGACTTTTTTTCTCTGGCAATTTATGTATGCTTGTTTCTATACATCTTCCAGTCTGTTAATAAAGACTATATGGGTTTATAATGGTTCTCGTAGTAACCCCAATATAGGATTATATTAGTATATTCAGTTGTCTTCAAATAATGCATATAAGTGCACGATGCATATAGGCCAGTTTTTCTCAAACTTGGTCCTCAGGACCCCACACAGGTCACGTTTGCAGGTCACCCAGAAGGTGCACAGGTGTAGTCATTACTCAATGACACATTTTAAAAGATCCACAGGTGAAGCTAATTATTTCACTTGTGATTCTGTGAGACCAGTGGCGTCTTAAGAGAGGAGGGGGCCCGTGTGCACTCCCCATGCGGGGCCCCCTCCTCTCTCCCCGGTGGCCGGTAGTCAACTGACGTGGCTGGCCAGCCACCGGAGCATTAGTAGACTCCGGAGTCTACTGCGCATGCGCAGAACGCCTGCGGTGGCCATTTTCCGGCGTTCTGTTCATGCGCTGTAGACTCTGGGCACTAGAGTGTGCCCGGAGTCTACTGCGCATGCACAGAACACCGGAAAAATGGCTGCGGTGGCCATTTTCCGGTGTTATGAGCAGCGCTGACACCCGTCGCACGACCACGGACAGGTATGTTTAAACTAGGGGTGAGCGGGTTCGGTTTTACTCGGATTTACTCGGATCTTTAAACGGCATTTTATTGGCTACCGCCTATCATGTGTTTTGGATAGCCAATATAATAAATCCGAATTTGCGGTAAAGTGGCGATAAGAACCGAGTAAATCCGAGTAAAACCGAGCCTGCACATCCCTAGTTTAAACTAATATGGGTGCAGGGTGTGCGGTGCCGGGCCCCCATTATAGATACGCCACTGTGTGAGACCTGGAAAACATGCACTGTTTGGGGTCCTGAGGACCGAGTTTGAGAACCTGTGATACAGACTATGAGGGGCACAGCATAATTTTGATGTGGATATTGCCCTTAGTCTGATATTAATATTAGGGGTTCTCAGTGTAAGAGTTAATACCCTTTCTTAAATTTAGTAGGCTCAATAAGGATATTTCCATTTATCAAGCCTGTCTTGGCCTTATTATATGTATCGGATAATCCACTTCAAGAGTTTGCATGTTTTGCTCCCCGTGGGAGATATCTGTAATTGTAAATGCATTTGGACACTATTTACTTTATTTGGATTTGTTTTGTATTCTACCGCTGTTATATTCATGGTATACCTTGTTATTATTTTTGTTTTTAGTGTCACTTTATTGCCATGGTGACGGGTTACGTCTATGACATCACTGGAGTGCAACGCAAGGCTGGACCCGGAAACTGCAGTTGAGCACATGGTGTGGTGGTGGGTATAAAGTAAGTGATCCCGACAGCTGTTTCATGTCACCTTCTTCAGGGGACTGCAATCCGCTGAAGAAGGTGACACGAAACAGTTGTTGGGACTGACCGGGTTTGTTGAGCATGACTCCCCGCATAGTAGCCCTCCTGGAGGCCAGAAAGCTGTATGATTTGTGCTGAGTATAATTTTTATAGATATTTACTATATGACTGGTTTAACCCTGATGGTACTTTTCTATTAAATGGATAGAATTTTTGTTCTCTAAATGGTGTGCTGGATCTTTGTCTCATGTGGACTCGGTTATACCAATTGTTGTTATCCCTGCACCCAGATCAATTTACCACAGTGTTGTGTGCGTTCCCCATGTTCCTATATATATATATATATATATATATATATATATATATATATTATTAACACAGGGTATTGAAATGAGGATTCAAGACAGGTAGGTATTTCTTAGCATATGTGAGTTTAGGCCTATACACATACAGCCACATAACATAAAATAAACAAACAAACATAAAAGTCTCAGCACTCCTTGTTCTACTCAGTCAGCGGTGGCTTGCAGCCACAATTTGGGCATACTCTCCCAGCATAGCCCCTGGACCCTGGCGCTACAACACTGTGTCCCTACTTCCTGGCTGCTACTCAGCATCAGGACAAGGAGCATCAGGTGTGTGAGAGTTTTAAACTCTTCCTGTGTTCCAGTGATTATTCCAGCTGGGTCTGTGTAAATGTGAAAACCTGGAATTCCACACTTCCACTGCTAATGCAGAACGCACAGGTTTCCCTCCAGCCTCCCTTGGAGGGAGCTGACTCCACCAGAATGTGGGCAATCCAGGTGAGAGACAACCCCTCTCACCACAATATACATGTTGTTCCCTGCATTTGGATGTTTTTTTACACCCAAGGAGGGCACAGCAGCAGTATTGCAGTTGAAGTATACATGAGTGCTGGGCTTTCTGCTTTTCTTTATTTATATATATATATATATATATATATATATATATATATAAGGAACAAAAGACTGCAGCACTCAGAGACTGATATTAATCAAATGTATTAAGTGGCGTCACATATAATAATCCAACGTTTCGGAGTTCTGTGGTTCCTTTGTCAAGGTGTGAACAAGTGTATGAACCTACCTTAAATAGGAAGAAGTGACCACCCACTGTGTGAGAAGAAACATTGCCGGCTTCTCCGTCTCCCTCCGTGCTCCGGGGCTTTCGGGGTCGCGGACTACTGATGTCACTCGTTTCAGACACTAGGTTGCGATGGCTACACCAGACACCGTCAGACGTGCTGGAGCCGGGTCTGTGAAAGTGAAAAAAAATGATCGTGCAATACCAAAAGCCTAGGAATGGAACTCACCACCCGGACTATAATAGATAGAACTTTACTGCAATAAAAATAAAGAGGAAGTCATGGCTGTAATAAGGGGGATGATGGTGTAAACATGTGCATGATGGTTAAAAGTGTGTGTTCAAAATAAAAAAAAAATTAATGTGGTAAAAAAAATGAAAAAAGTGAAAAAGAAAATCCATATGTTAAAAAAAAAACTGTTAATGTGTTGGTGAAGAAAGAAGAAAGTAGTTAGAGTGGTAATTAGGTGAAAAAAGGAAAGAATCTGATCAAAAAGATGTCAGAAATGGCGTGTCTAGTGTGAGGTGTATGTTGAGAATGAGTACACTATATGGTAATGAGAATCAGTGAATGAAGTACATCCAAAAACTAAAAAGAAGGTTATTTGTATTCCTTAGTGAGCTAGAACAAAAGATAATAAATGCTTATAAAAGCATTATGTTGCGACTATGGAAAAAAGGATCAAAAACATTCTGTGTGTAAACCTAGTCTACGTAAAAAATAACTGGAAATAAGAATGAAAAGTCCTGGGAAAAAAATTATTAATATCAGTCTCAGAGTGCCACAGTCTTTTGTTCCTTCTGAATCTTCATTCATTCTGATGGCACCGGAGCAGGCTGATTTTTCAGAGGAATGCCGTTCCGTTTGATCCATATATATTTATATATATATATATATACTGTATATACATACATAAACGCTTTTGAAGGAGAATAAGTTACTGATACACAAAATGTCAGCGGGACTGAACATTGGTATATTTCTCAGCAGGTACTTAATAAAGAGTTATGTGTGCTGACTATAAAGTAAGAGGTAGAAGTTTATATTTCTTCCATGTGAGAGTTTACAAGCCAGCAAGTTACAATGTAAATATGAACAAACTGATTTACAATCCAGAAATGGCATCATACCTTTATAGAGTAAACATGGACAATAATACGTATCCTGCTTATAAGATTTTTTTTTCATCTTCAGATCCCTTTATTTAACGTTCTTTATATTGTGATTATTAAAAAAAGCTGCTAGATATTTTTTTAAACACAATCAACTTGTGATGTTCAATATTCTAAATATATTCTAAATATATTAAATACCTGTTACACCCATAACCCAGAATAAGGGAAAAATAGAATTATGGAGCGCTTTCAATAACGTTACTGACTGTAATTTCATGTCAGAATGCTGTATTCTCTTTTATATAAACAGGCAGAGGCGTATCTATACTGGGTGCAGGGTGATGCAGTGCACACGGGCCTGTGGGTCCAGGGGTGGCCTGCACCGCTCACCCTGCACCCATAGTATCTAAAACTTAATTCTCCGAGGTCCCGCATCGGGTATCTCAGCGCTGCACAAAACGCTGGAAAATGGCCGCCGCTGCCATTTTCCTGGCGTTTGGCGCATGCACAGTGAGGAAATCGCTGGGAAAACGGCAGGCGTGACATTTTCCCTGCAATCTGTACATGCGCAGTAGACTCTGGGCACACTGTAGTGCCCAGAGTCTACCGATACTGCGGTGGCCGGCCAGCCGCGTCAGTCGGGTGAGAGAAGGAGGCCCCGGACGGGGAATGCACATGGGCTTCCTCCTCTCTTAAGACGCCTCTGTAAATAGGGCAACTCTAAACGTTGCACATTATGGAGAAACTGGAATGAGAAAAGAGCTACTGTCATAACAAGCAATAGCCTCCAGCTAAATGGAGAACGACGACTTATATTAAGGAAATCATGAAATAACTTGGACTGAGAGGTGAAAAGGAAAGAAAAGATTAGTTGTCCCTTATTTCTTGGCACATGTAGGCCATTAGGCCGGTCTCTGGGGAATAGCTGTAAGTGGCTAGCAGAACAACTGCATCTTCTTATTTCTGATAGAGGCTGCAAAATACTTATTTTCTTAATTCTTCAAAAGCACAAACAAGTAGTTTGAAAGGAAACCTTAATGCTTTAAGTATTGCCAAACTATTTTACAATGCAGTAATAATCGTTACTTCACTTTTAGAGAATTATTCAATAACAACAACAGCAATGTAATTCAGTAATGCTCTAAAGAATGGGTTTAGGCAAATGCAAAGAATCCAAATACCTTTTACATTTTCCCATTATTTTACAGGGGTTGCTATAATTATTAATTACTATTATTGTACACATAATGACTCACTTATCACACACTTATCACACATGTGCTTACCATCTATAATGGGTGCAGGGTGTGAGGTGCACATGGGCCCCTGGGTCCAGGAGGTCCCACACCTCACACCCTGCACCCATATACACTTTATACTTACCTGTCCGTTGTCTCCAGAGTGCTGCTCTGCAGCGCCAGTAAAAATCACTGAGAAAATGGCAATGACCATGTGTAGAATGGGTTGTTCTGCGTGTTCGCACGCAGACCCTGCTATGCCTCTGCCTGATTGACAGCCAGAGGTGTTTAAGGGGCAGTGCGGGGACAGCCAGTGTTCTCAGGAATGGGGGCATGTTGCCCTCGTTTTCCGGGAATGTCAAGGCCAGGATCTGCGCCCACGGATGCAGTCTCCTGGCCTCGCAAGCCGGTCAGCCTGCGTAAGCTGAGGCTTACCGATGGTCGCGATGGTTATCCCAGCCTGCAATGTTGTTGCAGTGCTGGGGTCGCAAATGCAACAAGGTTGTCAGACACTTCCTGCTGCATTTGAATATTTGCAAGGACGGAATTGCAACGTTGCCTGCATGCAGCTTTGCAATTCTATCCACTGCTGAGTCAGCCCAGAAAGTACTTACAGCTACAAAAGTTAGGACAGTTTCTTTCCACATAAGAATAGGATCTAAAACCAAAGTTGCATAAATACGAGATAAACTACAGTATATGTACCAGATATGGGAACAAGTCTTATGCCATAAGCCATAAATATTGTATGGAATAAAAGAGAGAATGTAATAGCAACAGGTACCCGGTGCCGACAACTATATGTCCTTGAATTGCAAAGCTGCTTGTGTGTAGCTTTGCAATTCTGTCCTCTGGTGAATCAGTACCTCAGTCACCAATTGATACCCAATATAGTGTGTGTAGAAAATTCGATCTAGACACAAAGACAAAATTAAAGTTTTTATTAAGTACAAATCAGTACTTCTGTTGCCTCCTTTAAATTAGTAAAAAAAGGTTTTATTGCTACGTACAAATTGCTACTATCACTGTAATAATGTGAATAGACTGAAGGTGGCCACACACATGGCGATCTGCACACGATGAGCCGATGTGTACGATTTCCCTTGAAACTCTCCCCGGCAGCTCTGCACACGATCTGCTCACAATTTGGTGTCCAATCTTCAAACGATCTCTCCTGCAGTCAAACCTTTTACAGTGCATCGCGTCCTAGAATGGCTGATCTGCCCTACTGCACGGCAGATCTGACGATGCGATGTGTGACCAGCGGGGACGCGCATCACATTGTGATCGTGAGTGGGGACTCACGATTTACTCAGGATTTGGCCATATTTTACACGATCTGTCGTTCCAATGTGTCGGAATCGGCCAGATCGGGTAAAATATCGCTATGTGTGTGGCTAGCATGAGAGCAACAACATTGCTACAGTATTCGCATGTATGTAAGGGATTCAGCCAATCAGATGGGCCACCAATCATCATTGTCATCATTTCGCATTTTGAATAATGAGTTGAGCTACCACAAGTGCTCCGCCTCCTGACAGGTGCACATAAGTCTGTCTTGTGGTCAGCATGGGATGCATTTTGTGTGCACATGCCCATACTGTATATGCCCTCTCCAATTCCCTTTAGCATAGGAGGTTGTAAGCACAAAGGACCTCATTCAGAGTCGGTCGTTGCAGCCGCACGGTCGTACGCCACCGATGTTCGCTATACTGCGCATGCGTAAAGTTCGCAATACACGTGCGCAAACTAACCGCTACGATCAGAAATTTCTCTCTCCTTGAACACAGCCAGGTCGGTAGTTTGAGTGACAGGTGGAGGCGTTTGTGGGTGGTAACAGGTGAAGGTGCTTCAAAACGGGGGAGTGGAGATCCGAACGCAGGCGTGCCTCATTATGCGAACAGCGTTTTATGGGAGTGCATACGGATTATGTGAGTGCATAATTTACAAAGTAGCGTCATGGCACATGTGACATGGGAGGTTTTTACACTGACATGATTGTAGAGCTTAAGAGAGGGTATGGTCAACCTTAAGCTCTACGACCAGTTCCGATGGTTCCCGATGGTCTCGATTAATCCTTATATGCCCGGAGATGACGTGCAATCCGTACGAGAAGGGGGCGTATTTTTTTGTCTTCCGACCGCTTCCTCCCCTTGGTCGGCCAACTACCGATCCGAACTTAGGGACGCAACTTGCGAAGGAATCATTTGAATATCCGGCCCCTTTTCCCGTACGACCTTGCGGCTGCTTCGACCGACTCTGAATGAGGTCCAAAATGTGTCTTGGTTGGCATGGCTATGGATGCGTAAGAATCTTTGGTGCACATGCACAGTTTAAAAATAAAAAGCAATCTGCAGGTTTAAAAAAAGCATAAATTGCATTTGTATCTAATGCTACGTGAGTCTGCGTAACAGAAGTACTACAAGACATCCACAGTTCATCAATAGAGTCTATTAGGAGAGCCAGTGGCGTAACTATAAATTTTGCTCCCCCATGCCAAAAAAGTTTCAGGCGCCCCCTCCCCCCCCCTTCCCCGCCCAAAGATCAAACACACTCAAAGACGACATTTAAGGTATGTGGTTACATGATACAGTAATGTGCCTTACACATTATGACACACTAAGTAATGTCACTTATAACTAGGGGTGTGCACCGGACACTTTTCGTGTTTTGTGTTTTGGTTTTGGATCTGGATCTTTCTTCGTGTTTTGGATCTGGATTGGTTTTGCCAAAACCACCCTTCCGTGTTTTGGGTTCTGGGTTTTGTGTTTTGGATCTGGATTTTTTCTTAAAAAATAAAAAAAAAACGCTAAAATCACATAAATGGGCCTTTTTTTGTTCCTACGCTATTAATAACCCCAATAACATTAATTTCCACTCATTTCCACTCTATTCTGAACACCTCACACCTCACAATATTGTTTTTAGGCCAAAAGGTTGTACCGAGGAAGCTGGATGACTATGCTAAGCGACACAAGGGGGCGGCACAAACACGTGGCCCATCTAGGAGTGGCACTGCAGTGGCAGACAGGAAGCCAATCAGCGTTATGGTGCCCATTTGCATGTAGCACGAACCCGGGAGATCCGTGCTACATGCATCTGTGTGATTGGCACAGAGCAATGACAGGTCCGTGAGACCCGTCTGTGCTGCTGTGGTAAAAAAAAAAAAAAAAAACCTGTGTAAAAAAAGAAAAAAATGGCGTGCACCCCCCCAAAAAAGAGCAACCAGCCCCGGGCATTAGTAACCCAGTGCTGGGTGTGCTTAAATACAGGGGACAAACGACGTAGGGGTCCCCTGTACTTAAGCACAACCAGCACCGGGCTAGTCAGAACCAGCGCTGGTTGCCAAAATACGGGGGACAAACGACGTAGGGGTCCCCTGTATTCTGCGCAACCAGCTCTGGGCTCTGATCCGGTCCTGGTTCTGGAAATATAGGGGACAAAAAATGAGTAGGGTTCCCCTGTATGTTCCAGAACCAGCACTGGACTTTTTCTAGCGGGGGGCTGATGCCACAGCCAGGGGAGCCCTTTCACCGGGCCCCCCAGCCGCAGCATCAACCCTGACCGCTAGTCAGCCCAGGCCGGGGATCCCTGGAGAGCTGGGGACCCCCCCAATAAAGGGGTCACCCTCTCCAGGGCACCCCAGGCCCAGGCTGATAGCCCGGGGCTATCCCCGCCACCCCTGGTGGTGGTGGGTGGCAGGTTGATTGTGTGGTGTGGTGTAAATAAAGAATATCAAACATTGTCTTTACAAGTAGAACTGCAAGTCCCAGCTAGCCTGCCCCGCATGCTGGTACTTGGAGAACCACAAGTACCAGCATGCAGGGCATTAAGGGCCCACTAGTACCTGTAGTTCACCTGTAAAAAAAATGTTTAAAAAAACACAGGACACACACACCGTGACAGTATAAGTTTATTAAACATACATACACACACATGTACACATACTCACCTATGTAACCTGTAGCATCGGTCCACTTGTCCGGTAAAGTATCCCTAGGGGACCTGTGAAAAAAAACATACTCACCATCTCCTATGCGAGGTTCTGTCCTCTTCGTTCCAAAGTAGGCATCCCCGGACTTGGCAAAAAAAAAAAACGAAAACGCGATCCACGAACTTAGTACCGTTCTATAGAACGGTACTTCCCGAATGAGAGCTTAGCGGCGGGGTATCACCATGGAAACCCCGCTGCTAAGCGTTCATTGGCTGAGAGAGGTCATCTCCCGTCTCTCAGCCAATGAACGGCTCCCTCCATTGTAGTCAATGGTGGGAACCGCAGGGTAAACTTTAATAACCTTGCGGCTCCCAGCATTGACTACAATGGAGGGAGCCGTTCATTGGCTGAGAGAGACGGGAGATGGCCTCTCTCAGCCAATGAACGCTTAGCAGCGGGGTTTCCATGGTGATACCCCGCCGCTAAGCTCTCATTCGGGAAGTACCGTTCTATAGAACGGTACTAAGTTCGTGGATCGCGTTTTCGTTTTTTTTTTTTTGCCAAGTCCGGGGATGCCTACTTTGGAACGAAGAGGACAGAACCTCGCATAGGAGATGGTGAGTATGTTTTTTTTCACAGGTCCCCTATGGATACTTTACCGGACAAGTGGACCGATGCTACAGGGTTACATAGGTGAGTATGTGTACATGTGTGTGTGTGTGTGTGTATGTATGTTTAATAAACTTATACTGTCACGGTGTGTGTGTCCTGTGTTTTTTTTAAACATTTTTTTACAGGTGAACTACAGGTACTAGTGGGCCCTTAATGCCCTGCATGCTGGTACTTGTGGTTCTCCAAGTACCAGCATGCGGGGCAGGCTTGCTGGGACTTGCAGTTCTACTTGTAAAGACAATGTTTGATATTCTTTATTTACACCACACCACACAATCAACCCGCCACCCACCGCCACCAGGGGTGGCGGGGATAGCCCCGGGCTATCAGCCTGGGCCTGGGGTGCCCTGGAGAGGGTGACCCCTTTATTGGGGGGGTCCCCAGCTCTCCAGGGATCCCCGGCCTGGGCTGACTAGCGGTCAGGGCTGATGCTGCGGCTGGGGGGCCCGGTGAAAGGGCTCCCCTGGCTGTGGCATCAGCCCCCCGCTAGAAAAAGTCCAGTGCTGGTTCTGGAACATACAGGGGAACCCTACTCATTTTTTTCCCCTGTATTTCCAGAACCAGGACCGGATCAGAGCCCAGAGCTGGTTGCGCAGAATACGGGGGACCCCTATGTCGTTTGTCCCCCGTATTTTGGCAACCAGCTCTGGTTCTGACTAGCCCGGTGCTGGTTGTGTTTAAGTACAGGGGACCCCTATGTCGTTTGTCCCCTGTATTTAAGCACACCCAGCACTGGGTCACTAATGCCCGGGGCTGGTTGCTCTTTTTTGGGGGGGGGGGGCACGCCATTTTTTTCTCTTTTTACACAGGTTTTTTTTTTTTTATTTACCACAGCAGCACAGACGGGTCTCACGGACCCGTTAGTGCTCTGTGTCAATGACACAGATGCAAGTAGCACGGATCTCCTGGTCCGTGCGTGCATCTGTGTCATTGAAATACACAGCAGCACAGACGGGTCTCACTGACCCATCTGTGCTCTGTGTCACTGTCAATCACACAGATGCATGTAGCACGGATCTCACGAGTCCGTGCTACATGCAAATGAGCACCATAATGCTGATTGGCTGAGAGCCGTGACAGACGGCTCTGTCAGCCAATCAGCACTTTGCCCATTAAAGGCAAAGGCATTTTTTTTTAAATGGCCGCTCGAGGCAAAACCTCGAGATCCGACAGCAGATCTCGAGGTTTTGCCTCGGGAGAGGGATCCGGGGCAGACAGGGAGATCCGAGCTTGGGCTCGGATCGCCCCGGATCCCCGAAGTTCGGGTGGGTTCGGTTCTCAGGGAACCGAACCCGCTCATCCCTACTTATAACACAGTATGCCACACCGGAATGCCCCTTACAACACATTATGCCACACAGCAATGCCCCTTACACATGCCACACAATAATGCCACGTATAACACATAATGACATACAGTAATGCCCTTATAACAAATTTATGCCACGCTGTAATGCCCCTATTTCACATTATGCCACACTGTAATGCCACATACAACACATTATGCCACACAGTAATGCCCCTAATAGCACATTGTGCACACAGTAATGCCAAATACACATTATGCCAAACAGTAATGCCCATTACATCCCACCCTGACAGATCTACTTCACCAACCCTCCTCTCTGCTCCAGCCAGTCTGTCACCTCAGCTCAAGACAGGTTGCACAGATTTTATGTCTGTGTAGAACCAGATTATTGGGAACATAGTTTATAACCTGTAAACTGCGTGTATCAAGTTAGTGCCCCTTATACAGTGCCCCCTATACTAGTGCCCCTTATGCAATGCCCCCCTGTAATAGTGCCCCTTATGCAATGCCCCCTGTAATAGTGCCCATTATGCAGGGCCCCCTGTAGTTGTGCCCATTAAAGTAGTGCCCCCTGTAGTTGTGCCCCTTATGCAATGCCCCCTGTAGTAGTGCCCATTATGCAGGGCCCCCTGTAGTTGTGCCAATTATGCAGGGCCCCCTGTAGTTGTGCCCAGTAAAGTAGTGCCCCCTGAAGTTGTGCCCCATATGCAATGCCCCCTGTAGCAAGTGCCCCTTATGCAATGCCCCCTGTAATAGTGCCCATTATGCAATGCCCCCTGTAGTAGTGCCAATTATGCAGGGCCCCCTGTAGTTGTGCCCATTAAAGTAGTGCCCCCTGTAGTTGTGCCCCTTTTAGTAATGCCCCCTGTAGTTGCCCCCTGTAGTTGTGCCCCTTCTAGTAGTGCCCTCGGTAGTTGTGCCCCTTCTAGAAGTGCCCTCTGTAGTTGTGCCCCTTTTAGTAGTGCCCACTGTAGTTGTGGCCTCTCCTGTAGTTGTGGCCTCCCCAAACCTCTCTCCCTCCCCTCCCCCCCCTCCCTCACTTACCTGACTTTGCGCGCTGTCAACCGCGTTGTCTCTCCCGCTGCCGCGCTGACTGGATCTAAATAGATCCAGCAGACGCAGACGCGCAGGTTCCCCAGGTCACGAGTGACGTCATGACGTCACCCACGCACTGCATTACTGGGAACGCTGGCCTCTGAAGTGATCGGAGGCTTCCTTAGCCTCAGATCATTTCAGAGGCCAGCGCTCACAGTTGCAATGGCGTAACCACTGCCCCCGTCACCCCCAAGCTACCCGGCGCCTCCAAGCCACCGCGGGGGCTGTGGGGGCAGTAGTTACGCCACTGAGGAGAGCATGTTTAAAAAAGTATGGATGCATTGGGTCATTTAGCACTTTGACACATTTAACCACCATATGCTATTCAGTAGCGTGTTATATAGAGGAGTTGTCTAAAAGTGAACATGTCCTTTAAGAGTAAACATTACTCACTGCTTAGTAAACCTCTGTTATTTAAGATACAGATCTTAAAAGAGGCACACTATATATGGTTTTCATGTATGGTCATTAGAAGAATATGTTCATATGCAAACTATTGTTAATTATCCTGCTGCCTTATAGACAAATAAGGTATTTATGAGCAGTATTTGCAAATACCTAAAGCAGCTTACACCTAACGTCTACCAATTGAATTTGCAAAGAATTTGCTTTTATTGCTGCCTTCCCTTCTCCTACTTCTGACTCTCATACAGAACAACAGACAGCACATTACTTTGGAACGGTATACGTTCAGGAAGCCGGCAGACGCAATGCCGACCACTGGCTTCCCGACTGCTTAATCTCAGCGAGGGTTAAATGACAGGCGTCTAAATGTTGATGCCTGTCATTTTACTGACGCCGGGAGGCCGGCGCCTGGCATTCCGATCGCCGCGCGGGGGGAGGGGTTATTTTATGGTTCCCGGGGGGGACTTAGGGTTAGGCACCCCCACGGAAGGTTAGGGTCAGGCTAGGGGAAGGGGAGGCTAGGGTTAGGCACCCCCCCAGGGGACTTAGGCCATGATTCAGAGCCGCTCGTAAGCGGCCGCTCGTTCGTTCTGACCGATGTTCGCACGTCTGCGCATGCGTACGGATTTTAATACGCATGCGCGAACCAGTCAGTGCGGCCGAAAAACGTTTGTTCGCTATATAGCGAATGCCTGCTATTTTGAGTGACAGGAGGAGGCGTATGTGGGTGGTAACAGGGAAGGTGCTTGAAAACAGGGGTGTGGAATTCGAACGCAGGCGTGCTTAAAGGTCAAAACGGGCGTTTTAAGGGAGTGCATAATTAATCCAGCAGCGTCATTGACCACGTCACTTGTTTTTTTTTTACTCAGAACTGCTCGCAAAATAGCGGTTGAAAAAACCAGCCACAAGAATAGCGAGCAGTTCATGCGCTGTTCGATGTACTCGATTAATCTAATAAATAGCGGACATGACGTATGGTGCGAGCGGCAAGGGGGCGTATTTTTCGTAATTACAACCGCAAGTTTTGCTCGCTCGTTCAGACTTAGAGGCGTGAACAGACTGCAATTAGCGAACGGTTCATTTGAATAGCCACCCCTTGTTTTAGAACGAATGACCGCAAATAGCGAGCGGCTCTGAATGAGGGCCTTAGGTTTAAGCGGCGGGGAAGGGTGGGGGTTGGTTTAGGCACTTAGAGGGGGGATTATGGTTAGGCACAGGGGGGGAGGTTAGGGTTAAGTACCCTAAAGGAGGGTTAAGGGGTAGAATTAGGTTAGTTTATACTTACCTTTAGGACGATCGGATTTCCTCCTCTGTCGGGCTGCTGCTGCCCGGATTTGAACCGCCGGCCATGCGGCCGGCTTTAAATCAAACCGAATGTCTTTGGAACACAGTTAGGCCTATTTCACACTTGCCGGTTTTGACCAGGCGGCAAAAAGCAGCCCAGTTTTTTGCCGGGTGTGAAAAATAGTGGTGGCTGAAAGCAGGGTGCCTTCTTTCACACGGCACGGTCGCCATGTTACAGCCGGGAATATCCAGTGTGCAAGATGACTGCTGTGCTGTGTCCATCCCGTCCCTGCACGCCAGTGGTGTAATGAAAACAATGTTTCCTTTCACACACAATGTCTTGTGCCGGCCTGGCTTGTGCAGCAGTAGCTGCTGCTGCGCATGCCCAATAGAAAAACAAAAATAAAAACATTAAAAGCAGCTCAAAGCTGCTGCTTGTGAAAGGCACTGAGGCCCTCATTCAGAGCGTGCGGTCGGTCTGAATGAGGGGAGGACCTCTTGAATTTTCAAGACGTCCTCCTTTGCGGTGGTAAGGCTGTGGGTTAACACCCACAGCCTTATGACCGCCTAAGGTGATGGTCGCGATGGTCAAGACCATCGCGACCATCGGGGCTTACAACGAGACCCTAGGGTAGGGTCTCCCTTGTCGTAAGCCCCGGAGAGCTTTCGGCTCTGTCTGAGCCGGAAGCTCTCCACTGACATCACTAGTGATGTCAGTGGGGCCGCCCCCAAACGGTAGGCGTTCCCATGGGAACGCCCCCGTTTGGGCGGCCACCCCCCCGGCCCGCCTTCCAAACGGGGCGAGCTGTCAGTCAACATCGACAGCTCACCCCCTTTGGATCGAGACCCGCTACGACCGGCGCTGTCGGTCATAGCGGGTCTCAAGCATGCGCACGCCGGCGCCGTCGTGCGCATGCTCTGTGGGGGGCCATCGACCCGGTCCGAGCGCATCGGCGCTAACGACCGGGTCTGAATGACCCCCTGAGGCCCTCATTCAGAGGTGGTCGGAGGATGCAAGCGGTCGCTCAGAAACTGGGCGGCCGCTTGCATCCTGACCGGCCGCCTCTGTTTCGGTCTTTAGGCTGTGGGTTTACACCCACAGCTCTAACGACCGCTAGGGTGATGGTTGCGATGGTTATAGACCATCGCGACCATCGGGGCTTACGACGAGACCCTAGGGTAGGGTCTCACTTGTCGTAAGCCCCAGGTAGCTTCTGGCTCTGTCAGAGCCGGAAGCTCTACACTGACATCACTAGTGATGTCAGTGGGGCCGCCCCCAAACGGTAGGCGTTCCCATGGGAACGCCTCCGTTTGGGCTTCCCCCCCCCGGCCCGCCTTCCAAATGGGGCGAGCTGTCAATCAACATCGACAGCTCGCCCCCTTTGGAAAGAGACCCACTACGACCGGTGCTGTCAGTCGTAGCGGGTCTCACGCATGCGCACGAAGGAGCCGGCTCCCTCGTGCGCATGCGCACTGGACAAACATCGAGGCGGCCGTGCGGTCGTAGACCGTACGGCCGCCTCTGAATAAAGCCCTGAGTGCCTGGAAAAACCCTGCCGGCTACGCCAGGTTCTTGCCCAGCCGGCCAAAACCGTCAGGTGTGTAACTAGCCTTAGTGCCTGATTCAGACCTGGATGCTAACACCGATGTTCTACTTATGTGCAAGATGCACTGCACCTGTGCCCCGATGGCCACTGCCGGTGGGCTCAGAAGTTTGAGGACAGGGTTGCTCAGAAGTTAGATGGTGCAGCCGATGTCCGTTAGATGGTGCGCCACGGTGGATTAGAGTTGCAGCCAGTGGATGTCTTAATAGACAGATGCAGCATTAGTATAATTTTACAGTAGTGCCTGCAACAAAAGTCGCAGCTACTACTGTCCGGCGTCTACCTCTGAACCTTGGTAATCCTTAAATAATGTTACCACTATTTATTGTTTCGATCTATGGGCCTGATTCAGACCCACTCGCGAACGGCTGTCCGCTCGCAAGTGGGTCGATGTTCTGCACTGAGCATGCGCACGACGGAGGGAGCTCCGTCGTGCGCATGCGCCAGACGCGACGAACGATGGATTTTCCTTCGCTCGTAGTGTCTCTTCAAAGGGGGCATGCTGTCGATGTTGACTGACAGCACGCCCCCTTTGGTGGGCGTGCCGGGGGCGTGCCTCCCTGACGGGGGCGTTCCCACGGGAACGCCTCCCGTCAGAAGCCGGCCCACTGACATCACTAGTGATGTCAGTGGGAGTGATTTTGGCTCTGATAGAGCCAAAATCACTCCGAGCCTTGTGGTTGAAAAACTCAACCACAGGCTTTTGTACGCAGTTTCGATGGTCGCGATGGTCAAGACCATCGCGGCCATCAAACTGCACGCTCGTATAGCCTGTGGGTGGTGACCCACAGCTATACGAGTGTCCAGGAGGACGCTCCATTTTCATGGAGGGCGGCCCTCATTCAGAGCGTGCGCTCTGCTCAGAGCGTACGGCTCTGAATGAGGGCCTATATCTCCTAAATGATAATATAAAGCAAATGTTTTCTTTTCTGCATAAAAAGTTACAAAATTCTTGATTTACTCTGAAGCAATAACAGCCACCTTTCTTCACAATATAGAAAAATTTTTGATAAATATTTTTCCATCATAAAACATTATTTTAAAGCATCGAATAAGTATTGTCAAATTGTACTAAACATGGTATGATGCTGATTGTCTGAATGGAATGCAATGGTACTGTATGCAGGCACTTTCTAGTAAGTGTTCCCTTTGCTCTGCTTTGCATAAGTTTACAATATCTTTGCTCTGCTTTGCATAAGTTTACAATAAATGCTCTATTAAACTATAATGGAGTCCAGTGAGAATGCTCAGGCACTTGTCAGGACCAGACTGAATACTGCAGAGAAGCTATAAGCTGCAGTCGGTAGCATGCCATGAATGCACTTAAAGCGAAATGTTATGCTGGATAGACTCTTGTTGATATATCACTCATTCTATCGATGATGTGTCCTGCTACTTCTTTGCTGCATACATGGCAAATCGCGCCACGCATGGATTCGCACACTGCGTTCACACTCGCAACTCCATAGGATTACATGGTGCGATTGCAGTGCGTGCCATAGCTTGCCGTAGCATATGGTGTTGCGGGTAATCAGCATTAGTGTGCCTCAAATGCAAAAATAATAAAGTAAAGTAAAGGTTTTGTCCGTTTCTTTTACCTATAGTTTAAAAGAGACCATACAAGCATTTAGGCTGGAAACAAAATATTATGAATGATTTTCAAAATTAATTACTATATGGGGGATATAAATGTAAAAAAAATGTTTAGCTATAATTTTATTTAATTTATTTTTTGTAATAAAATATTTGAAACAAATTACAATTGATAGAAAATGAGGGTGTAACAAACATTACAATTAGTTTTAAATGCTACTTTAAACCTTTATCTACTGCACTAGAGTCTGGGGCGCATTTATAATGGGTGCTGAGTGTGCACACGGGCCCCTTCATCCAGGTGGGCCCACACCGCACACCCTGCACCCATATTATACTTACCACTCCGGAGTCCCATGTCGGCGCCGGTGTCAGCGTGCAGAAAAACACCTGGCAAATGGCCTGGAAAACAATAGGAACATGGCTGCCGTGCCATTTTCCCAGTGATCTGTGCATGCGCTGTAGACTAGTGACCAGAGTTTGCTGCTGCGGCACTGCGCTCAGTGCGCTGCCGGCCGCCGGAGAGAGAGTGGGGGCACTGGACGGAGACTGCACTCGGACCTCCTCCTCTCTTGAAACGCCCCTGACTAGAGTGTATTTAAGAGTTAGTTAACCATTAAGGACGCGTACTGCTTGCTCTCTCCATGGGACGGGCAGCTCTGAATATGATTTAAAAAAAAAAGCAGAGACTATTGTAAATGTGAAGCAGGGATTATAATATAAAAGGTGAATAACTGATCCCTTTAAACCACATACACTGCTGATCCTATAATGGGGACATCAGATACACAAGTACACTAATTGCCCATCTGGTCTCCTTTGCATACTATCAGTTACCCCAATATTGTTATATAATCAGAGTGTTAGGGGCTTATTACACATATGAAACATGTTCCTACAGATCCCATGAATAAATAGCTAGCACCTTCTGTATGTATATGATATACGAGTAGCAATGAGTATATTTTTGTTTTAATACACTTTTGTCATTTTCTAATGCTTATTGCAATAAGACTGATACTGCTCTTGGCAAGACAATTAGCATGCCAACATCAGTATCGGTATGTTGCTTTACATTATGTTGTAAGGTTGCAGGAACAAACTGACCAAAGCATTTTCCATTTAGAACAAAGCCTATAATAATTACAGCCTAAAACAACCATTATCGCGACCAAATAAAAAAAAACAACATATAGCTACTTTTATTATTAATGGACTTGTTAAACACACAGAATGGCATTTATAGACATATTAAAGTAATATCAAATTACTATTGCAGTTAGAAGGTTCCAGTAGCAATATACTGTAGTTAACTACACATAAAGTGGTATACCCTGCATTCAAAATATAGGCATGTCAACAATTTGCATGTCAACATTTTGACAAAATCAAAAGTCAAAATGTTGACATGTAGATCCTAATTCAAAGTTGTATACAATGCCGATGTTTTAGCAGTTGAGAAATGTTTTGCAACTGCACATGTGTGAAACGCAGAGAAAAGTCTTACTGAGTACGCGGGAACTGAAGTTTGAGATGGCAGTCGCAAAGAATCTGTAATAGCAATGTCCTGAGATGACCACTGCTGTCCATGAGCATTCTTGGGTGGAGTTGGGGAGGTGGCCTAAAGTGAACGCAAAAAGAGACCGATTCATGGGCGTGTTATGGGAGTTCCAAGGGTGCGTTTGCGATTGCGACTGCGTTCCTATTTGCAGAACCACAGTCTCAGAGGCCATATTTAGAGAGAGAGATGTACCTGTATATGAGCAGCCCAGAACTTACGAGAGGAGTTGATGTGCATCCGATGTTGCATCAATGATGGTGTGTTCTCAGCCCCCGGTGGGTCTACTCACAATACAGATAAGGAAAGTGGGTGTAGCAGCATTTGTTCAGTCCGTTGCACGCTAGTTCATAGAGGGAGCTTGTTGGCAGACATTGGCTGCGTGAGAAATCGCAGCTGCAAATGTAATAGTGTGCAACTCGGAATCAGGCCCATTGACAATATAAGCATGTCTATAATTTGTCTATAATTTGCATGTCGGCATATACAATCAAAATTTCGACATTCACAATATTGTTCACAGCACATACTGTATGTAACCTGAAGTCACAATATGGGCAGTTGTACAGTACGTGCTTTGCTAGTCATTTATTTAGCACTACTATGAAGGGGATTGGCAGCCATGGCAATTACTGCCGTGGCAATTAATGTATGTTGCTGTGGAACACAGGAGCGTAGAGAGGCCTGGCCAGGACTGGGTGAAGGGGGCATGACCTAATCACGGGAGGTGTGACCACGCCCCCTTAGGATTTGAAAAATCGTGTGCTGGGCTGCTGTGATTTAGGAGGGAGGGAGGACGGCGCCGGGCCCCTACAGCAGCCTGGGCCCGGGTAATTAGTACCGGCTCCCCCCTCTCTCGGCGCCCCTGGTGGAACTTCATTTTCCAGCATGACCCGCAATAGTTTGAGCTGGCTCTAACACCAGCACTACCGTGGCGGCCGCTGCAATTAGGGCTGTGGCAATTAGTGTTTGCTACTGTGGAACTACACACAAAGTCCAAAAGTCTGGCCATCCCTGAAGTAAATCATCTGTTCTGCAAATTGTTCATTCCATCCACGGCGGTATCAGGCGAGGCAGCCATCTTGGACTCACTACAGGTCACAATGGGTGGGATGAGCAATACACTGGGATGCGATTCCAGTAAACTTGACTTTAGGGATATATACTGTATAATACAATCCACAAATGCAGTGATAAATACTTGCATGCTTTTAGCTGCTATTACTTTGTTTAAAAAAATAAATACATTTTACAGACCTGTGGGAAAAAAACTCACTTTCTTGTACATTCATATATAGGAGGTAGATACTACACACAAGCAGTGTGACAACTCATTGCTTTTCTATTTTAACTCTTTAAACAATAGTTTTATGCTGGTAAAGAAAAGCAAGAAATAAAGATGTTTGGGACTCATCTGTGTGGCAGATGTCGGCTAAAACTGCAGCATTGAACATGTGTATTCACTGGGAGTTTTTATATAAATTGTTTGCAACATATAGTACTTCAACAAACCATTAGTATCAGAAACAGGTCCTAGCTCTAAGCAGACCAAAATATCTATACCTAACAATAACATGCAAAAATGACCATTTTCCTAAAGACAATAGTATGTTCTGCAAAACATATCCTACACAATGCTAATGAACTTGTCATCATGCTTTTGAAATTGTTTACCTTTTTAACAGCCGTCATTGATTGCTTCTGCTTTGCAGTCGCACTATAAATTTCCTTGTTCTAATATTGACTTTATTATGTATGTATGGTTTGTTCATGTCAGCGGATGTTCATTTCATTAACACCTTCCTTGCCCAAGACAGCAATGTTTTTTTCTCAGTACACAAGACAAAACATTAACTTATATCTGCATTAATATAACATCTAACTTAAAAAAACAAAAACATATATGTATATATATTTATATAGAAAAAGCAAATCATCTTAATGTTGGAGAAAACTTTCATGTTATTATAAAAAATATTTTAGACAACAGCTCTAGTCATACTCATCTAACCCCAACTCCCTTACATCATCTTTTAATGCTGTTCTGAATCACTGGAAATAATTACATTTAGTTTGGTGGAAGTGATAGGGAGTGGCGGCAACACAGGCGTGTGCCGGCCGTTTTCGGGGCGTGTCAGTGCCTTTGCCTACGATCCCGTAGGGAGATAAAGTGGTTCTGATGGCTCAGTTTAGACATAGAGCTACTCAGATGGGTGATTATCGAATGATCTGCGATGGCGACTGCAAATTTGCTTGGATCTGTGAAGCCGTCGGTGGGCTTCTCAATACATTTCTAGTCGGCAACAGCATTAGCATATTTTCTCACAGCAGCTGCAAATGCATTAGTGTACATCTCTGAATCATGCATTAGTGTACATCTCTGAATCATGCATTAGTGCACATCTCTGAATCATGCATTAGTGTACATCTCTGAATCATGCATTAGTGTACATCTCTGAATCATGCATTAGTGTACATGTCTGAATCATGCATTAGTGTACATCTCTGCATCATGCATTAGTGTACATCTCTGAATCATGCATTAGTGCACATCTCTGAATCATGCATTAGTGTACATCTCAGAATCATGCATTAGTGTACATCTCTGCATCATGCATTAGTGTACATCTCTGCATCATGCATTAGTGTACATCTCTGAATCATGCATTAGTGTACATCTCTGCATCATGCATTAGTGTACATCTCTGAATCATGCATTAGTGTACATCTCTGCATCATGCATTACTGTACATCTCTGCATCATGCATTACTGTACATCTCTGCATCATACATTAGTGTACATCTCTGAATCATGCATTAGTGTACATCTCTGCATCATGCATTAGTGTACATCTCTGCATCATGCATTAGTGTACATCTCTGCATCATGCATTAGTGTACATCTCTGAATCATGCATTAGTGTACATCTCTGAATCATGCATTAGTGTACATCTCTGCATCATGCATTAGTGTACATCTCTGCATCATGCATTAGTGCACATCTCTGAATCATGCATTAGTGTACATCTCTGAATCATGCATTAGCGTACATCTCTGCATCATGCATTAGTGCACATCTCTGCATCATGCATTAGTGCACATCTCTGAATCATGCATTAGTGTACATCTCTGAATCATGCATTAGTGTACATCTCTGCATCATGCATTAGTGTACATCTCTGAATCATGCATTAGTGTACATCTCTGCATCATGCATTAGTGTACATCTCTGCATCATGCATTAGTGTACATCTCTGAATCATGCATTAGTGTACACCTCTGCATCATGCATTAGTGTACACCTCTGCATCATGCATTAGTGTACATCTCTGCATCATGCATTAGTGTACATCTCTGCATCATGCATTAGTGTACATCTCTGCATCATGCATTAGTGTACATCTCTGAATCATGCATTAGTGTACATCTCTGAATCATGCATTAGTGTACATCTCTGCATCATGCATTAGTGTACATTTCTGCATCATGCATTAGTTTACATCTCTGCATCATGCATTAGTGTACATCTCTGCATCATGCATTGGTGTACATCTCTGAATCATGCATTAATGTACATCTCTGAATCATGCATTAGTGTACATCTCTGCATCATGCATTAGTGTACATCTCTGAATCATGCATTAGTGTACATCTCTGCATCATGCATTAGTGTACATCTCTGCATCATGCATTAGTGTACATCTCTGCATCATGCATTAGTGTGCATCTCTGCATCATGCATTAGTGTACATCTCTGAATCATGCATTAGGGTACATCTCTGAATCATGCATTAGTGTACATCTCTGAATCATGCATTAGTGTACATCTCTGCATCATGCATTAGTGTACATCTCTGCATCATGCATTAGTGTACATCTCTGAATCAGTCTCTATGTTCAATCAATTCACAGGGAAAATAGAATTCTCACCCTGATATAATCAACTTTGTCATGCCGTTTACACTCATCTGTGCAAAGGAGATAAGACTCTGACAGATGATTAAAGTCAACAAAATCTTAAAAGCTTAAATCACTAGCTCAGTGGTGGAGTACCTTTGGATTTCAGGCAGTATGCAGACTTTTATGCTTCAAGTATGGCCTGCATCATACTTGCCGACTACTTGCTGCCTCGTCAGAGAGAGGGGGCAGCCAGGTCAGCTCTGTGGTGGGCATGGTGCAGAAAAGTAGTGGGAGTGACATCGCAATTGCATCATTGTGGTCCTGGCTGTATTGTGAAGCGGGTCTGGGCACAATGACGTGATTCAGCGCAAATTGCCGCCCAAAACACCCTCTTTACTATGGAGATTTGGGAGCCTCCAGGGCATTTGAGGAGAGTAGGTAAGTATGCATGCAGAAGGCTAATTGGCAGAGATGTACAGAAAATTGCCTTCTCAGAGTGCTCTACTAGTGCTCCAAGGAGGCAGCGCTCTGTGCCAGGGATTGTCAATGAGTAATAGATAAGTACCAGTTCCCTGCTGCTGGCCCTTTATGCCTTGCATTCTGGTGCACCAATCAGAGATCTTATCTGCTCAGAGAAGAGCAGCTTCCTATCTCAGCAGCTGAGGCGTCACCCAGTGTTTCCACTCACAGGTTTTTTTCCTGTTTACAGGGAAACCTGACCATGATCAAGAGTGTCCATGTCCTGGAGGCTTTGATTCTAATCAGGACAGAACTTCCCTTGAATTTGTTTTCGTACTTTGGGCCTGATTCATCACGGATCACAACTGTAACAGCGTACGCAGATCAGCCAATGATGTGTACTGCGCACGCGTATTCAGCAGTGCGTGAGCATGAATTAGCATTGTGATCGTGCGGCGATCACCTACGCAGATACAAACCCATCGCAGACCAAGTGACAGAAGGTCAGCATTTGGGGGTGGTGATGGGAGAGTGGTCGGAGAAACACAGGTGTGCCTGTCCGTTTGAACGCTGTTGCGTGCTTAAATTAGCCTTGTGTGCTCACTGCGTATGACGAGGTTAGCAATTTCTGAGTAAGGTCAGACCTGCTGTAATTTAGTGTGAGGGGCGGATGTTACTCAATGTTACCGATGTATATGCAGGACTGTATGATATTACGGATGTGAGATAGCGGTAGTGGGCTTCTCTATGCTGGCTGTGGGACAGATATGCGATTGCAGTTATAAGCATATTTTCACAGCAGACCTGCGTGCGTAATTGCAGCTACAATCGCAATAGCGATCCGTAGTGAATCAGGCCCTTAGTTTTCTTAGATGTTATGTTTCATATGTACGACAGTGCTTTAGGTATAAAAATTGACAGAACATTATGATCAGGACATACAGATATAGACTAGGAAATCTGGTAATTGGAAAGTAGAAACACCGGAGCCACCAGAAGGACAGAAGCAGAGCCAACAATTATAAAGAAAATGTTTGTTTGAAAATGTTTACAAATCAATTGAATATCATGCTTCCAAAATAAGAGCATAAGCAGGTAAAAGCTACTTTTTGCAAAAAGGACAAACAAGATAGCCATGAAGATTTGAACCAACTATTGTGAATTAAAAATTAGTGAATCCAACAAGGCATGCATATAATAAATACAGTCAGTCATTTTAAATAGTATTAATGTGTTCTTGTTTAAATCTGCTTTTATTCAGAAAGAAACATGAGGGCGGACTCTGGAGCTCATTCAGACCCGCTCGCTAAATGCGTTTGCTCGCTCCCTGTGTATGCAAATCCAGCGTACGCCCAGCAAGGTAGGCGATCGCACGTCAAGGCATTAGCACGCCCACTATGTCTTGGCGTGCGATCACTTTGTGTATGCAGACGCCCACCAGCCATTCTTAAGACGCTCTCTTGCAGACGTCATCTCCTGGAAGTGCTTGAAAACATTGATACATAGTAAATACCATTGAGAGCGATCGCAGCACTTGAAGTTGCCTATAACCTTCCGCAAGCACTGCTATCACTTCAGAGTGAAATCCCACTAGGTGACGTGTACTATGACACTGCGTTTTAATTACGCACGCCTCTGAAATGGCGGTGAGGCACTCAGGCACACCTGCATTCGCACCTCCACTCCCCCATTTCCAAAGGTCAGCCCCTGTCACCACCCACAAACGGCCTCTCCTGTCATTCACTCTACTGGACAGTCTATGCAAAGCGAGAGAACGCATCCCGAACTTTCGCATTGGTTCGCGCACATGCATTGAGATGTGTGTGTATCGGCCAGCTACGAGCGTTCTCATCATAGCGAATGGGTCTGAATCAGCTCCTCTGTCTATGTGTGTGTGGCACCCCACCAACACCCTGTGTTCCTACCCACGCTGATGTGCCTCTATGAAAATGTAAAATATTAATGTGACTCCTGCCATTGTTTAATATAGGGCATGATTTAACTGGTTTCTTTAAGGTTCAGGGACTATTTGCACTGCCTCCTCAGTGGTGGTGGACGTTAGGGGACCAGTGAGTACTGTAGCAGGCTCAAGGATTTGAACTAGAGAAAAATGGCAGTTGGTGTGTGCAGTTGGTGAGGTAGCTGGACAGGAGAAGGGGCTGCGCTGCCTTGATGCTTACCTGAGGGCAGCGGCTGTACTCCGGGACAAGCAGCGGAGGTCTCCAAGGCGGGGAACATCCGAAGGGACCAAGCTGTGTCATCCGTGGAGGTTCCTGAGAACAATCAGCATAAGAGGGGTGTGTCGGATGACCCCCCTAAGGGAGTGCCTTAGGCGGAGCTGCGGAAATATAGAGAGACTGAGCTTGTAAAGGAGCCGGAGGTTGAGAGCTGATACTGGAGGGGTAAGAAAACTGCTGCAACCTCCCAAATAGACACTCAGTGACATTAGGGCCTATTAACTGGAGGCCTACAGTTGTCCACCGTTACATATGCACAGCAGTCCCTTCAGAGATCAGCGTGGGGTTTATAGACTGCATCATAATAGTAAGATTAACCCCCTGATACCGCATATTGGAGGTTAGGTACAACAGTTACCAGCAGTGTTAGGGTGACACTTCACTGCCAGCACTTGTAATACTATGAACTAAGGCCCTCATTCAGAGCCGCTCGTTAACAGCAGTACGCTCGTTGCGTTCCGATGTTGAGAAAGCGCGCATGCGTCGGTGTAACACTGCACATGTGCGTACGGTATATTGCGAGGTTTTTTTGTCTCGTTCGTCAAATAGCGTACAGGAAGTGACATGTCAAATGTGATTGACAGAACAGGGCGTTTTTGGGCGTTGACGGGGGTGGAGATGGAAAAACGCAGGCGTGGCAAGGCGTTTTTTGGGCGTACATACATTATCAGATGCGAAATCAGTTTTTTGGGTTAGCACAAAACCGTACGCAGGTGGAAATCATAGCTGCTAATGTCAGGATTACACAATCAATTAGCGTACATTTGTTGGTGGGTTTTTTTGGGTTGATATTTGGTTTTTGGGCTATTGTAACAATAATGTCATCATGTTTGTGTGTATTTTTCCATTTTGCTTTTGTCTGGAGAATTTGCATCCTTATGTAAATTTTAAAGTGTTCCTTAAAGAGCCCTTTTGTTTTTTATTTCGTTTAAATTTTTGGGGAGCTCGTTTTTGCCTGGTGGGCCAGGATTAAATGTAAACCATTTCTACAATAATGTCAGAATACAATGCCGAACATTTGTTAAAAATTTATTGGAAACTAAAAACATTTTCATGCACATTTTTGGCCCAAACATTTTTGGCAGTGTTATTCCCAAAAAAAAATTTATTTGTGCAAACATAAAAGGTATGGAAACTTAAATCAAAAAATTAAAAACAATTCACAAGAAAGGAGAGGGAAGTTTTGGCCAGAAAGGAATATGGGGCAAGCACAGAAGGAGTGTGGGAAAAGTAGCCAGTGCTGTCAACGTTTTTTCCCCCGTTTGACTGGGGGAGGGAGGGCGCCAGACCGGGTCCGGGATGTCATCGGGCTGGCCTGTCCAGAGGCAAATGTTGTGGCCTCTGGACTAGGCACAGGGCTAGGCACATTTGGAGGATTGGCTGATGTTGTGCCAGAGGTGGAGGATCCTGATGTTCCGGCAGGAAGGGAGGTCGGCTCCACCATGTGCTGGCGAACGAGCTGCTCCAGGGCATTGGCGATGCGGATGTTGGCCCTGGTATTTTCCGCCAGGGCCTGACCAATGGTCACGTTGGCCGCAGCATTTTGCTCCAGGGCCTCAGCCACCCGTACCAGACTGGCGTCCATCTTCTGCAGAATCTCCGTATGGAAATCCGATTTAAAATTGAGTTCTGTGAGGAGGGACACTGCCTGCGAGGGGGATTGCCCAGGACTGGCTTCTGCAGAGTCCTCAGCCGGATGTACTGGTTCCTCCCCTGCAGAGCCAGCAGAAATTCTGCGGCCAAGGCTCCCCTCTGGAGCAGACTCATCCGCCTGTGTCTCTGTTGGCAAAATGAGAAAAGAGTCACATTAGAATCTACATATTGGCACAATAACATTTCAGAGTTGGTGGCATCACAATATTTACCTTGGACAACATGAGGAGCCGCAAAGTCTGGCATGTCCGTATCCATGTTGGACACGCCAAACACCTCCACAGCCTGCACACACCCCTGTGCCAGCTCTTCTAAATCATTCAACTCCAATGACACAGGGGTGGGTCCCCCACCTGTACCCCTTGCATGCCTAGCCCTGTCCGCCAGTTTTTGCTTCAGGCGATATTTGAAGTCGGCCCATCTGTGGGTGAAAATGGAACCATTATCCTTTTTTTGGGGGGGGTTTGGTTTTAGGGGGGGTCAAGTTTTTACTTACCGCCGTTTGACATCCCGGGCTAGACGGACATAATCACCCACCCTATTGACAGCACTGGCTACCTCCTCCCACATTCTCCACTTCTGGCTTGCACTCATATTCCTGTCTGCCTGTGGCAGGATGTCCACACACTTCTGAACCAAAACCTCCATCTCCTTTCTTGTGAATTGTGGCTGCCTTTTCTTTTTGCCAGCTTTGGCCGGAATACTGGGCCCAGCAGCCTCTTCCATGTCATCCTCCTCACCTATTTGTTTAAATGTTGAGAAATTTAAGCTTCACAACTTGCACTATATTATGTTTCAAAATAATCATTGTTTGGAAATGCCTGAAATACTTACTGGCAGACTGTTGGCCATTGTTTCCCTGGTCTGTAGCCATGTCTTATCTCGAAACAAGAAATACACCAGAACGTTTTTTTTGGCTCGTGACGTATTTATACATGCGTCCTTATTTTTCGGCCGCATCATTGATTGTGCGTTCCTATGATCCCTCCTTAATTTGTGCGGGAAACTAAACACTATTTATGGCTTGGGGCGTCTCGAGTCGAGGTGGCGGTTGTTGGTTGTTGGAGGTTACGTTGGTCGGAGTGGATTGTTGGCGGGATTTGGATTTGGCGTTGTTGGGAGTTGTTTTTGGTTTGTCTTTTTGTTTAATTTTTTTCCGTTCGCTTTTTTTCTTTTGGTTTTTTTTTTTCTCGTGTATTTTTTTGGTAAGTTTTTGGCCGTCTAACTTTTGTTCAATTTGTGTCTCCTTCTTTTTGTGAATTTTGGCTCGTTAATTTTTTAAAATTTCTCCTTTGTTAGGTTTCTTTTGGCTCTGCCCCAACGACCTTTTGATCCGGAGACTTATATATCCTCTATTGGAAAGTTTATTTTTTCACTTGTTTATTAAATGTTCATGTTTTTTTTTACGCAACTTTGTTTGCCCTTACACTTTTAACCTTTGGTTTTGTGAGTCCGAAATGTTTAAAATAATTTGTGTTTTTATATCTGCGTATTTTTGTGACTTGTATTTGCGAACTAATTAGCGCATTTGTATCTGTTTCTATTGTGACTTGTATTTGCGAACTAATTAGCGCATTTTTATCTGTTTCTATTGTGACTTGTATTTGCGAACTAATTAGCGCATTTTTATGTTTCTATTTTGACTTGTATTTGCGAACTAATTAGCGCATTTTTATCTGTTTCTATTGTGACTTGTATTTGCGAACTAATTAGCGCATTTTTAAATGCTTATTTCGACCCGTGAAATTGGTTGTGTTTTCCCTTTAGCATTTGTTTAATACATTTGGGCCCAAATTGAGGTAGTCTGTGCACTGTCGTTTTGCTCTTTGCCCAAATGTGTGTTTCTCCCCTGCACCCAATTTAGATTCCTAAATGCCCACCCTAAATTGTTGCATTGTTTATTTGTTATTATTTATAGGTTTGGCCAATCATGACAATACCTCGGCATGTAAGCATCATTGGATTGTATCATCAGTAAAATTTCAAATATTTTTGGCCAAAAAAGCCTTACATTCAAATCTTGCCATTTCAGGTTGATCTTGGTCGGATTGTTCTGGCCATGCTCCCGGAAGCCGACCAACCTCAATCTCGTCACAGGCGTAGGCATCGTAGGCGTGCAAGGCCCCAGATATATCGAACACGTGTCACCCTTTTTGGAATGCCCGATGATGAGGTGTTAAGACGCTACCGTCTTCCGCCCAAAATCATCATAGACACTCTCTCATTAATAGAGAGTGATCTTGAGCGGCAAATTGACAGTCCTACAGCAATACCACCACTTACGCAATTTATGGCGGTGTTACATTTCTGTGCCTCAGGATCGTTTCAAACAACGGTGGGAATAGTGGCGGGAATCTCCCAATCCTCCTTTTCCTGGATCCTGAGGGCAGTGATGGAGGCCCTTTTCAAGCACCTCCATCATTTTATTCAAATGCCTTTGGATATGGGTGCCCTTAGTGTGGCCAAGGCCAATTTTTACCAAATAGCTATCATAGGGGTTGTGGATGGTACTCACATACCACTTCAGCCTCCAGCACGGCTGGAGGCCATATTTCGCCACCGGAAACACTATCACTCCCTGAATGTAATGGTGGTATGTGATGCCTCCCTCCAGATCCTGTCCCTGAATGCAAAATTACCCGGAAGTGCACATGACTCATTCGTCATCCGGCAATCAGGGATATGGCACAAATTAAACAACCTACAAGCTGGTGATGCGTGGCTTCTGGATAAGTGGAGACCTTTAGTACATAACAATGTTAAGCTTGATACACAGTGATCCTGATGTTGTCACTTCTTTTTCACAGGAGACAGTGGCTACCCTTGCACGCCCTGGCTGCTCACTCCTTATTTGGCTCCCACACCAGGGCCACAAAGTAATTTTAATGTCGCACTTACAGCCACCAGGCAAGTGGTGGAGCGCTGTATCGGCCTTTTAAAAGGCCGATTCAGATGCCTCCACCGCTCTGGTGGCGAGCTCATGTATTTGCCCGGATATGGTTTCGAAAATTGTGGTCCTGTGTGGGATATTTCACAACTCGCCATAAGGAGTGGTGTCCCAATGCAGCCAGAGGATGCCTTGCCTGAGGATGGCCCCCCCGAGGTTGGTCGGAGGTCAGTATGTGGGGGGGCCATACGCGATGATGTGGTGGCCAGATATTTTAGGTAATTATTTGCAACACAAAAGTGTTTAGACACAATGTTGTAAGGATTTTTGGAGAACATCTAATTAATTTGATTTTTGTTTCCCATCTTCTGTTTGATTTCATAATCTTTGGGACTCAAACGATGACTACTTCCTGCTACCCTAAAAAATCCTTCATGGGGACACATTGGATATATATTCTGGAACCCATATTGCAACGCCACATTTGTGGAATCATGTTGGCATGCTCCTTCGTCAACCAGTTCTTGATTTTTCATTTCTTTTTTCATATGGTGTTTTATGGGTTGTATTTTTGGTTTTCACTGTGTGTATTGTTTGTGAGTGAACACTTTGTTATTTTAGTTATGTTGTGAATAAATGTTTTGAGAGTGTAATTTTGGTCATTTTATTGCCCATTACAAGCAAGTGTAACCAGGTTCACCCACGTTAAAATTTAATAAGGGTTAATCCTGTAATGACGCAATTTGATCTAAATTTAAAGATGCTTTCTGGGTCAAAACCAACACCAAAAGGAATCCTGTACAATCAGTTGGCTTTGTAATCTCGGCCTAAGCAGGTTGCCCCCCAAATTGGAACCTGTAAAATGTAGTAAAATATAAATTGTCAAACACAAAAAAAGGCCAATCAGATTGTTACTGTTAGGTGTTTCTTGTGCCTGTTTTCCTAAAAAATACAACACACAATCTTAGTGACAATAATGGCAAATACTTGCTGGAAGAGTCTACTTATGTCAAATCTCAGATTTGGAGACAAGGAATGAGACAGAACGTTAAGATTAAAATGTTATTGTAGACAACTATTTTTTAAGAACAAAAATAAATTAGGGATGCAGGATGACAGACATATGGTCAAGGACCACCAGCAACCCGATGACGTAGCCCCGCATCCTTTCTACGCATCCGGCTAAGTCCGCCAAACGCCTCTGTTCCTCTGTGGGTTAGAAAAGTGTGGGGCTTAATACATAAATAATGAAACCACATTAAAAAACAAGCCAAACAAAGCTATCCAAAAATGACAATATTGTGACCAAAAGCAGATTTACCCCCAAAAAACCAAGGCCCCAAAAATGGACACCCCAAAAATTGCTAGAAACAACACCAGATTCGGACAGGTGTGATATGTGTATGGGGAAATCAGCAGTAAAAGGTAAAGACAAACAGAAATCTACACCAAATTCTCACAAACCACACAAAAAAAGGCACAGACACAGGATTACATACAAACAGTTCTTTCTAAAAACTAAAAAAAAAAAAAAAAACATACCGTTCAAACTAACGCCCGGGACAGAAGCCACTCCCTCGTCCTCCTCGGAGGTGCAAACATTCCCCAACGAGGTTGGAGGGGTGATTTGGGATTCAGGGGAGGGGGTAGTTACGAGAGGGGTGGTTGGAGGAGAGGGGGAATTGGGATGGAGGGGAAGGGGCCCCGAAACATCTTCAACAGGGTCTGTGCAGTCTGGGGAGGAGGGGGAAATAATGGAATTTTGGGGTGTGGATGTTTGGCTTGGGGTTGGGGAGAGGGGCCGAGAGCGCCGTCTTTGACGGCGATGACGCCGTAGTCTTCGCTCTGCCCTTAAAAGATGGGAAACAAATTGTGGTTATTTTCAACCCAGACCTAGTTAAACACTAATTTTTGACAACATAAATATGTAAACATGGCCATGCAGATATGAGTACAAAGAATAAAGAGGACATACATGAAAACATGGCCATGCACATATGAGTACAAAGAATAAATAGGACATACATGAAAACATGGCCATGCACATATGAGTACAAAGAATAAATAGGACATACATGAAAACATGGCCATGCACATATGAGTACAAAGAATAAATAGGACATACATGAAAACATGGCCATGCAGATATGAGTACAAAGAATAAATAGGACATACATGAAAACATGGCCATGCACATATGAGTACAAAGAATAAATAGGACATACATGAAAACATGGCCAAGCACATATGAGTACAAAGAATAAATAGGACATACATGAAAACATGGCCATGCACATATGAGTACAAAGAATAAATAGGACATACATGAAAACATGGCCATGCACATATGAGTACAAAGATAAACATGAAAACCACAGTCACAAAAACTTACTTTCTGCGATCTGCATGCGAAAGCATGCCAGCAAGCGGGGCGTCCGCCGTTGCAGGTCGGACCACCTGCGCTCCAGCTGGCCGATCTGGCGGCGTGAGCCGAAGGAACGCAGGCGGCCATGTACCTCCGCATATGCGGAACGCTTTTCCCTATTGGTGATGGGGGGAGGCTGGCTGGTGATCCGCCTGTCCATGACCTCGGTTAACACCATCAGCTCGCGCCTGGTGAATGCCGAGGCTCTCATGATGGCAATGGTGTATTTTCTAAAAATCATTTTTAATAAAGACCCGAAAATAAATTTGATTGGCTAATGTATTTGGGTAATTAACAGGACCAATTCTATTGGTTAGTGTATGAGTCATGTGTTCGACAGGGCCCCAAATCTATTGAGAGTTATGATAGGCTTGATGCAGTGACATGCGTAAGCAAATTTAAATAAAGAAATGAACCCAGGAAAATATGCGTGGTTAAAAACAAATAAAACAAATGTTTAATTGGCTCAAACATGTATTTTGGCAAATAAAAGCGAATGTTTAAGCCGTACGTATTCTGCGGGTAAACACAAACACGGACAAGAGTAAAGTTTATTGCATTGTCCAAAAAAAAAAAAAAAAGCAATTAAGATAATTGATATATTGATTGGCATGATACGATTGAGGGAGGTAGGCAGAATAAAGGAGCAGGTAATCGGAATCTGACAGGCCCACTTCCGGTTTGTACTTGTGCGTGCGTTCCCTTCAAGCCACATTGGGGATGTACGCTCGCTATTTGGCACGCTCGTTAGTTAGAGGAGGGGTCGGTAGAGTTTGGGGAGGATGTTTAGATGCGTTCGAAATTACGAGCGAGTGCTTGAATTAACATATGTCTGTACGTACGCCGAACGTACGAACAGCCACTTGCGTCCGGGTCTGAATGAGGGCCTAAGGTTGCTAAGCAGAGAAGGAACTGACTGTAATACCAACACCATCGCAGCAGGATCATTTACAGAGGATTACAGTATTGCATTAAATACAGACAAGTACTGTAGCTGGAGCAGTTTAAGAACTGTTCTTCATATCCCGGGCAACGAAGGGTGCACCCTATTAACTATTTCAGCGCTGAACTAGCATTGTATGAGACATGTCAAGTGCAGTAGTGTGAGGAAAACATTTTCCTAAAAAAGTGTATAGAAAACTTTGCAATTGTATTCTTGATGTAACCTTGTCCGTTTATCATACTCACGTGAGGTTTTTTGTATATATTTTAGAGATGTTAGGGGAATTGCAAAATTTGTCATTTGTTAATTGCCACTAGAGCATACTTACCCATTTATAGTTTGCAGGTTCGATGTCCAGAGTTCACTAGTGATCTGCAGGTTCCTGAAAAATAAAATAAACATAAGAAAGGATTCACTATTGCCATCTTTATTGTTATACTATGTTGTCTGATTACATTGTGAATAAACTCATAGTATAGGGTATCACAAATTGGCATCCGCGAACAGGATACGACCAGAAAATGTCAGCACCTCAGCCTCCTGCATCGACCACGGGCCAGAGACAGAGAGCTTCACCATCAACAAATGCCTCACCCAGCAGTGGTATGGTACATATGACACAGACATCACCCATTACGATGCCATACTATTTTGGGGCTCCATGGTTACCCATGTTTTCAGGGGAGATATGCACACAGGGTGCAAGCACTATTAAAGAATTTAAGGACAAAATGCGATCAATGTTCAAATTATATCCACTGAATGATGAACAAAGAGTGGAAATAGTCATTGGACAGTTGAAAGAAGTTGCTTTGCGAGAGGTGAAAGCGTGGGCGGATGATGAAAGAAAAACAGCGGAAGATATTTTCAAAAAGTTAGAAAGTATATTTGACTCAAGGACAGTCTCTGAACTTAGAAGATGTTTGTATGCTAGGAAACAGCAACCTCAAGAGTCACTGAGAGAATTTACTCTGGGCCTACAGGAAGCTATGATGGACATCCAAGCCCGAGAATCGAGGGAAGTAGAACGAGTCGACAAGACTCTAATTAATTTATTTATCGAAGGTGCGCGAGGAGAAGCCATACGGGCCCAGCTCAGGATGTGGAGATGTCAGAATCCTATATGTCCATTCTCCAAGTTCAAGGAAGCGGTATTAGATATTCTTGAGCTCAATCAGAATGCTGATCTTGAATTTGACTCATCTACAGAAGTTGGATATTCTAGAGAAGCCAAACCATATATGATGCCAGACACTACGTCGCCTAAGGAAACAGTCACCCAACAAGTACAGTCTGGTCAAGATCTGATCGGAATTTTTACTAGTGCTGTCACTGAAATCATGAAGGAGATAAAAATGATTCGGCAAGAGCAGGTTGGAGCAAAATGCAGAGACTGGCGCCAAGAGCGTGGGGGAAGGAACCAGTCTTACTGGGACAGTCCTCAAGAGACAGGTCGACATCCAATAGACCAATTTGATACACAAGGGAGGCCTATCTGCAGAAAGTGCTGGCAAAGTGGCCACATTGAACGCTATTGCATCCAGAGAGAGCCTGAGGACCAGCCCTCAGGAGAGACAGAAAGAATAGTTCCAAAAATGGAAGGGCAACCCAGAGATGCGAGTTTGAGCCCAATAGTACAGAACAAAATAAAATTTATGAGCACGCTGACTGCAGGGAATGTTACATCAGCTATCGCAAAAAGGATTTCAGGAAAGGTTGTATGGTTCCACACGCAACAAGGCTATGGATTCATAAATCGAGATGACACCAAGAGCGATATTTTTGTACATTACTCGGCCATCCTAAAGAACAACCCAAGAAAATATCTTCGAAGTCTGGGAGATGGAGAGTTGGTAGAGTTTTACGTGGTTGAAGGAGAGAAAGGTGCAAAGGCCACTAATGTAACTGGTCCTTGTGGAGTTAAAATCCAAGGCAGAAAATATGCATCAAGCCACAACCATTATTGGCATTATCCACATCGTAGAGGTCCTCCACATAACTATCAACACAATGAAGGTAAAAAGAGTCCAGAAGAAGTTGAAAGAGTGGCAGAGGAAAAGAGGATTAATCAACAACGTCCTTACTGGAGGAGTCGCTACCCATCCTACTGGCTAAAGAGACCATACGGACACAAACAATATCCCGATCTCCCAGAGCATGGTGATAGGCTGGATGGAGTGTTTGGTAAAGATGTAGGAATGCAAAATATACAGGTGTGCCAGTACTGGCAAGAAATAGTCCGGCCAACATCTCCTCAAGAACCACAAGCAAAGAGTCGACCAAAAGTGTATGACAGCACTTCTTATATGCTCCTCTGCAATCAACAAGAGTTGAGTACAGCTGTACATAAAGAAGACACAAAGAAAGCTCCGGACTCACCCTTAGCAGAGAGGTTGGGGTCCCCTGAACAGAATTGCCTGGATTCTGTTATGGAAATATCCAAATCTGTTGTTCTGGAGGAGCCATGTCTTGTATCCAAAGAGCCCTTACTGTCTATGCCATCAGAGTATAAATTCCCAGTCCATGAGTATACTGAACTAAGGTCAAGTGAAATAGCATCAATTATGCAAAGAGTTCTGGAAAAATCAAAAAAGGAAAACAAGAATGCCCCGCATATTCAGTGTAGACACTAGCTTGTGAGGTAGAGTCTTCAAAAGTACATAACTTGAAGAAACTTTGTGTTAATATGTAACAAATGTAGTAATCTGTTATGCTATTGTTACATTATAGCAAGGAGCTAAAGTTTTCTAGACTTACCTGGTAATTGTAACTAATTGTGATCTACGTCATGCAATGAAAGAATGTACCTAATATGTATGTAAATAATTCTGAAAAGATACTGATGTATAAAGTGGATGTCTTCAGGAGTATATAGAGGTCTAAGATGCGTGAGGACACGCATCATTCAAGTGGGGAAGTATGTGGCACCCCACCAACACCCTGTGTTCCTACCCACGCTGATGTGCCTCTATGAAAATGTAAAATATTAATGTGACTCCTGCCATTGTTTAATATAGGGCATGATTTAACTGGTTTCATTAAGGTTCAGGGACTATTTGCACTGCCTCCTCAGTGGCAGTTGGTGTGTGCAGTTGGTGAGGTAGCTGGACAGGAGAAAGGGCTGTGCTGCGTTGATGCTTACCTGAGGGCAGCGGTCGTACTCCGGGACGAGCAGCGGAGGTCGCTGAGGCGGGGAACATCCGATGGGACCAAGCTGTGTCATCCGGGGAGGTTCCTCAGAACAATCAGCATAAGAGGGGTGTGTCAGACGACCCCCTAAGGGAGTGCCTTAGGCGGAGCTGCGGAAATATAGAGAGACTGAGCTTGTAAAGGAGCCGGAGGTTGAGAGCTGATACTGGAGGGGTAAGAAAACTGCTGCAACCTCCCAAATAGACACTCAGTGACATTAGGGCCTATTAACTGGAGGCCTACAGTTGTCCACCATTACATATGTACAGCAGTCCCTTCAGAGATCAGCGTGGGGTTTATAGACTGCATCATAATAGTAAGATTAACCCCCTGATGCCGCATATTGGAGGTTAGGTACAACAGTTACCAGCAGTGCTAGGGCGACACTTCAGTGCCAGCACTTGTAATACTATGAACTAAGGTTGCTAAGCAGAGAAGGAAATGACTGTAATACCAACACCATCGCAGCAGGATCATTTACAGAGGATTACAGTATTGCATTAAATACAGACAAGTACTGTAGCTTGAGCAGTTTAAGAACTGTTCTTCATATCCCGGGCAACGAAGGGTGCACCCTATTAACTATTTCAGCGCTGAACTAGCATTGTATGAGACATGTAAAGTGCAGTAGTGTGAGGAAAACATTTTCCTAAAAAAGTGTATAGAAAACTTTGCAATTGTATTCTTGATGTAACCTTGTCCGTTTATCATACTCACGTGAGGTTTTTTGTATATATTTTAGAGATGTTAGGGGAATCGCAAAATTAGTCATTTGTTAATTGCCACTAGAGCATACTTACCCATTTATAGTTTGCAGGTTCGATGTCCAGAGTTCGCTAGTGATCTGCAGGTTCCTGAAAAATAAAATAAACATAAGAAAGGATTCACTATTGCCATCTTTATTGTTATACTATGTTGTCTGATTACATTGTGAATAAACTCATAGTTTAGGGTATCACATGTGCACTGAGGTCTGGAGGAGAGAACTTCCTCCAGGTAGTGGCTGTGACAGCAGCTGTAATGGCAGTGGTCACGTGTCCTCTCATGAGGGTTTACCAACCCTGACGCTCACTAGTGTACTATTGGTCCACTGTCTCCCCCGCAAAACATATCTCAGCTGACTACGATTGGGCCTTGCAACTTCTTCCTGTGGGAGCCCCTAGGCTTCAGCCTAGTCATCCTTATGAATAATGCAACCCTGGGAGTACAAAGTATAGGATGGGGGTGTATAGGGCAGGGTATACAGAGTATAGGATGGAGTCTATAGAGCAGGGTGTACAGAAGTATAAAATGGAGTGAATAGTGTAAGAAATACAGAGTATAAACCTGTGCCCTGCCCCAGCTGCTGGCTGAACCTCTTGTTAAAGGCGCATTGCCTCTGTTTATTGCTAATAGCTGCCAGGCTCTGGGACCTGGCGTTGCTCTCCATGGAGGCACGACCTCCGACATGTGCCTCCTGCACATACATGGCTCCTTGCCACATCCTGCTTTCCGCTCTGTCCGTACATGCTATCATACCCCAGAGTATCTCGTGTAACGGAAGGCCCCACAGAAACCCTAATTACTCTATGTCACCACTGCTACTATTATTATACATATATACCCCGCTTCCCTCACTGTGCATATGTTGCATTACAGTGGAATCGGTATGTTTGAACGCCGGACCCAAGTCCGGCGGTTCAAATCCCGACACCGGAAGACCGTCATGACAAGATCCTGACAGGTAAGTATATTTTACTATACCTAACCCTCTCCCCCCTAACCCTCTAACCCTAACCCTCCTTCCCCCTAGTGCTTAACCCTAATTTCCTCCCGTAAGAGCCTAAACCTAACCCCCTCTCCACGCTCCCTAAACCTAACCCTCCCGGGGGGGTGTCTAACCCTAAGTCCCCCCAGGAGCGCCTAACCTAACCCTCCCTCCCGTGCGGCTGTCCGCTCCCATCGCCCGGCTTACCTTCGTTTGGTACGCCGGTCGTCGGATCCCATCGTAGGGATAATGATAGGTGTCTGGATTTCGACACCTATCATTGGTCACCTGCCGGGATTTGACAGTCGGGAAGCCGGCGGTCGGCATTTCGACCGCCGGCTTCCTGACTACATCCCCTTAGAGTGTGTGTACTACCCAGTGCACCACAATACCCAGCATAACCCTAAAGTTTCTGGATGCAACTAGGAATCCTTGCAACCTGTACTTGCTGCTAACCCTGTGTTACCTGTTGCTGTTTTTCACCTGGTTAATAAACCACCATGTGGTTAAGCCAATCTACTGTGTGGACTAACCTCTATATGCACACCGCTGCTACCTACCACCGTAGTGTCTGCCAGTACCTCTGGCTCGGACCGTCATCTTTGCCGCTCCCAGCCTGCCCCAAGGCCCACCTCCATCTCTGTGTTGCGGGCTGTTTGAGGGAGTTCACACCAAGGACGCAGCAACTGCAAGAGAAGGTACCTGACAGGCTCATAATAGAGGTTAGCTGGATTCTCATGCAAGTAAATACTGTAGTTGTGTTAAAACAGCTTCAGTATGTGATTTATTTGCAGCATAAGACAGCAGATAAATAACAGCCATGACTGGTAAATGATCTTATTGTCAGTCATTAATAGCTACTTATCAGGATTTTATTATTTTTTAAACAGGAAAAGATTAAATTACATTTTCTGTATGTATTCGAGATTATTTTAGTATGGGCCCATTTATCAAATGGTTTAGCACAGGTGATATCGCAAATATCTCCTACGTTAAGTAAGTATTTGCATTATATCATATATCATTGCTTCTTCGAAATACCTTGAAGGGAGTAGATATGTTGCCATACTTATTACACTCTGAGAAGGTATTTATTTGGAGCTTAATGTCTTTTTTTTTCTAGCACCATCTTCAGATTGCATGCAGGAGAAGGATGTGTAGAGATCTCACACTTGCGTGATCCTCCTCTCATTCTTGCTCAAATAAGAGTAGAAAGGGAGACTATGGAGTCAAGGCTGCCAGGTTAAGCACCTATCTGTTCTCACCTTTATTTTATAAAGATTTTATATAAAAGTTTTGCTGTCTGACTAGCATTTTATATTAGAAATACAATAGCAGCACATGTAGTAGTCTCGCTGTTTTGGGAAAGCTGACATACTGTAAAATGTTATATGTGTGTTAGAACAGTGGACCTGATTCAGACCCACTCGCAAACGGCCGCTCGCTCGTACGCTTCGCTGTGTGCATGTGCTAACGAGTCCTTGCGATCACATATTCCATCGCTTGTACGGGCTGCGAGCGGGAAGTGACTCCCGATAGTTGATTGACAGGAAGGGCCATTTGTGGGTGTTGACGGGGGGGTGGTCTAAAAACGCAGGCGTGCCACAGTGTTCGCACGGCGTTTTAGGGGCGTACATAAATTACCAGCTGCAAGAGAGATCGAAGAGCGGAAGTAGTAATACGTCACTCTGCGAGCAGGTTTCAGGTCGGGATGATCGTCCAGCTTGTGGTAGGGTATGGGCTCCCGCAAGCCCGATAGTATTTTCGATACTACCTAATGTAACCGATGTTACTAGTGATGTTGCTATTTCGAAGCCCACAATGCAAACACCTAATAATCGTCTAACTTGTTGGTAATAAAAGGGATAATTGGCTGCCCAATTGCTCAGGTGCGATTGCAAAGTTAAGGGCAAAAATTAACCATACATAGAAATACAGAACAATTTGAAATATGCGCTTATTAACATCAAAACATTTATAAGGAAAAAACAAAAACAAAACTACCCCCAAAAAACAACGAAGGGTTAAACCAAAAAACCAAAGCAATGAGAATGACATTTGAACAATAAAGTTTATTGACATAATAAAAAAGGGAACAAAGCCAACATTTGCCCAACACTTAAGTTAATTAATTAAATAATTGACATCAATCGATTAACAAATGCTGTGTGATAAACAGATAGACAATCAAAACATGACATGTTTACCGCTGAAAAATAACCTGCGAACGCAACATCACAAAAAAAAAAAAAACGGAGTGGCTCGGTCGCTAACTTCTATCGCTCGCTAGCAATAGGAGGAGCATTGTACATTTTTGGGCGAATGCATTGATTACCATATTATAGCTCGCACGGCGTACGAGTGTGTGGCCGCTTGCGAGTGGGTCTGAATGAGCTCCAGTATCTTTTTATGTGTGTGTGTGCATGCGTGCACGCATGCGGGGGGTTTTGGGGAAAAGAAAATTGTTGACCTGGGCACCACTTGGTCTAGAACCGGCCCTGCAGGTAATACTGCTCTAATTTAACATTTGTGATTCTAGTAACATATAAATTGTGCCCAATAAGTCAATTTGTTAAACAACGCAACTGAGCTGCATGATTGTATTTCATAATATTGAGAAAATGGATGTCCCCATTTGTCCTGAGTTGGCAAAGACTAATGTGTGACATCTTTCCCTGCTAAATTAAAGTTTGAGAAAGGGCATTAATCAATTTAAAATAATTTTGGTTAAGTAAAAAGGGGCAAAGCTGGTAATAAATATAGCAGCCTAGGAAAAGTTACCATCTTAATTAAATTAGCCCTACCAAGAGTTACCCCTTTCAGATTGCAAATGGCGGGTTGCACCCGGGATTTGTGCACGAGACCATCCTGGGTGCGACCCGACCCCTTTCAGACTATAAATAATGCCGGGTCGATGACGTCACCGCCATCGCTGCTGAACCAGCGCTTTTAGATGATCTCATCTCCAAGCGCCGGTCTCCCTATGCAGATAACGGGACCCTGGTCGCCGCAACCCGGATTACCCATTCACACCGCGAGCCGGGTTGAACCTGTGTTCAACCCTGCTCGTTATGCCGGGTCGCTCGACCCGGGATATTTCAACTGGGTCCTTTCACACTGTGCAGTAACCCGAGTTGCTGCGCGTTCATGCGCAATAACCTGGGTTACTTGATGGCAGTGTGAAAGGGGTATGGTCCAAGCTCCGAAGGTCATCAGTAAATTACTTTGATTGCATAGTATATGTTTAGTCTGTGCAGAATGGCTGGGTTCTTGGAGTGGGAAATGCCCAAGTATGTAAAAGGTAGGGGTGAGCGGGTTCGGATTTCTGAAATCCGAACCCCCCCGAGCCCCCCCGATCCGAGTCCGATCCGAGTCCGGCTCGACTTTTCCCGCCTGACTCGGATCTGAAATCGAGGCAAAACGTCATCATCCCGCCTTCCGAGTCTCGCGGGTTTTGGATCCTATATAAGGTACCCGCGTTGGCGCCATTTTCTCACTCGGCTGTGGACAGTGAAGAGGGAGGGTGGGAGTTAGGGCTGTGTAGTGTAGTGTAGTGTAGTGCTGCTGTTGTCCACTACTTCAAAGTCCATAGGGGCTGGCTGTGTTGTGCTGTGCTGCTGTTGTTAATAGGGGCTGTGTCCACTACTTCAAAGTCCATAGGGGCTGGCTGGACTGTGTTGTGCAGTCAGTTCTCCATAGGGGCTGTGTCCACTCCAAAGTCCTGTGCAGTGTCCCAGTCCTAAAGGAGTGCTGTAGTGTTGTCCAGGGGGTGCTCTGTCCATCAGGGGTGCTCCCCCCAAGTGCTAAAAAAATAATATATTTTCTGTGTTTGTGAATTGTGTGCGCAGTAGCCGCACGTGCATCAACAAAGTAGTGCCAAGCGTGCGCCTGTGTCATAAGTAAAGGGCCGGCTGGCTTGACCGTTAAAGGGTGCTGTAACCCCCGAAAGTACACTCCAGTCCAAACCAAAAAAAAATTATTTTCTGTGTTTGTGAATTGTGTGCGCAGTAGCCGCACGTGCATCAACAAAGTAGTGCCAAGCGTGCGCCTGTGTCATAAGTAAAGAGCCGGCTGGCTTGACCGTTAAGGGTGCTGTAACCCCCGAAAGTACACTCCAGTCCAAACCTAAAAAAAAATTATTTTCTGTGTTTGTGAATTGTGTGCGCAGTAGCCGCACGTGCATCAACAAAGTAGTGCCAAGCGTGCGCCTGTGTCATAAGTAAAGGGCCGGCTGGCTTGACCGTTAAGGGTGCTGTAACCCCCGAAAGTACACTCCAGTCCAAACCAAAAAAAAAATTATTTTCTGTGTTTGTGAATTGTGTGCGCAGTAGCCGCACGTGCATCAACAAAGTAGTGCCAAGCGTGCGCCTGTGTCATAAGTAAAGGGCCGGCTGGCTTGACCGTTAAGGGTGCTGTAACCCCCGAAAGTACACTCCAGTCCAAACCAAAAAAAAAATTATTTTCTGTGTTTGTGAATTGTGTGCGCAGTAGCCGCACGTGCATCAACAAAGTAGTGCCAAGCGTGCGCCTGTGTCATAAGTAAAGGGCCGGCTGGCTTGACCGTTAAGGGTGCTGTAACCCCCGAAAGTACACTCCAGTCCAAACCAAAAAAAAAATTATTTTTTGTGTTTGTGAATTGTGTGCGCAGTAGCCGCACGTGCATCAACAAAGTAGTGCCAAGCGTGCGCCTGTGTCATAAGTAAAGGGCCGGCTGGCTTGACCGTTAAGGGTGCTGTAACCCCCGAAAGTACACTCCAGTCCAAACCTAAAAAAAAATAATTTTCTGTGTTTGTGAATTGTGTGCGCAGTAGCCGCACGTGCATCAACAAAGTAGTGCCAAGCGTGCGCCTGTGTCATAAGTAAAGGGCCGGCTGGCTTGACCGTTAAAGGGTGCTGTAACCCCCGAAAGTACACTCCAGTCCAAACCAAAAAAAAATTATTTTCTGTGTTTGTGAATTGTGTGCGCAGTAGCCGCACGTGCATCAACAAAGTAGTGCCAAGCGTGCGCCTGTGTCATAAGTAAAGGGCCGGCTGGCTTGACCGTTAAGGGTGCTGTAACCCCCGAAAGTACACTCCAGTCCAAACCTAAAAAAAAATTATTTTCTGTGTTTGTGAATTGTGTGCGCAGTAGCCGCACGTGCATCAACAAAGTAGTGCCAAGCGTGCGCCTGTGTCATAAGTAAAGGGCCGGCTGGCTTGACCGTTAAGGGTGCTGTAACCCCCGAAAGTACACTCCAGTCCAAACCAAAAAAAAAATTATTTTCTGTGTTTGTGAATTGTGTGCACTGTGGCTGCACGTGCATCAACAAAGGAGCAGCGCCAAGCGTGCGCCTGTGTCCCATAAGTAAAGAGCCGGCTGGCTCATTTCTTAAAGGGTGGTGTAACCCACAAAGTGCACTACTCTCCAGCAAAAATAAAATAATATTTTCTGTGTTTGTGTGCGCTTTAGCCGCACGTATATATATCAATATAACATAAATGGAGGACCAAACTTTCTCCGATAAAAATAAAATAGGGAAAGATCAAGAACCTCTTCCTCCTAGTGCTGTTGCTGCTGCTGGGAGTTGTTCATCATCCCAGAGAGGAAGTAGGAACATCACTACTTTTACTAAACAATTGACCCTCCAACAGTCCCTAGCGATGAGGATGAAGTACGACAGCAGTCATCCTGAAGCAAAACGTATAACTGAGGCCTTGACTGCTATGTTGGTGTTAGACGTGCGTCCGGTATCCGATATTAGTGCAGTGGGATTTAGACAATTGATGGAGGTAGTGTGTCCTCGGTTCCAAATCCCGTCTAGATTCCACCTGCATCCTCAAAGCAGCAGCGACAAGCGTGCGTCTGTCTGTTAAAGGGTGGTGACACCCTCAAAGTGTGCTACACAAACAATTAAAATATTGTTCTTTTTTTTTCTGTCTTTGTGAATTGTGTGGGCTGTAGCCGCACCTGCATCCTTAAAGCAGCAGCGACAAGCGTGCGTCTGTCTGTTAAAGGGTGGTGACACCCTCAAAGTGTGCTACACAAACAATTAAAATATTGTTCTTTTTTCTGTCTTTGTGAATTGTGTGGGCTGTAGCCGCACCTGCATCCTTAAAGCAGCAGCGACAAGCGTGCGTCTGTCTGTTAAAGGGTGGTGACACCCTCAAAGTGTGCTACACAAACAATTAAAATATTGTTCTTTTTTCTGTCTTTGTGAATTGTGTGGGCTGTAGCCGCACCTGCATCCTTAAAGCAGCAGCGACAAGCGTGCGTCTGTCTGTTAAAGGGTGGTGACACCCTCAAAGTGTGCTACACAAACAATTAAAATATTGTTCTTTTTTTTTTGGTCTTTGTGAAATGTGTGGGCTGTAGCCGCACCTGCATCCTTAAAGCAGCAGCGACAAGCGTGCGTCTGTCTGTTAAAGGGTGGTGACACCCTCAAAGTGTTCTACACAAACAATTAAAATATTGTTCTTTTTTTTTCGGTCTTTGTGAAATGTGTGGGCTGTAGCAGCACCTGCATCCTTAAAGCAGCAGCGACAAGCGTGCGTCTGTCTGTTAAAGGGTGGTGTAACTCTCAAAGTGTTCCAAAAAATAAAAAACTATTTTTTTAATGTGTTTGTGACTTGTGTGCGATGTAGCCACACTTGCATCCTCAAAGCAGCAGCGACAAGCGTGCGTCTGTCTGTTAAAGGGTGGTGACACCCTCAAAGTGTGCTACACAAACAATTAAAATATTGTTCTTTTTTTTTTGGTCTTTGTGAAATGTGTGGGCTATAGCCGCACCTGCATCCTTAAAGCAGCAGCGACAAGCGTGCGTCTGTCTGTTAAAGGGTGGTGTAACTCTCAAAGTGCTCCAAAAAATAAAAAACTATTTTTTTAATGTGTTTGTGACTTGTGTGCGATGTAGCCGCACCTGCATCCTTAAAGCAGCAGCGACAAGCGTGCGTCTGTCTGTTAAAGGGTGGTGACACCCTCAAAGTATGCTACACAAACAATAAAAATATTCTTCTTCTTTTTTCTGTCTATGTGAATTGTGTGGGCTGTAGCCGCACCTGCATCCTTAAAGCAGCAGCGACAAGCGTGCGTCTGTCTGTTAAAGGGTGGTGACACCCTCAAAGTGTTCTACACAAACAATTAAAATATTGTTCTTTTTTTTTCGGTCTTTGTGAAATGTGTGGGCTGTAGCCGCACCTGCATCCTTAAAGCAGCAGCGACAAGCGTGCGTCTGTCTGTTAAAGGGTGGTGTAACTCTCAAAGTGTTCCAAAAAATAAAAAACTATTTTTTTAATGTGTTTGTGACTTGTGTGCGATGTAGCCACACTTGCATCCTCAAAGCAGCAGCGACAAGCGTGCGTCTGTCTGTTAAAGGGTGGTGACACCCTCAAAGTGTGCTACAGAAACAATTAAAATATTGTTCTTTTTTTTTCTGTCTATGTGAATTGTGTGGGCTGTAGCCACACCTGCATCCTTAAAGCAGCAGCGACAAGCGTGCGTCTGTCTGTTAAAGGGTGGTGACACCTCAAAGTGTTCTACACAAACAATTAAAATATTGTTCTTTTTTTTTCGGTCTTTGTGAAATGTGTGGGCTGTAGCCGCACCTGCATCCTTAAAGCAGCAGCGACAAGCGTGCGTCTGTCTGTTAAAGGGTGGTGACACCTCAAAGTGTTCTACACAAACAATTAAAATATTCTTCTTCTTTTTTCTGTCTTTGTGAATTGTGTGGGCTGTAGCCGCACTTGCATCCTCAAAGCAGCAGCGACAAGCGTGCGTCTGTCTGTTAAAGGGTGGTGTAACCCTCAAAGTGTGCTCCACAAACAATAAAAATATTCTTTTTTTTTTTCTGTCTTTGTGAATTGTGTGGGCTGTAGCCGCACTTGAATCCTCAAAGCAGCAGCGACAAGCGTGCGTCTGTCTGTTAAAGGATTACATCGGTGACAGCATCCAAGTAGGCATGTCAGACAGTCCGTACCTGTACTGGCAGGAAAAAGAAGCAATTTGGAGGTCCCTGTACAAACTGGCTCTATTTTACCTGAGTTGCCCCCCCTCCAGTGTGTACTCCGAAAGAGTGTTTAGTGCAGCCGGGAACCTTGTCAGCGAAAGGCGTAGGAGGTTGCTTCCACAAAATGTGGAGAAGATGATGTTCATAAAATGAATTATCAACTCTTCCAGGGAGACCAGCCTCCAGAACGTACAGAGGGACCTGTGGTTCCAGCAGGGACGAATTAATACTCTGTGAGGATGAGGATGTACACACTGAAGAGGGTGAGGAATCGGTGGATGAGGAGGATGAGGATGACATCTTGCCTCCGTAGAGCCAGTTTGTGCAGGGACACATTAATTGCCAGCTTGTTTTGTGGGGGCCCAAACGAACCAATCATTTCAGCCACAGTTGTGTGGCAGACCCTGGCGCTGAAATGATTGATTTGTTAAAGTGTGCATGTCCTGTTTATACAACATAAGGGTGGGTGGGAGGGCCCAAGGACAATTCCATCTTGCACTTCTTTTTTTTCTTTGCATTATGTACAGTTTGGGGCCTAGTTTTTCTAACTGCCATCCTGTCTGCCACTGCAGTGTCACTCCTAGATGGGTCACGTGTTTGTGCCGCCCACTCGTGTCGCTTAGCATAGTCATCCAGCTACCTCGGTGCAACCTTTTGGACATGAAAACACTATTGTGAGGTGTGAGGTGTTCAGAATAGACTGGAAATGAGTGGAAATTAAGGTTATTGAGGTTAATAATAGCATAGGAGCAGAGAAACCAACAAATTCTGTGATTTTAGCTGTTTTTATGCTTTTTTAAAAAAAAATACAGATCCAAAACACAAAACCCAGAACCCAAAACACGGAAGGGTGGTTTTGGCAAAACCAATCCAGATCCAAAACACGAAGAAAGATCCAGATCCAAAACCAAAACACAAAACACACCCCTAGTAAAAGGGGATGTAATCCATTGTAATCAAATCAAATGAACCCACTGAGAAATCAAAGGCCCTTGGCCTAAAAGCTTTCCATCTGATTTAGCTGTATTAATGAGCAATCCAGAGATTCTGCCATATGCATGTATCTTATTTAACAGCATGAGGGGTAGCTACATAAAGGAGCTATAAAAGCCTAAATTTTTACTGTGTGAAATCCTATTCGCATTCCCTGAAAGGGTGGCAAGGTTATAAGGCTTCAGCCTAGGATCGGCTGTCTCTTACCTCCGTGCCGGCTTCCCCTGACTTCTCGTGCGGTCAGACATCTGGTGCGGCGGCGGGTGATGCGCTGAGTATTCTGCCTTAGGTGCTTGTGTCTTGGGGATCGTGGTTCCTGTCATGGGCGCTGCCATGACAGTCCTTCTCATGTGACAGTATCTCCAACCAATGGTAGCATGGTCGCGGTCCGCTGATGCTGTTCTCCTATCAACTGCTACCCCATGGTATATAACCGGCTCCAGGACTCCAGGAAGTTACCTGAACAATGTTTGTCATTCCTAGTGTATGCTAGCTGCGTCCTCGTTCCAAGTTCCTCTGAGATTACTTCCGTGTCTTCTCTGGTGTGTCTGACCATCTCTGCCGGAATGCTAACCCTGTGCTATCTTCAGTGCAACAGTGCATCATTTCATCTCAGCCTGTGTGCAACTCAGTATTACCATCTCTGCCAGTGTGCCAACTCTGTGCTACCTTCAGTGCAACAGTGTGTTACAACATCTCAGCCTGTGTGCAAACTCTGTGCTACCTTTAGCGTAATAACATCTCAGCCTGTGTGCAAACTCTGTGCTACCTTTAGCGCAACAGTGCGTAATAACACCTCAGCCTGTGTGCAAACTCTGCGCTACCTTTAGTGCAACAGTGCATCATACCACCTCAGCCTGTGTGCAACTTAAGTTACCTTCCGGAGCAGCAGTGCATTATACTACCTCAGCCTGTGTGCAAACTCTGCGCTACCTTTAGTGCAACAGTGCATCATACCACCTCAGCCTGTGTGCAACTTAAGTTACCTTCCGGAGCAGCAGTGCATTATACTACCTCAGCCTGTGTGCAACTTAGCGTTACCTTCTGGAGCAGCAGTGCGTCATACTACCTCAGCCTGCCCTGTATGCAACTTAGCGTTATCTTCTGGAGCAACAGTGCATCATATCACCTCTGCCTGTGTTCAATATTGAGGAACCATCTTTCAGCGCAATAGTGCGTCTAAACACCTCTACCTGTGGGTACCTCAAGTACAATTTCCTGGTGTAGCTGTGCCTCCTGGAAGGCATATTCCTCAGGCCACCATCTGTGTATATCTCTATTCCCACTGGGTTTGGATACCAGATCAAAGGACTGCGACCTGCTTGCTGGGTGCAGCTAAAACCCATATCCCGATTGGTAAGGGTCACTGGTGAATACCTCCCAGCAGGTTAGACTCTGCACCATTGATAGGGTCTCGTTAACATCCAAACTCTGTGGATGAGGGGACCATACATTCAGGCCCCTCGCCTCCGATTTCTCCCTCAACCTCGGACCTCTGCTTTCAACCCCTCAGTGGCAAGCATGACACCGGTCTTGTAGTATGAAGGAAAGGATCAAAAGACAAATTAAAGAGTACTGGAAAATATGGACATCCTTGACGGGTTTCCTTGGTTCTGATCAATTTTCAAGCGCAAGAGTTTTATAACATTATGTATATATTTTGGAGAGTAGGTAACACATGGTTGGAGTAAGGTGTTGCCATTTGTTGCTGGGAAACTACTTGGTTCTGGTTGTCCTAGATTAGGTTTTACAGTAGTAGTGGTGGTGGAAGAATGTTGTAGCTGGATGGTAAAAGTAAAGTATTATTTGCTAATGTGTGGGTAAATTAAATAAAACATGAAAATAAATAAAATACAATCAATTTAATATTAATGAAAATAGAATTAGTAATTAGGATAATTAAATAGATGTTTACAGATTAGATGGAAGATGAGAGAAGATATAAAGTATAATGCTATTGGACGAATAGTTTTGAAGAGTAGAAAGTAAAAAAAAAGTAGAAAAGAATTAGGGGCAAATTTACTAAGATTCGAGTTTGGTCGAGTTAGCAATCTCTGGAGAGTTTGTGCAGTTTTGTCCTTTCGCAAATTTACTAATGACAAATCTGGGGAAGAAATCTCCTTTGCTATGGGAAAATACTAGAGAGTTAGCAAACTCTCTTCACTTCACCATCGGCTAAACTCGAGTAACTTTTCACTAATGAAGATAGGATTCGGGAATTCACCAAGAGGAAAGTTTATAAACTCTCATGAGAACGGACAACAGTCCTGTAAAAATTTGTGAAATCAATTCACCTGCATGTGAGCTGCGAGTTTGGCAGAAACATACACAGATCGGTGTGATCTATGTATGTTTCTGCCTACAAATAGTAAAAAAAAAAAAATTACGTAGGGTCCCCCCCAAAAGCATAACTAGCCCCGGACTGCACAGCCATTCTTGGTTCCAAAAATGATGGGGAACAAAACGTGAAGTGTTCCCCTGTAGTTTAGGAACCAGCACCTGGCTGCAGGGCCTGTCCTGGTTTTTAATATAGGGGGAAAAAATGCGTATGGGTCCCATATATTTAAAACCTGCACCAGACCAAAACCAACTGAGGTGTAATGCCGCAGCCAGGAGACCCTATCTCCAGGTCTCCATGGCCAAAGCATTTGCACCCCAAGCTGGTCAGCCCAAGCCAGGGATCTCAGGGGAGGTGGGGACCACCCCAAGAAGGGGTCCCCTCTCTCCTGAAACCACAGGCTTGAGCTGAAGCCCGGGGCTCTTCCCCGCACCCCTGGGCTGTGGGTATGAGGGTAAAAATGGTGGCAATAGTTCTAAACTATTGTATTTTACAGTGGTACTACAGGCAGTGGTGTAACTAGGGCAGGTCCACTGGGGCTTGTGCCCTGGGCACCGTGGGACCAGTGGCATGTGGGGGGTGACACCGGCCATGGGACTGGCCCGTCCTAGTTAGCCAGTGTAGTGCCGACTGCGGTGCAGTCAGCACTACACATTTACTCAGGACCGGCGCTAGGCTTCCCTGCGCCCAGCACCATCCTGTGCTGCACAGCTGAGCCCCTTCCCCCCCTGAGTGCAAACCCATTAGCGCTAGGTGGAGGGTGGGAGGCGGGCTCAGGCTAGTGCATTTACACACACATCGCCGCCAACACAGCAGCGATGTGTGTGTTAATCAGCAGCCAATGAAAGTTAGACAGACTCTCATTGGCTGCTGCTGCTGCACCCACTGCAAGGGCCGGGTTGGAGCTCACTAATGAGCTCCGACTTCTGGCTCCTGCAGTGGGTAATGGGGGGCTACATAAGGAGGACCGCTACTGGGGGTACTGTATTAGGGGCATTACTGGTGGCCTGCATAAGAGGGACCACTACTGGGGACATTTCATACTGGGGGTACTGTATAAGGGGCACTACTGGTGGCCTGCATAAGGGGGACCACTACTGGGGCACTGCATAGGGGGGACTGTATAAGGGGCACTGTATTAAGGTGCATATGGAATGGAAAGGAATGTTCACAGTGACGAGAAAGGGGTGTGTGTCATGTTGCCACGCCCCATTTTAAGTGACCCCGCCCCTTGTGACCACGCCCATTTTTCAGCACGGGCACATAGGGGGGTGGGGGCTTCATTGTAAAATTTGCCCTGGGCTCCAAATACCCTAGTTACGCCACTGACTACAGGTGCCAGCATGCCTGCCCTTTTGCACTTGTGGAACTACAAGTGCCAACAGGCTGCCGACCCCCATACCCCCACTATAAAATAAATAGTTAAAAAAAAGACAGAACACAGACACCATAAATAGTACAGTTTTATTACACACCTACCTACCTCACTCACACATACTTACCTGTGCCAGCTGGTCGGTCCACTTCTTCCATGTAGAGTACCTGGAATAAAGATCCTATACTCACCTCCATCCTCACGCTGGTCTCAGTAGCATCCAGGGGTCTTTAAATAAAAAACTGCACCTGATCCATATACTTACTGTAACGGTGTATGTGTGTGACCACATACACCGCTGCCTGGCTCCTGACTGATCAGTGTGAACTGTCAGGAGCCGGCAGCCAATCAGCGGCCGCTAACTGTAGTGAGGCCGCTGATTGGCTCTGGCTCCTGACTCACTGACCAGCCAACGTGGGAACTGTCAGGAGCCAGAGCCAATCAGCGGCCATTCTACAGTTAGCAGCCGCTGAGATCCCTGGCTTGGGCTGACCGGCTTGGGGCCTGAATGCTTTGGCCATGGAGACCCGGAGATAGGGTCTCCTGGCTGTGGCATTACACCCCGGCCGGTTTGGGTCTGGTGCTGGTTTTAAATATAGGGCGACCCCTATGCATTTTTGCCCCCCTATTTTTGCCCAGCAAGGTGCTGGTTCTTAAATTACGGGGGAACTCTACACATTTTGTTACCCGTCATTTTTGGAACCAGGACTGGCTGTGCAGTCCGGGGCTGGTTATGCATTTGGGGGGGACCCCACGTCATTTTTATTTAACATTTAACCCATTTTTTACAGCTACAACACACAACCAGCCTTCACATATCTCACTGATATGTGCAGGCTGCTTGCTTGTGAGAAATTTGCAAAGAGAAAACACTGCAATCTCGGGGGAGATATCTCGATCAGCTTCACCATCACCATCTTACTCTCAGCTAAACTCACTTCTTTGTAAATTTGTGAGTTTCAGGAGCCTCAAATCACCTGAGTTTCGGGGATGCTAATCGAGTTGAAAAAAAACCTCAATCAGACTCGATTCTTGTAAATTTACCCCTTATAGTGATATGAGATGGAATCGGTATGGGATGCCAGCAGTCGGGATCCTGGTTGTCAGTATGCTAACCCTCTCCCTACCCTAACCTCCCCCCAAGTGTTTGAACCTAAAATCCCCCTCCCAACACCCTAAATTTAGTGCCGTAGGGAAGGTGATACGGCCAGTGCCTGCGCACATGGCAGAATCCTCCAAGGTCACCGGCCGCAAACTGCCCAGCTCCGGTAGTTTGCATGAATAGACCTCCTGCAGTGGAAAAAGGTATGCGCTCAGAGGGAGGAGGGGGTGGGGGAATGAGAAGGGCGGCAATGCAGCACAGGGCGCACTGCCGTCCTGATACGGTGCTGCCTAAACCTAACCCTCCCCCTAGTGCCTAACCCTAACCCCGCACCCTAGCCCTCCACCACACCCGGCTACTTACCTTCGGTAACTCGGCAGAATGTCAGAGCTGGGATAGTGATAGACGTCAGGGTTCCAGCGCCGGTAATATCAGTGCCGCCATCGCAGCCGTCGGGATATTGACTGTATCCTATGAGATATATAGGGACATGGGCACAATCTGGCACTTACAGGATGTAAATAGGGAAAACTGAAATTATTTCTTTGCTGACAGAATTATACTTACATTAAGTAAACCTATAGTATAACCTCCTTACTAAACCTACAAAATGATCTAAAAAAATCTATTATGTCAGTTTTTCTATCAATACCTTCAAATCTCAAGCTATGAATATACTGGTATCTATTTCTAAAGATTGTTCTTTAAGTAGTGGTACTTTTCAAATGGCTTCCTGGCGATAGTTTTAACTTTTTTGCCGTAATTCTGGTGGATCCCAATGCGTTCTGGTATCCTTGTCTATCGGTGAACTTCTGAAAACACTCAGTAGGACTTTTCGCCAATTCCAGATTGTGTATCAGTAGAGCGCATACGTGGGCAAGAGAGTCTGCACATGCACACTTAACTGAGACACTTGTCTTCACACACTTGGATCAGTTAAGTCACGCATGCCCAGTGAACATTTACAGTTGCATTGGTATTGTGCATCTGCAAAACGGAACTTGCTCTTGCGTAGTACCAGTTTTGACCTGGAACGCGAATCACTGAAGGGTAAGTACAGTATAACGCCATCCTGAAATGGTGCTATGCTTTCATCTAAAACTGTGGGCAATGGTCACTTTCCCCAGACAGACTTTCTAGCACTAGAAAATGAGTGAAGCAAGCGCTAATACCTATCAGTTCCATCAAGAATGCTGCCTGTGAGGTAGATAGGGGCTCACCTTCCCTAAAAGACTGTATCAATGTAAAATAATACCTCTAGCGCTTCATATATTAAACCTATACATGTCCTATGTCTATCAACGCCACAGTTAGAGTTGGTAAACGTCAAATATTTAATTGTAATATAGGTAATATTTATACACAATACATAATATATGCAATATGAGAAAATTTAATAATCAGATAAAAAACTAATACAAAATATATAAAATATATAGACATACATAAAAACAAACATAAAAACAACAGTGCAGCCCCTTGGTTGATAGAAAAGAAGGGAAAAAGATACACTGCTGAGCGCTTTCCTTTCCCTTCTAGGCTATATATAAAATGGGGTCTATAAGAGTTCAATTCAGTCCAATATGCAGGGTAGTAAATCATATAGTATAGTCTCACCGTACTGTATAATGTCCTGTGTTCTAAATCCAACGGTCCTGCAGACAGAGAGTAGGAATGGTTTGCCGGCAAACTAGGGGGTAACTGACGCACTGCAAGTATCCTGGTGTACCCATCTCATTATCAACGCGTTTCACCTATTGAATAGGCTTCCCAATTTAAAAAAAACACATTATAGGTGGCAGTTTTGTGAGTGAAGTGTATACATTATTATTTGCAGTGAATCTGAAAATGTGATTCTGTGATAAATGAGTTCAACCAGAGAAGTGCATTTTTAGGCGCACACAGAAATAGTTTCGGTGACACCTCATTATTTGTTTAAGCCACCTGTACAGATAAAATAAGCAACATTTGGCTGGTTAACAGATATTAATGGGTAGACATCATTGTTTACACTTCTCTACAGTGCCCACCTACAGGTTTTCTGCCTCTCTGTACATTGTGTCACACTTCTACTTTGCAGAGCCATAATGCAGAAAGGTGCTATTCACATTGATATGTGATGGGCAGACAAGATTCACAAAAAACCAAGATGATTTGCTGTACACTGGTAAATTACCTCTAATGTGTGCTGCTGGTAACTGATCAGTCTGTGCATGAGCAAGTTCAGTGGTGAGCACAACTCAAGGATAAGCTAGCTGAGTCAGTGACGTCACTAGAGGCTGTGAACTCTGCAAGACTATACAACATAGATAATCCGTAGTTCTGATTTGGGCATACACTATACAATTATTGGGCCGATCCGCCCGATATCAGCGGATCGCCCTGATAATTGTACTGTGTGTGCGGCCGACCGATGCTAAAATATCAACTGGTTGGGCATGCCAGATTGTCACACATGTCCGTTTGATGCAATATTTTGCACTGTAAGTTAAATGTCGGCTGTATCAGGCAGTGTATGCCCATCCATGGCCGACCGACAGACATTTCCCCTGGTCCTTTACAGGTAAGGAATGGGGAAATGTCTTCTCCCCAGGGACGGAGCGCAGATATCGGGGCCGATACACTGTCAGATATCTAACAATGTATGCCCGTGATATCTGCAGGGTGTCAGGCAGGGCTGGCTCTATGGGTGTTCGACCAGTGCAGTCGCACAGGGGCACCACCCATAGAGGGCGCACCCCTTCCCAACATCCTGATTTCACTGTCCCGCTGTTCCACCCGTGGGCCGAAGTGGCCCGCGGGTGGTCAAATCAGGAGGTTGGAGACCCCCACCGCCACAGCTGTGCAGCAGTGCTGGACCCCTGGAGTGTGAATGGATCCCACGCGCATTCACTGACGGCAGAGGGCTGGGGGAAGCCCAGCCAGTGACGGAGGGCTGGGCTTTACCCCAGCCTGACATTACTTGGGGGTGTGCAATGCGGGCACGCCTCCAAATAACATCACACTTGGGGCGTGCCTATGGAAATTAAGCCACACCTCCAATTTTGGTCACTCGCGGCTGCGCCGTGAGCGATTACACTAGTTATATTTATATGTCTAGCCAGAGCCGTGCCCTGTGCAGCGAGGGACCCGAATGCCCAAACCTAGGGGGCGTGGCCTAATTACCATAGGCCATGCGACCTAAATGACGCTAATTGGGGGCTTGCCTGCATAGCATGCCCCCCATTTAACGTCAGGCTGGGGACGAGCACAGTACTACGTCAGTAGCTGGGCTACCCCCAGCTCTCTCCCTGCACTGAATGGATGCTGTGTGCATGCACGCAGCATCCATTCTCCTTCTCCGGGCCCTGCACCACCGCACAGCTGCGGCAGTGGAGGGGCCCAACCTCCCGACCACCCGTGGGACACTTCGTCCCGCTGGTGGAACAGCGGGGCAGTGCCCGACAAATGGCTGAAATCGGGACAGCTGCCACCAAGTGCACAGCTGATTATGTCAAAACTGCACGGACTGTACAGACCAGGCACCTTTATTATTCTCCCTGGTTTTTGGGGCAGAGGTGAGGACTGCTGCAAAGCGAGTTCTATGGAACTTTTTTACATTGTTGGATGTTATGTTACATCGTTCAAACCACTAACACACCATACTAAGTGAACTTCTTCTGCTTTGGCTAACCAATGTGCTTGATCCTCAAAACTTGCACTAATACTGACTGTGATCAAATGTTTGGAACTTATGCTGTGCTGCTGCTGACTGCTTACTACTAATCCTATAGACCGGTTATACTTCATCCATTATTGATATTAAGCACATAATATTTTATTTGTATATATTTTATAAAAAGCGTATGCACTAGATAATTGGATTTTGGCCATATTGTTTTCCACCATGCTATTGCATAATGTTTTTAATGATATCTGATTAATTGTTTAATCGTAATAAACACATATTTTTTTTCAAACCAGCAGCTGTGTGTATCGCGCTCCCATTCTTCTATTTGCTTGGTCTGATTTTAGTGGGTGGATTTCCAGTTCCACTTTTGTAGGTGAAGCTACCATAGCTGCGTTTTGTAAAACATTTAAATATTCCAGCTACATATTAGCGCCCACTTTTTAGCTATTTCTCTGAAACCGGGAACGGCTGGGAGGGGTGCGCCCTCTGTGGGGTGGTGCGCCTGTTCGATCCCACTGGTCAAACGCCTCAAGCCGGCCCTGGTTTCTAACCTATATTTGTAATATAGGAGTGCCATAAATTGATCTGCCCTAGATATTTGTGATTTGTTTGTTCCCCCTATATGTATTGAAATTACACGAAGAAGAAGATATCTTTTTATGAACCCTCTACAGACCATATACTACATTCAATAAAATTTTCTCCATAGACCTTCAGTGGAGCGCAGAAAAACATTTTGACTTTTATTGACATTTACCCCCATCAGGAATGATAATCCCTGGTGTTTTTACTAGTTGATCCTTTCCTGCTCAGGGAAACTATTTATTTGTACCATATTCTCTTCTTTTATACCTATCTTTTCCCTGAAAATACCATAATACCTGGGACTCGAGCCCATCACCTTTCACATGGCAGCCAGACACCTTAAACATGAAGCTATCTGCCCCATAATTTCTGATGGCATTTCTGAACACAGCCACCGATTACCAAGCCAGGTGTTTCAAGCACACCGCGAGTACCCTTGCCGGTGAGTTGAGCTGCCGGGCCAGGGTACATACACGGATCTCCCCGCCGCTGATATTTGCGGCATATACACTATCTGTAGCTCTCTTTCTATACCTGTTCTGATGGACAAATCTTGCTGCAGGTGCAGCTTCACCAGTGCTCTCCTACATCTAGAGCGTTATACTGCATAATTATTTTGTAATCATGCACAGGAAAGGCAACTCGAGGGGGAGGTGTCTGTCCGGGCTGCAATTAGCAGAGAGCAGCTTCAATTGGAAGCAGCTGCTCTACCTTTCGGGCAGCCCTACAGGGCTACTTGGGACTGCAAACAATGCAGACCCCAGAAGCCTGTGTTATGTGCATGCACGGCGCCACCGCCGCTCATGCGCTGGTTCCGGCGCCTGCCAGATCCGGCCGCCCATGGACAGACTAACAGTATTGGCAGCCCCCCTCAGGTAAGAGGGCAGGAGCCGCTGCTGAGTCTAATGCAACCATTTACACCATAGACATAAGGTGAATATCAACTGGAACTGGAGAGAAAAAATGTGTGTCTCTAAGAATGTGCTGGGTTGTACAGTTTATAATGTTTTAGGGGACTACTGTTTGTATTGTGATACATTGTGTAAATTTTATTTACACTTGGCACTGATTGTTTTATAGATAGGACTCCAGCAGTCTATAGGCTGTTATGGGAAGCAATTTGCTAAATATGATGAAGTTCAGACCGCTCATTAATTCAGTGATTTAGCTAAAGAGCCTTATTGGCAAACCTTTCTCTGGTTACAATCCCAGAATCATCAAGAAGCCATTAAAAGGTACATCCTCCTATATACGTATGAGCTAAGCCTCCTTTCCTGTTGTGTGATGGTGGTAAAATTTATCAAAAGTCCTTTGACAGGGAAAGTAGATGTTTTTGCCAGAAAAAGGTCTTGTTTTCACTTTATCCAATACAATAAAGTATATCTCTGTGGACAGTAAGATTAGCTGGATTTCACTTTTACATGCGGAAAGATAATTAACAAGTATCGCAGCAGTATTTGTACCACCTCAATACAGGGACATGCAGTCAGGGTAGACAGGAGAGGCAGAGCCTTCACTGTCATACTACTTATAACTTATAAACATCTTCTTTGTTTATTGTAATTATTTTTATAGTTAACACTCACCAGCTTTGTGTAGCTCCATGGGACTGCAGTGAGATGAGAGATGAGGAAGCAACACCTCAGCCTCTCTTCTGTAGTCAGACACTGCTTGCAGAGCTGGGGGTGGGGCCACCCCACTGGCAGTAAGCTGCACAGAAAGTGATCTAATAGAGGCATGCCCCTGAGTATTGGGGGCATGCCTTGAGCACTGATGGACACCTTGGATGTGTCATGTGATCAGGAAGTGCACTGCAGAGTTTAGAGATCGGATCTCAGTCAACAGCAGCAAGAGAACACACAGTGATGCAGGTAGGAGAATCAATGGACACTGAAGCCTAGTGTAGTGAGGGGAGAGTTACAGTGAGTAGGGGATAAGACAGGTTCCTAGCACACAGACTCAACTCCATGTGTGCCTCCCCAGCCATTGACCTCTCCACACGTCAGTGCCTCAATATCTGTTCTGTAATCATCATCTTAGAAAGAAAAAAACATTTCATCATTAGGGTGAATCAGCCAGTGAATGAACACTACCAGTGAATGAACATTTTCAGGTTTATTACAGTATTGTTGAACTTTAGTGCATACAGAGGTCCATTCATAATGCTAATTATCGATGTCCGGAAAGCCCCCGATAATTAGCATCATGAATGGACCCCTGTATTCCAGACAGCCCCCGATAATTAGGTATCCAGCTCGCTGCGAGTAGCATTGGTGGATACACTTGGGAGTGCTCGTTTACACTTCCTGCAGCAGTGTAACTAGCACTCCCAAGTCTGACTCGCAGTGCTGCTGCACAAGCGTGAACATCTTTTCATGCATGTGCAACCTACGGTGGAAGGGGCCGGATGGGGGTGGATCTCTCTTCGCAAGCCGGGTGTCCTTCTCATAGAAAGGAGCTGCGGTCGGGGAACAAACGCCATCTGAAGATGGTGTAAGTTCACGCAGTGAAAGTCCGAAAGTTTTTCGGACTTTAATGAATTTAGGTCCCATACTATTGTATGAGGACAGTGGGGCATATCGGGGCAGAAAGGTAAGCAGGATATATCTGTAATATCTTCTGTTTTACATTTATAATGAATAGCCCTGACACTTAATTTACACCTACCTTTGTAGAAATTAAGTGATGATGTGTGGACCCCACAATCTTAGATTCAATCTATTGAATATGTTTTATAGATGTAAGTCATATCATTAATTTACTACACTTGCCTGTTCACTTGCTAGCATTGTGTGTTCATTCACTGGTAATTTCTACACCTCTCTTGTTTTTTGGTTGTAAAATTCTAACTATGCCTTAAATTTTTAACCCAAAAATGTATTTTAAAAGTATACATAGCAATAATGATGGTAAATGTATCAAAATAGTTTTTATGCTGTATCTTCTACACCGTCCCCTTAAATATGAGAATTCCCTTAACCATTCATTCATTGGACGATTCACACCCTAATTCCTGCTTCCAAATGTGTATTATTATCATTTTTTTCAGTCTCTTTATTAAGGAAGGGGCGTTCTAACTAGTTCTTACTGTGTTTATTATCAAATATAATATACCAACGATAAGTAAAGAGAAACTGTGGTCCCATTAGTGGTACTTTCTTACTTAAGCATAGAATAGTAATATTTACACTATTACTTCACCCCTCATGGTATGACTCAGAAACATATGGATTTATTGTAAATACTTATATTTTATTTAACCCTCACCTTTCTTTTTCCAGGGGTTATTGGTTATCATTAAAAGGTACTGGAGGATCTTGGAGTAGAGGAGAGGAACAGTTTCAATAAACCTTTCTGCGACTTCAAATAAATTGTTTGTACGTAATTCCTTATGTAGGGATGATTCATAAATTCCATTCTGAAACTGTAAAATAGTTTATTATTAAAATAAATAGATGGGGATTAGTCATGTATCCATACTGTTGTATAATATTCCTTCTAGTCACTACTAGTCTGGAAGATGTAATAATTGCTGTCAAAATTGCACTGGCATGATCTTCCTGCATAGGCAAAATATATATTTTGTATGTGTGTTTTTCCTAATTGATAGTAAAGTCTGTCACTTCCTCAATTTTATCAAATATCAATTGTAAAGTTTGATGATGATCAGATATGTAAAGTGATATAAATCATCAGTGAAAGCTGTATGTTTAATTTCCGTATCACCTACAGCTTTAATTTTAAATCTGCAGATTTCTTAATTAAAGGCTCAAGGGCTAAATGAAATAGTACTGGAACAAGGGGTGTGTGTACTATGCAGTACCTATAGTCTGTGGTCAACGTGGAACTTTAGAAGTGGCAGGAGTGAAAATATAATTTTTAACAAATTCTCTTATTACAATAATTTCCTGAAGATTCATCCAACATGCATTATTAAAAACATTTTTGACAACTAAACTCCATAGCATATGTAACAGGGTTCTTTATTTTATAAGAGGCAGCCACTATTGTAGCTATAGCAGTTCTACAGCATATTCATTTTGTGTTCTGGGGCAGTGAGGGAACTGGACATATGCACATTGCGCATAAGGGGAAGGTAAAACAGTGCATCTGCAGGGCAAGGTTTTTGTCCCAAAGGCCTTTGAAACAGACTGGGAGGGGTGCTGAGAAATTCAATAGACTTCTTTAGCACATAGGTCCTATAGCGATCACCTCCCCTTTTGGTTACCCCAACATGTTGGACTCCTATGATTTTTAAACCTGATGGATTACCCTCATGGCACTTTGCAAAATGTTGGGACACACTATGAAACTGATATTTCTTAAGTATATTAAGCCGATGTTCCCTCATTCTCATTTTAAGCTTGAAAGTAGTTCTGCTAACATACTGGAGGCCGCATGGGCACTCCAGTACATAGACGCAGAACATAGTGTTGCAATTGATGAATTCCTGAATGGGAAATGATTCCTTGCTTACACTTGACATAACTGATTGAGCCTTGTTTATAATAAGGCTACATGTGATACATCGGGTACTCCTGCACCTGTAACAGCCCTTGGGAAAAGATGGAAGCCAATTGTATCTACTGGATTTGGCAGGAACTACAGTTCTGATAGTACTAGGAGTTAAAATGCTAAGATCCTAAGGGTATTTTTAATTTAACAGATAAAGTACTCACTGAACCTCAAAGGATTTAACTTTTCTCCCAGTCAGGACCCAAATATGTTTGACCTTTTTGTTGAACTTAATCAGTTCGTACGTAATTTATGCAGAAAGAGATATTTTGCATCAAAAAAACTTACTTAAAGAGGATGAATGCTCCCCTATATTATTAGGTCAGTCAGATGCTGATACCATATCCATGTTACAGAGTCTGTGGGAGGAAAATAATACTAGTGAAGGGGCAATGACTGAGGATTTTTGACATAGAAATTTCAGGTACTATTAATGTGAGAAATAAATTAAAAAATAAGTCATCCTTTTATCCTGTTGGACATAAATCTAATACTATAATGTATTTTTACAAAAAACTGTTGATGATTTTCAGAAAATCTGTTCCAGTAAATCCAATTGGTCTAATCTAAATAAACAAGAACAGAAAGTCCTCAGAGAGCTTGAAAAGGATCTTTCAATTGTCATTAGGAGTGCCGATAAAGGGGGGGGAGTTGTGTTATTATCCAGAGATTATTATTTAAAAGAGGTTGTTCAACAACTTGGCGTGTCCTTCTACAGAGGATCTCTGGTGATCCAACTACTACATTTCAAGAGGATTATCTTCAACTATTAAATGGGGCCCCTCATTATGTAATTTCAAAGGATGAATTTATGTTTTTGAATATTTCATTTCCTATCACACCTTTGTTTTATCACATCCCTAAAATTCACAAGTCACTAACTGCACCACCTGAGAGACCTATTATTTCTGGTATAGGGTCCCTCACATCTAATTTATCACAATTTGTTGATTATTTGTTACAGAAATTCATTGTTAATTTGAAATCACATTTAAGGGACACCATGCACCTTCTTAACACCATTAAAAATATATAATGGAATTCCAAGTATGCATTTCTTTCATTAGACATACAAGCATTGTACACACATATATCGCATGACCAAGGAGTTAAAGCAGTAGCCAGTTTTCTGGAAATGGATACAGACATATCCATTGAATTAAGAAATTTCATACTGAATTCCATCACTTTTATTTTAAAACACAATGATTTCACTTTTGAGGATCACTATTTTTTACAGGAGGGAATGGCCATGGGCACTAGGTGCACCCCCAGTTTTTCAAACTTATATATGGGAGTATTCGAACAGATATATATTTTGGGGGGCCCATTTGCAGCAAACCTAGTGTACTATGGCCATTATATACACTACGGTTCAAAGGTTTGGGGTCACTTAGAAATTTCCTTATATTTGAAAGAAAATAACTTTTTTTCAATGTTCTGTTCGAGGAGGAAATTGGCTCCAATCAAGCACTGTCCACAGGGCATGGCATGGTGTTGCAAAATGGAGTGGTAGCCTTCCTTCTTAAAAATCCCTTTTATCTTGTACAAATCTCCCACTTTACCAGCACAAAAGCAGCCCCAGACCATCACATTACCTCCACCATGCTTGACAGATGGCGTCAGGCACTCTTCCAGCATCTTTTCACTTGTTCTGCATCTCACAAATATTCTTCTGTGTGATCCAAACACCTCAAACTTTGATTTGTCTGTCCATAACACTTTTTTCCAATCTTCCTCTGTCCAATGTCTGTGTTTTTTGCCCATATTAACCTTTTCCTTTTATTGGCCAGTCTCAGATATGGTTATTACTTGGCCACTCTGCCTAGAAGGCTAGCATCCCGGAGTCGCCTCTTCACTGTAGACGTTGATGCTGGCATTTTGCGGGTATCATTTAATGAAGCTGCCAGTTGAGGACTTGTGATGCATCTATTTCTCAAACTAGAGACTCTAATGTACTTGTCCTCTTGCACAGTTGTGCACCGGAACCTCCCACTTCTCTTTCTACTCTGGTTAGAGCCTGTTTGTGCTGTTCTCTGAAGGGAGTAGTACACACCGTTGTAGGAAATGTTCAGTTTCTTGGCAATTTCACGCATGGAATAGCCTTAATTCTTAAGAACAAGAATAGACTGTCGAGTTTCATATGAAAGTTCTCTTTTTCTGTCCATTTGGAGAGTATAATTGAACTCACAAATGTGATGCTCCAGAAATTCAACTAGCTCAAAGCAAGGACAGTTTTATAGCTTCTCTAACGAGCAAACCCATTTTCAGCTGTGCTAACATAATTGCACAAGGGTTTTCAAGGGTTTTCTAATCGTCCATTAGTCTTCTAATGCACTTAGCAAACACAATGTACCATTAGAACATTGGAGTGATGTTTGCTGGAAATGGGCCTCTATACACCTATGTAGATATTCCTTTAAAAACCAGATGTTTGCAGCTAGTATAGTAATTTACCACATTAACAATGTATAGAGTGTATTTCTGATTAATGTTATCGTCATTGAAAAAAACAGTGCTTTTCTTTCAAATCTAAGGAAATTTCTAAGTGACCCCAAACTTTTGAATGGTAGTGTATATACATTATATATATATACATATATATATATATATATATATATACATTTTGCAAAGTGCCATTAGGGTAATCCATCAGGTTTAAAATCATAGGAGTCCAACATGTTAGGGTAACCAAAAGGGGAGGTGATCGCTACAGGACCTTATGTGCTAAGGAAGTCTATTGGATTTTTAGGTTACATACATTATTTCCCACTGGTCTCAATGACAACATAGATTTTGAATCGTTCTCTTAACATCTACTGTGAATCCAGCGAGTCTTAGTTAGGAGGTCTATCTGGGTCTTTAATGGTGAGGATATTTTTGCTGGCATTAGTATGCTTTTTAGTTATCATACAATACATCTGGACTGCTTTGGCAAGTCGAGTGGTCTATGGATGTAGGTTGGAATGCCACACATTAATGTAGTTGAGGGGTTTATCCAATTCATATAGGTCAAAATAGGGGTTTTATTATTTTTTGGTATCTTGTATTATCTATTCTATCAGTAGTAAGATTGGGTAATGAGGTTCACCTGATTTTATAGTGGGAGTTTGACTCGCACTAAAATATAGGAATGAAGATAAATATGTATATCTTTCAAGTATTCATTGAACCTTTCTCTATGCTTTATATATTAATTTTTATAACATTGTTCTCAATAAATGTAAGATGTAATATAATAATATGAAAATGTATATCTATCTTGAGTCACATGGTATTTGGAAAACTATGTTTGATTATTGTAATACCCTGGTGTTGTAGTGGTAAATACTCTCCCTTATATATGGAGAGACTGGGGTTTGAATCCCAGTATGGGATTCTGAGATTATTTTGTGTTTTTAATTTAATAGGGATTATCAGTATGTTTAAATATTCAATTGTTTTGAATGTTTTAAATCAAGACACCATTCATTTTTTTACAATTTTAAGTTTAGCAATGTTGTTTTATTGAATAGTATTTATTATGGATATGAATCGTGCATGTCTATATTTATAACTTCATGAGATTTTTTGTCTACAGCATTTAGACACAAAAAGACTCAATTAAAAGAAATGCTGATCTGAGCACACCTAGGTCAACAGGTGTGGATAAAATGTTGATTGGCAAGTTAAATAATTGAATGAAGAAGCAGGTATATAAGGACGTCCTGTCCTGTATATGATTCCTCTTTGATAAAGCCCCCATATTGGAGTGAAACCGGTCAGAGATTTACCTGCCAGTGATTATATATTACAGTAGCTTTGCTGCCACGCTACTGAAATTGGGATCTTGTGCTGTGGAAGCCTAATAGACTGAGGGCCTTATTCAGACCTGGTCGCAAGCGCTGAGCGCTTGCAACCGGGTTGATGTTTGCCCACTGGGCAAGCGCATGTTGGAGCCGGCTCCGACGTGCGCATGCGCGAGACCCGGCTAGCGACGGGCGCTCCGTCGCTATGGGTCTCGCACCAAAGGGGGTAAGCTGTCGATGGTGATTGACAGCTCGCCCCATTTGGAAGGTGGGCGGGGGGGTGGCCGGCCAAACGGAGGTGTTCACGACGGAACGCTTGCCATTTGGGGGCGGCCCCACTGACATCAGCAATGATGTCAGTGGGGAGCTTCCTTTTCGATCAGAGCAGGAAGCTCCCTGGGGCTTGCGCTTGCTGAGATCCAACCTTAGGGTCTCGTCGCAAGCCAAGATGGTCGCGATGGTCCTGCTCACTTTGCTTGGGATTGTGCATTGGAAAGTCCCTTGGTTATCAGCTGCACACGTGAAACACTGACCAGACCCCCACTACTTACCAGGAGTGTCCACTGTGAGCGTGCTTCATAGGTTGTGTTTCCTTCCAAACTCAACGGATTGTTCATGGGACTCTGTAACTAGGTATTGATGTGGTGAGAGACTGGGATAACAGTGTGCGCACTTATATCATACAGAAAGAGCTTTATATATTTATTATTGGATTTTCCACATGTCATTAATTTCACAAGAGACTGCTCCAGGCATCAAAGATCCAGTGATTCATTTGTATTAGAGGCAGTATCTACTATATAAAAGTGAAAATTTGTCCTTCTGTCTTTCTATACAAATCCAGTTTACAAGCCAAGATCGTGAAATTTTACATACGAGCATATTAAAACATGGTGGAGGCAACTTAAAAAATTTGAAATCTAAATTAATTACTGTTAATTTTTAATTAATTAAAAAACACAATTTTTGCATAGCATTCGCCCTCTACAGGTCAGGTACGGAATTACAAAAGGATTTAGCTTAGCTACTACTTTTTCTTTTCTATCTTCTCTACTAAATCAATATTAATTACTGTTAATTTTTAATTAATTAAAAACACAAATTTTGCATAGCATTCACCCTCTACAGGTCACGTACGGAATTAGAAAATAATTTAGCTTATCTACTATTTTTTCTTTTCTATCTTCTCTACTATATAAAAGCAAAAATTTGTCCTTCTGTCTTTTTATACAAATCCACAGTTTACAAGCGAAGATCATGAAATTTTACATAAGAGTGTATTAAAACACGTCGGAGGCAACTAAAACATTTTAAATCGAAATTAATTACTGTTAATTTTTAATTAATTAGAAACCATAATTTTTGCTGGATGCTCATTGTGGGGCCTCACAGCATATGGGTAGGGCCTCGGAGCAAGCATTTTGTGTTGTCATATTTTGTCATGATCTTAATGTTTATTGTCAAAGAAAGCTTTAGCAGGCTTTGCCAGCATTCTCAGCTCTCTGACTATACCAAATTACGCAACTACATTCACTTCTTTCTTCCAACTGTGTTAAAAGGATGACTTTACAAGGACCCTGCTGTACTGTGAGCTGCCAAAATATTACACATGGAATGCTTCTCGAAAAGTTTTAATGCGCAGAAAACAGGGAATCGCTGTAGATGGTCATCCTGGTATCAGAGCAACATATGCTCTTGGCCGTGTTTACACTGTACATCCGACAAATTTTGAATGCTTCTATCTCGAAGTTTGCTTTACACTTTTACAGGTCCTACTTCCTTCAAAGACCTTAGGACTGTTGATGGGGAAGTTTGTCACATGTGAGGGTGAATAACACAGCTCCCAGCACACAATGATATGTGGTTTTGTGATTCTATAGCGGGATAGGGGACCGTACAGTGATGTTTGAGAGGGAATAACACAGCTCCTGGCACACAATAATATGTGGTGTTGTGATTATATAGGGGGTAGGGGACCGTAAAACATGTATAAAAGGGAATAACACAACTCCCGGCACAGAATGATATGTGGTGTTGCAATTATATAGGGGGATCGGATACCATATGGTTATATATGAGGGGGAATAACACAGCTCCTGGCACACACTAATATGTGGTGTTGTGATTATATAGGGGGAGGGGACTGTACAGTGATATATGAGTGGGAATAACACAGCACCCGGCACATACTGATATGTGATGTGGCCTGCCTAAGGAGAGGTTGGTTGGAGGATGATGTGTAAACATACATTCTTAAAATCCTGGGCAACACTGGCCCAGCTAGTATTTTATATATTTCAATTCTCCGGAGTTCATTTGAGTCTTTCTATATTGGTTAAATTTTATTATTTATAAGTGTAAATGTGATTATATGTACTGACATATTCCATTTTTATAAAGATTATTCTTAATATTATATAGGTGGTGTCTTGAGAATTTTTTCTGCCATTCCAGGAACTACATATTATATTATTTATTTGTTAATTAGCGCATCACCATTGTCTTTTTGTGGTATCTAATTTTTTTTAATTAGCAATCCTATTTAAACCCCACTCTGAGCACCATCAGGTGCAAAAGTGTAAGGTATTCCTGAACGTCTGCCTTGATATTCGGAACCCTGTCCTCTGCATGTTAACCGTTTAAGACACCAGAGCTTGGTACTCTGTCCTATTATTCCACATTTCCACCTACCCTCCAGGCTAGCCAAATTAGGCAGTAGCTAGGGGGTAGCTAGAGGGTTGCGACCTATGGGCTCCTTAAAGCGGTTCCTGGGAAAAACCAGGGGGTCCAATAAAATCCTCACCTCGATATTGCCTGAACCAACCCTACACTAACAAACTGAATCCTTCCAGTCTGTCTGCCATGTTATTATTATTATTATCATTTATTTATATGGCGCCACAAGTGTTCCGCAGCGCCTTACAAAGTACAAAACAAATAGGTGACCAGCGACTTACAGTACAATACAATACAGGACGAGGACAAGAATAATATACATTGCTACATTAGCTACCATAACACCCAGATAAGCAACAGAGCAAAGCAACCAAGTTTTAGGTGCCCTAGTGGGGAGTAAGAAGTAGATGAAAGTAAAGTAAGGAGAAGCACAAGAGGGTAGAGGGCCCTGCTCGTAAGAGCTTACATGTTACAGTTTAATGCACACTAACCGACTCTTGAAAACTCCTCTCCACTCCTCTCTGGGAGCAGCCCGGAGAGGAGATGCTGCCTGCAGGTTCGGAGGGCAGGGCTGTATGGTAGACGTCGGAGGGGGTAGGGCTAAATTACGTGATTCATGTAATTTTAACCCTGCGCCCTCGCTAATGACCTGCAAATTCCACAAAAAATCTCTCTATCCTCGGACACTTCCAGGAGTGTAGGCAAGTATGGTTTAATGGTGTGTTTTCATGGGACATATTAGGCCCCTTAATATCAATTATTTCAATCCCACAGCATATCTGTATATTGTTGCTGACAATGCACATCCTTTGATGACCACAGTCTACTCATCTTTTAATTCTATTACTAAAGATTGTAAGCTTGCAGGCCTCTTACCTCTATGTTTGTCTGTTATTACCCAATTTTGTTTTATTAATTTTGTTTCCAATTGTAAAGCACAATGGATTATGCTGCGCTATAAAAGGAACTGTTAATAAATAAATAAATAAATAAATAATTTCCAGCATCATAATGAGCCATGTCCTAAAATATACTTTATCTCAAGCTGGTTCCACAGACATGACAAGACTGGACAACCAGAAGATATATACGTATGTAACAAACAGTTGTGGATTTTACCTAGGGGCTGCTTGTTATACATTTACTTTATTTAAAAACATAAAGATTTTCAAATACTGCTCTTCATATTGCGACAACTTGCAGCGCAGTAGGTTACGTGTTATACATGTACAGTATTAGTGATTGGTGCACGAATGTATAATTTCACAGCCGGCACCACAAACATCGCACAGAGGAGGGGAAGGCATGGCCGACATGGGCAGGGCACAGATGTATTTTCAGCCCCCCCCCCAGTAAAAATCCACCACTGCACTGCCACAGCCAGTCCCAGTGAGCTCCATTCCGACACTTGGTACTTGGCCCACCCCCAGCACTTGGATCCACTCCCCCATGAGTACAATCAGGCAGGGAGCAGGAGACAGTGATGTCTCTGTAGTGGATTCCGATTGGAAGCTCTTCCTGCTCATCATCTCACACAGGGCAGGCAGTCTCAGAAGGAGGAAAGTCCTCTCTCTGTGAGACTGCCAGTCCAGAGTGTGATTAGCAGTAAAGGCCCCCATACACCCAACGATGGATCGCTGGATCCTGCGATGGGATTGGAAACCCCTGATCCACTGGTTGGAAATGCTGAATGGTGGCCATCGATGTTCTCTGATCCGTCGGAGGATCTGTGAAAGGAATCAGTATGAAAGACTGCCGGACGTGAACCCGGCAATTCAATTCCCGACGCTGGTTGCAGGATGGGCGAAAATGTTGATAGCGCAGGTAAGCATAATATTCCTACCCCTCTTCCCCCCCTAACTCTAACCCTCCCTTAGGGGTGCCTAACTCTAACCTCCCCCCAGTGCCTAACCCTAACCTCCCCCCGTTAGTGCTTAAACCTAACCCCACTCCCCGCACCCTAACCCTCCTGGGGGGTCCCTAACCCTAACCCCCCACTAATGCCTAAACCTAACCCCCCCCTTTTCCTAGCCTAACCCTAACCTTCCCTGGGGGGTGGCTATCCCGAAGTCCCCCCGGGGGTCCCTAAACCTAACCCCCCATCCCTGGCTATGTGTATACTTGCCCCCCGGCAGAGGACGATTGGTCCGGCATCCTCTCAGCATTCCGGCATCGGGATTAACATAGACTTCGGTATTTTGATGCCTATGTTAAATTCCTTGCCGGGATTCCAGGCTCGGGATTGAGACCGGCAGCCATGCGGCCGCCGACTCATAACTACATCCCCAGTGAAATTATACATGTTAAATTTCACCGATTAGCAAATCAGGATGATATTTTGATCGTTATCGGCAAATCAGTGAAATCCAACATGTTGGATTTCAACGATCCCGAGATACCGGATTGCGGGATCGCAACATCACCTTGATCAGTCGCTAGTGTATGAACCCCTTTAGAGCTTACAGCAGGAAGACCACACTGTGCTAATCGCTGCCCATAATATGCTAATAGGGGCTGCAGACTGTGCAGCCCTAGAAGCTGTTTCACTGCAGCTGTACATGAGCAAACACTGACTGACTCACTATTCACTACTATATAAAATAGGTCACATCAGATATAATTATCAATTGTACTGTTATAAATATATTTTATTTATAACAGTGGCTTAGTGTAATAAAATAATGTTCCTTACTAATGTTATATGATAAATATTGTAACTGTCACTGATGGAAAAATTAATCCTATAACTTCAGTAATGAAAATAATTTTAGAACAGTAAGCCACTATTATAAAAAAAAAATCAATGTATTTATTACAGTACAATTGATAATTAATAGTATCTGATGTTGCTTATTTTATATAATAGTGAATTTATAGTGAACCGTAAACTACCGTATCCAGACAGCACACACACATTGGGCCTGATTCTAAATCACATGCAATGGCGATATTTACGCAAATCGTTGATGTTTTTTCAACTATGCATTCGTCCAAGTCGCTACAAAGTGACCGCACAGTGGGGGTCATTCAGACCCGCTCGCGAGCGCAGGACGCTTGCAAGCGGGTCGATGTTCCCCCACTGCACATGCGCACGACGGAGGGAGCTCCGTCGTGCGCATGCACGAGACCCAGCGAGCGACGGGATCTCCATCGCTCCGGGTCTCGCACCAAAGGGGGCGTGCTGTCGATGTTGATTGACAGCACGCCCCCTTTGGTGGGCGTGCCGGGGGCGTGCCTGCCAGATGGAGGCGTTCCCATGGGAACGCCTACCGTCTGAAGCCGGCCCCACTGTCAGTGGGAGTGATTTTGGCTCTGATAGAGCCAAAATCACTCCAGGGCTTGCGGCAGCGAGACCCTACCGCAGGGTCTCCGTCGCAAGCCCGATGGTCGCGATGGTCAAGACCATCGCGACCATCATCATGGACGCTCGGATATGCTGTGGGTGGTCACCCACAGCTATGCGAGCGGCCAGGAGGCCGCTCCATTTTCATGGAGGAGGGCCCTGATTCAGAGCGAGCGCTCTGGTCAGAGCGTTCGGCTCTGAATCAGGCCCAGAGGCACAGTAGTGAGACGGGCGTTCCTGAGCAGTGTCTATTCAGATGCCTGGAGATGCACAGTCTATGGGCGTGTTATGGGAGTATGGCTGTATGCCATAGCTTAAGGTGATTTAAAGTAGATTATCTGTATGTGGTGTAAAGTGAGCAACCAGCAGTAGCTAGGAAATTGCATCCCCCCTTAAGCCTACCGGTAGGAGCCGCCACTGGTAACAAATGTTTGTTAAATCTTTATATACAGTACCTATGGATTTCTAATCCACCACTTACTATATAATTGGGTATGTACAAAGAGTAAAGCACTGAAGAGTAAAGTTCTTTCACACATTCCCTGTTCAAAAATATTTATATTCTAAATGTAAGGAATGCAGAAAAGTGACATTTTTCTGTTTATCTTTGTAGCATTGTTCTAATATAAGTAATATCTCTTTACCTCCTGGTGGTAATGGGTAAAATACCACGTGGGACAAAATCTGTCTCATTTAAAGTCTTTTTTTGTCTATGCTGTTTACATCAACCACATTGACTTATCACCACCATAAGTGGATTTCAAAAGCTGGGTAAAGGGTGGAGATGTGACACATGAATTTATATGCAATTCCCTTATCTATTATGTCTTTTGCATTCAAATTCGTCCCTCCAAAGACCTGTGCTTGCCCCTGTAACTGCACTAAGATATTAACAAATGTTGACATGTAAAGATAATGCACCACTATTTTTCTCATAATTGCTCTCAATATGCAATTCTGGTACGTAATACATTCAGTATCCCAACACAGGGGATGCCGGAGCTTACAAAACCGGCACCGGAATCCAAACACCTGTCAGAATCCCAGTGCCGTCATTCCAAAGGTAAGTAGTGGGGTTGGGGGGAGGGTTAGGGTTGGGCACTAGGGAGAGTGTTAGAGTTAGGCACTAGGGGGAGGGTTAGGTTTAGGGTGCAGGGAGGGGGAGGTTAGGTTTAGGCACTAGGGGGGTGGTTAGGTTCAGGCACGGAGAGGGAGGGTTAGGGTAAGGAGAGGGAAAGGGTTAGGATACCTACCGACATGTGTCAGTATCCTAACCCTGTCTGGATGCCGGCATCAGAATTTTGACCGCCAGCATCCCGTATCCATTCCTTCTGGTACAACCAGTTGTTTAAAAAGATAATTGCCAAAAACAAGTTACAATTTTATATGTGAAAAACAAATATCCAGAAAGACTTAACGTTTCATACTCATAATCTCAAATGACAAATAACCTACAGTATAACAGATTTTATTTTGTTAAGAAAAAAATAAAAATAAGACAACATGAGGAAGCCATGTGTGTAAGTACACACTTACTGCTTCCATGACTATAAAGGAAGTAATTTAACACAGATGGAGCTGATCAAGTGAACTTGAATATTAAAGCCAAACCTTTAGTAGTTTAATCTGGAACATTTAGGTTTGTGTTATTGCCAAAGAGAAATTACTGCGCAATCAGCGGTGTACCTAAGGATCCAAGCGCCCCTGGCAATGTAATGGACTGGCGCCCCCCCCTATGCAGTGCCCAGTAATCCCCCCAATGGTACATTGCCCCTAGTAGTAGTCCCCCCTATACAATGCCCCCATTAGTAGTCCCCCCTATGCAGTGCCCCCAGTAGTACTCCCCCTTATGCTGCGTTGTCCCCAGTAGTAGTCCCCCCTATACAGTGCCACCAGTAGTAGTCCCCCCTATACAGTGGCCCCAGTAGTAGTCCCCCTATACAGTGCCCCCAGTTGTAGTTCCCCTATACAGTGACCCCAGTAGTAGTCCCCCCTATACAGTTCCCCCAGTAGTAGTCCCCCCTATAAAGTGCCCCCAGAAGTAGTCCCCCCTATACAGTGTCCCCAGCAGTGGCCACCCCCCCTACAGTGCTCCCAGTAGTGGCCCCCCATACAGTGCCCCCAGTAGTGGGCACTCCCCCATAAAGTGCCCCCAGTAGCGCCCACCCGCTATACAGTGACCCCCCTGCTGTGCCAGGTTTACACACACACACAGAAGAAAAAAAATACAACTTACCTGATCCCCGCTCCTGATATGACCGCCGCTGTCCGCTCCGAGTCCCTGCTCTTCTCTTGCACTATGGGAGAGACGTCATGACATCTCTCCCATCATCCACTGCGGGGGGAGCCGGAAGCTGGAGCTCATGAGTTAGCTCCAGCAGGCTCCCTCCGTGGATGATGCAGCAGCCAATGAGAGTCTGTCTGACTCTCATTGGCTGGCTGCTATAACAAACTGGCGGCTGTGTTTTTGTAAACTGTGTAGGGCAGACCGATCTCACTGCGGTCTGCTCTACACTTGTGGGGCCGGGGGACTAGTGGGGGTAGTCCACCCCTTGGATGCTGGTGGCACTGCCGGACTGCGCACCCCCTTTGGTTGGCGCCCCTGGTGAGTGCCATCCTGGCCAATGGGTAGATACGCCCCTGGCTGCAATGATCTCAGGGACCAATTGTTGTTGCTCATCAGTCTTAACGGTTTAAAGTAAATTTAAGATCCATGGGTCAGATACCTGTAGTATTTACTGCACGGTAGAGCCTCCGGGCTTAACGCTTGGAGCTATTCAATTATCCTGCCTTTTCCCGGCGCAGTAATAATGCAGGTAATATGCGGCAACCCATAGATTCCACGTTAGGTGCTAGAATCTTTGGATTTCCCCACGTATTAAACCCCAGAGGGTGCATTTACCGCAGATCTTACCTTGCAGCTCCTTGTAACACATGGATGCAGATACTTAGGTGCCAGCGCCACAATTTAGTAGACATCCTAGAAGAGGCAGACATTTACTTAAAGGACAGCGGCTGATAATGCTGCAAGAAGCTGTAATGTAGAGTTGAGTGACAGCTCATGGGTGAGTGTGTTGAGGGAACAGTAGGATTTACAGTAATGTTCAAAGACGTTGCTCACTATATAAATTAAAATTTGACAGTGATTGGAGATTTGTCCGGAAGGGTGTACATGATGGGATAGCTGTGATTTCAGCAAAATCACAAGGTGCTTATTCTAGAGAGGTCATTAGTCCCCCTCCAAATTGTCAGGGGACTAATTGCTGTCAAATGCAGTGGCCAAATGTACAGCAAGAGGGTTAGAGAAACCATTTTTCTGACAGATTAGACTGAGCGGAATGAAACCCTGATGCTGAGAGGGGTTTTTCTGATGATGTGTACATCCACTAGCAGACTTTGAAACGACTGCAGGAGTACAGCATTGTGCTGTGCCTACACTGGACGTTCAATCATTCAGTGTAGGCACATCAATCATCCCCAAACATGCTCAACCTGACGTTATCGTCAGGTTGACTAGCTTGTTCGGCCGATGATTGAAGTCGGAAACGACCAGTGAGAGCGCGCATTGCTGGTCGTTTCTGACATTAATATGCACGATTCATGAGAGATTGAACGATAATGATATCGTAATCGTTCAATCGCACATAGAAATCGGCAAGTGGATGTACACCTTTAGAGTTGTTTTATTGGTTGATTGGTTGGTTGGTTGGTTGGATGGTTGGTTGGTTTGTTTTAACGGTTGTTGTTGTTGTTGTTGTTGTTTTTGGCCTTTGAGCTGTTAGTATGTATGGGGTTATGGTTTACAAACTTTATAATATATACTTTAAGCTGTGCTTTGATCTCCCACCATCCCTCCCCCTTTAACTCTTCCCCCAACTCATGTGATACTAAACTTTTCATTGACTATAGGAAGTGCAACAGTATCTCAGGCACCAATCACAGTTACTTGATTCACAGTTACAATCACAGCATGGTTGATGTAGCGGATTGCATTACTGCCTCACAGCACTGTGGTCTTGGGTTTGATTCCAACCACAGCTCTAACTGTGTGTATTTTGTATATTCTCCCTGTGCTTGCCTGGGTTTCCTGCTAGTACTCTGGTTTCCTCCCACAATCCAAAAATATTCTAGTAGGTTAATTGGCTCTTGACAAAAATTAACCCTAGTGTGTGTAAATGTAAAGCTGGGTACACATTAGACAATATATTGGATGATATATATCATTCTGACGCGGATCGGAACGATATATCGTGCATATCGTTTAAAGTGTGCGCACGAACAAGCGTGTATGTAATTCATCAGCAACGTCGTTCTGTCGGCTGTGCTACACGTCAGATGGGACGACATCGCTGACGATGGCATGCAGGTAAGTGGAGGATGGAAGGCTATATTGTGCAGTCATACACCGGATCATGCAGTGTGTACGGCCGACCAATATATAGTTCCATTGGGCCTTGGGTCAGCTGGGATACACTTCATTCTGATGTGTACCCAGCCTAATAGGGAATATAGGTTGTAAGCACCACTAGATTAGGGTGTGAATGACAGAATATTCTATGTACAGTGCTGCGGAATACATGCGCGTGCTATATAAATAACTGCTAATAAATAAATAATAACACCAGCATCCCAACAGGGTTAAAATACTGACAATGGCCGGTAAGTACCCTAACCCAACCCCTAAACCTAACCGTCCCTGCATCCTAAACCTAACCTCCCACCCTAGTGCCTGACCCTAACACTCACCAGGGCCGCAACTAGGGGGAGGGCTAGAGATGCACGTGCACCGGGTGCCGGATTGCGGGGGGTGAAAAAAAGCTTGCTCGCGGTGGCTTGGGGGCTGCAGATTCAGAGAACAGCCATCTAAAAATGGCCACCGCCAAAGAGGAGACAAATGCTAGAGATCCTTACTGGACCTCTAGTGTCTGTTAGCAGAGTGCAATGCACACAGTGTTCCCGGAAGTGCTGGGAACACTGGCGCTGCCGGGAGAAGATGCTGAAATCTGCACCTTCTCCCATGAAATCCCCTGGCAATGAGCATAAACCCCATGGCAATGAGCATAAACCCCATGGCAACGAGCATAAACCCCATGGCAACGAGCATGGAACCCCTGGCAACTAGCGTGGAACCCCTGGCATTGAGCATAAATCCCCAGACAACAAGCATGAAACCCCCTGGCAACGAGCATCTAACCCCATGGCAATGAGCATGTAACCCCTGGCAACGAGCATGTAACCCCTAGCAATGAGGGTAAACCCTCTGGCAACGAGCATGAAACCTCTGGCAACGAGCATGGAACCCCTGGTAATGAGCATAAATCCCCTGACAACAAGAATGAAACCCCTGGCAACGACCATGTAACCTCTGGCAACGAGCATAAACCCCCATGGCAACGAGCATGAAACCCCATGGCAACGAGCAGGTAATTTTAAAGTAATTAGAAGCCTTACTGTGGGGCATAAAATGATGTCGGGCAAATATGTAAGTGGCACTTTGGTAATGGGCATTACAGTGTGAGGCATAATGTGTAATGGGCATTCTGGTGTGTGGCACTGCCTTATGGAGGAGCAAGGACAAAATCCAGGTACGGGAAGGGAGGGGTTGCAAAATTGCTGCCTTGCACCGGGTGACAGATATCCTAGTTTCGGCCCTGCACTCACCCCTTAGTGCCTAACCCTAACCCTCCCCCTAGTGCCTAACCCCGCTACTTACCGTCGGGATGCCGGCAGTCGGGTTACCGGCGCCCGGATTCTGACTGGTGTCGGGATTCCAGCGCCGGTATCTTGACAGCCGGCATTTCAACTACCTCCCCTATTGGCACATAATCTGGCAAATATCCACAAACTGTAAATCTTAATGCACCTTACAGAAGAGCTCAATCCAAAACTACAAATTTAGGACCTCATTCAGAGCCGGTCGCACAGAGCGTGCGGTCGGTCTGAATGAGGGGGGGACGTCTTGAATTTTCAAGACGTCTCCTTTGCGGTGGTAAGGCTGTGGGTTAACACCCACAGCCTTACGACCGCCTAAGGTGATGGTCGCGATGGTCAAGACCATCACGACCATCAGGGCTTACGACGAGACCCTAGGGTAGGGTCTCCCTTGTCGTAAGCCCCGGAGACCTTTCGGCTCTGTCTCACTAGTGATGTCAGTGGGGCCACCCCCAAACGGTAGGCGTTCCCATGGGAACGCTCCCGTTTGGGCTGCCACCCCCCCGGCCCGTCTTCCAAACGGGGCGAGCTGTCAATTAACATCGACAGCTCGCACCCTTTGGATTGAGACCCGCTACGACCAGCGCTCCCGGTCGTATCGGGTCTCACGCATGCGCACGACGGCGCCAGCGCCGTCGTACATATGCTCTGTGGGGGGCCATCGACCTGGTCCGAGCGCAGCGGCGCTAACGACCGGGTCTGAATGACCCCCTTAGTTCTGGGTGAGGAGCAATTTGTTAACACAGAGAAATATCACATTTCTCTATCTTCTTACCTCTTCACATATTTTTGCAGTTTAATAGGTGTCAATGCTATTTTTCCATTCCCAGGAGAAAGGAGTGTAGTGTGGGACCATTCCATCAGAACTATAACAGATCTAAAAACTAGCCATACACAGTTAATTGAATTTTGTAGATTCCGACTGCAAACGGATAAGTAAGTAAATCTTTCTTATTAACCAGCACCAAGTCATACATTGATCCCTCAGTTACGTGATAGTTACTGTGTGACTGGAATGCTAGTAAGCATGGCTAGCAAATATGTTTTAGAGATGGTGGGCTGTATACCACTGGATTGAAGGTTCTATGAGAGGCAAGCATTTTATTATCACAATCCATAATTTATATGGTGCCACAAGGGTTCCGCAGCACCTAACAAAGTACATAAGCAAATGAGCACACCAGTAAAAACAATGCAGGACAAGGACTTGGTTTATAAACATTGCTGCATTACCAATCATAGCACTTAAATAAGCAGCAGGGCATCAGTAACCAAGTGTTAGTTGTCGTTATGGAGAGTAGGGATCAAATGATAGTATAAGTAAGGGTAGAAGAAGCACATGAGGAAGAGGGCCCTGCTTGTGAGAGCTTACATTCTAAAGTGGAGGGACAGACATACAGGGGTGACACAGATAGGGTAGACAGTAAGGAAAGAGCAGATTGGGTTAGGATGAGAGCTGGAAGGCTTTGATCAAGAAGTGGGTATTGAGAGCCCGTTTGAAGATTTGTAATGAGGTGGAGAGTCTGATAGAGAGAGGGAGAGAATTCCAGAGGAAGGGGGCAGCACGGGCAAAATCTTGGAGACAGTAGTGGGAGTAAGCAATCAGTTGGCAGGGGAGGCAACATGCATTTGTGGAACGAAGTGGACGAGCAGGTGTGTTAAGATAGATGAGGTCAGAGATGTAAATGGGAGAGGATTGGATGAGGGCTTTGTAAGTGAGCGTGAGAAGCTTGAATTGGGTTCTGATGGGGATGGGGAGCCAGTGTAGGGCTTGTAGGAGAGGAGAAGCAGATGTAGAACATTAGGAGAGGAAGATGAGCTGAACAAGTGAGTGGATGAGGGTCTTAGTAGCATCCCGGATGAGAGAGGGTCTAATCCAGGAAATATTTTTGAGATGGAAATGGCAGGTCTGAGAAAGGTACTGAATGTGTGGTTTGATGGAGAGGAAGAAGTCAAGGATATCTCCAAGACAGAGCACTTGGGGGTTAGAGGAGATGGTTGTGCCGTAAATAGATAATGAAATTGTAGGAAATAAGGTTATGCGGGAAGGTGGGAGGATGATCAGCTCAGTCTGACATGTTAAGCTTAAGAAAGCACTGGGTCATTCAGGAAGAGATAACAGAGAGATCACATTCAAGTCTATAGAAGATTCTCAGTGCTCATCATTTGAAAACAGTGCAATCTGATGGTAAATGTAAGGTAATGGTGGTGGCTCCTAGGGATTTTCCTCCAGTTTTTGCTACGGCAGTGGTATAAGATATGAATGTAAGCTCCCAGAAACTGAGGTTTCATCTGTACCTTTTGAACAACGCTAATAATATATTGGTATTGATGTTTTAAACATTAAAGCAGAATTGTAATTAACAGGAGTAAAATATGAAAAAAATTAACAAGTAATAAAAATGGGTTTTCATGTCTCCCAGTAGAGGTCAGTCTTACATGCAAATATTTGACCTCTGTTTTACTTAACAAAGCTAAAGCGACTGAGTGTCTGCAAGTGAGTAATGTGGCATATGTCACACACTGACACATTTGAATTCCTCAAAGATAAAAAGTAAACCATGAAGACAACAAAAATATGCAAGATCTGTCTCTTCTTAATGGGCAAATAGCATGTTTCACAGAACAGCTCTTGCTAAACTGGTTCTTCCTTCTAAGCAGCCTTGTGATTCCAGTAGCTCCAGGTATGTGATACTAATCAAGCAGTGCTGGAATGTGTTCTATATGAGGGCTAGAGGGAGGGAGGACTGGGGTTTGGTTTCTCTTCTATTTCCTTCTTGTCAGTAACTCTAACAGCATATAAGCAGGTGATAAAATCAAAGCACTGTTGGTTGAAGAGTATAAGCTATTGTGCATAATTATCATATAAGCATTTTCGGGCTCTGTTTCTTAGCTTGCACACATACATGGCCAGAATTTCTTAATTTAACTTGTTAGCCACATCAAAGAAGTCTGCATTGGGGTTTACATTTAAGGACACACGACAGTGACGTATTGGATTTCAGAGGGCCTAGAAAATGCTTTAACAGCAGATGAAATTAAAGTGTGTTGTCGGGAGGTAATTTACGAACAAATCCTGGTAATCTTAACTCAGCTGCACATCAGAACAATGTGTAGACGGCCAATCCGACAGGTGACAGGACCCTGCATACACATTTGCATGATACAGGGGGAGACGGTGCGATGTAGAATGCAGTGCTGCATTTGGCTGCATGGCATCGTACACAATATCTTCTGATTGACTGTGCAGGACGGCCAACCAGAAGATATCATATGTGATCGTGGGAGTGCACAAATTGGGCATACACAGTTAACGATGTGCCCGATTTGTTTTTCCGATTTGCACGGAAACGACAAATCGAGCCGATATCGTTTAAATATGTACGCACCTTTAGTCCTTGTACCAAGAATTAGACATGTTGCATCAAATACTTTTTGTATCATTATTGTATATATTGTTGACTGTGGTCTGCTATAAAGGTCTACAAATGCAGTGTCAGACTGGGGCATGAAGGGCCCACCAGAGAATGCAATGGTAGGGGCCCAAGCTTAAGGGGTGTGCCCAGCCAGCAGAGGGGGTGTGGCCAGCCAAAACAAATGGACTTGGCCAACCATTAGAGAGGAAATGCAAAGAACAGGTCCCCTTTATAAAAAAAAAGAAGGGGACAGGGGTGTGTCTGCACCACCCACTTTAATTGGCAGGAGGGCTATTCTTAGTGTAGTATCCATAGAAACAAATTTAGCACCCAAGTTCATCCATGACCCTGCTCAACCCCTAACAGTGGGGCCCTGAGGCAGTGGGGCCCACCGGGGATTTCCCCTGTACCCCTGTGGGCCAGTCCAACCCTGTACAGATGTAGTTGCAAATGGAAATTGTCAGAGCCGTAACTAGACTTTTTGGTGCCCTATGCCAGAAAGAGCATTGGTGCCCCCCTCAATTTTCAAAGGGACATAATGCACCCAAAAAAGGGTCATGACTTCATGGGGAAGGGCCAGGGAAGAGATTGGGGAGGCCAGGAGATACTGGGGTTGAAATATGAGGAAGCTACAAGCAAGAATGATAATAAACAGAAATTTGACAGGCCCAAATAGCGCCCCCAGACCTGTGGTGCCCTGTGCGATGGCACCGGCCGCACTACCCTAGCTACGGCCCTGGAAATTGTAATCCCAGGATAGATGGATAAAAAAACACAGACCAATATAGTTGTCAGTTGGTATCTACGCAATGTTCAACTGAGTTGATAATATTATGCATGATTATACAGGTTACTAGACCCCCAGTGCTGTTGAAATCACAGTGCTCCAATTTCTGGAACACTCATCAAGCTAAAAATATGGAAGATTTTTCGAAAAATTAATGTTTCAAAATAAATACGAACTATTGTGAAGATTCAGCTTGTCTATTTTGTATAACGCAAACCCTGTACAAGCAATATATCGACTGAAAAGGTAAAAAGAAAAAAAAGTCTTACAAACTGAGGGCCTGATTCAGAGATGTATGCTAATGCAATTGCAATTTAGTATGCAGCAGATGTGACAAAATATGCAAATGTTGCAGCCGCCGGCATAAATATCAATGCGTCCACTTGTGCCATTGCAAAACCAACCAACTGCGTACAAATATGCAGCCGCTGTCACAGATCATTGGATAATTGCCCAATTACCCCTATGGTTGTGCAGAATGGCCACCAGAACTGAGACATCGAAACCACTTTATCTGCGTATGTGATTGCAAACGGTCGGGACACGTCTGCATTTTTTGCCGGAGCTCCCATTACCTCCTCTAAATGGCCTCCAACTCAATCTTTTTGCGAATGAAAAGTTGCTGCGAGCGACTACAGAAGCTTGACTATATCTTGACGCATGCGCAGTGTGACTCAGACACATTCGCAGACGGACGATAATCTCTCAACTGCATGAACATCGGAATAGTGTACATCTCTCAACTGAGCCCTGAGTTGGATTAATTAGGACTTTAGGCAAGATACAAGCCTTTGTTCATCAAAATAACAAGAACATAAAAATAGACTAGCGTATTCTGTAAGTTTCACTGCCCACAGATTAGGGAAACTAGGTTGAGTAGATAACCTGACTGCTGAAAAGGAAGCATGAGGTTCTCAGTATAGAATAGTAAGTGAGAACTTAAGAGTTTCAACTACAAAGATTGAAAAGTGTAAACAAAGTTGTGACAGCGGATTTTTAACAGCAGTATTTGACATTACTATAAAAATAAACAATTCATAGTTTCCAGTAAAATGATCTAAGTAGTATCCTTAGCTCTGAAACTCTTAAGGCCCCCACACATGGTATGATTTTTTAAACAATATGGCCGTTTTCAACTGGTTGGACCGACATATCGTTTAAAAGTGCCGTGTGTGGGCATGATAACGATGCCGATGCGCGCTCCCACTTTCGTTGACCGTGGTCGCTGAACTCTTGAACATGCAGAAAGATCTCGACCTGTCTTTCATGATTTGGCACACATCGTTCCGTGTGTATGCACAATGAACGATGTCATGGACGACGAACGATTTGTCGTCACTTTTCCTGGCCACTCCCCTCCACCATTTTGTGCCAGCCGACGGGGAGACAGAAGATGCATCGTGAGGTTGTTTGCTGCCAAACAACATATCGTTAACGATTTGCATTCGTTAACGACTCATCTATATCGTTTGTACAATCGTTCCATGTGTATGCACTATATCATTTATCCGGGAGTGTTCAGGAGTTCAAGGGAAATCGCTAATGAGATTGGGTCATTACCTACATCATACCGTTTGTACCCAACTTTAAATAGAGAGTTTAGAAATGCTGTATATAAATAAGTTTACACACATTATAGAGGACCTGTGCATTTCTAACAAGGAACTAGTGTCAATATTTTACATATTTGTCCAGTTTAGCTGCATAATTCTAGTGAAATATATGTCATAGTATGCTACCATTGGAAACTATAATATGGTCTGGAATTTGTTCTGAATTTACTCTGCACACTAAGTAGTTTACAAGTTGTACTAGATTTAACTGACTCAGCAAAACTGTGAAACTAACCTGCCCATTAAAGGATTAATTGACTTTACAAAGTTAAACATGATAGGTGGTGTTTGTAATATTTGCTTAAAGCAGAATATGATCTTTATATATGTGTACAGTAGTTAGTCTAGACCTTTCAAGATTAGGCTCATTATATCTTGTTGACATTTATCATGTTGACAATGATGAAATGTCGACATTATTAGAATGTCAACAAAACAGTGTGTTCCTGTGCAGCAACTTCACTTATCTGGTAGTGTATATACGTCGGCTCCAGTGGTGTCTTCTGGGCCCAGGTGTCATGTACATAGCGGTTACAGCAGCAAGTAACCCTAATCCTCCCCTTCTGAAGCCTAATCCTCCCATAACCTAACTGTAGAGCAGGGATGGGGAACCTCCTGCCCGGGGGCCGTATAAGGCCCTCGGAATCATTTGGTCTGTCCCTTGGAGCTTTTTCTGCTAGCCTCATCTGGCCTAGAATGGCACCCTGCAGCCAGAATCTATGCAGCAGTGCCGCCTGAAGCGTCCTTAGGACACTTCAGACGGTCACACCACTGCCCTTATAGCTCCCAGGAGCATCCTCAGGATGCTCCGGGCATTGCTGTAATCACCGGCTATTGTGGCCCCGCTCTCGTGCAACGTCACGCTGAGGGGGCATAGCCTGCACCAGGCCCGCAAATAATGTTATATATATCAAAATGGCCCATGACAGAAAAAAGGTTCCCCAACCCTGCCCTAGAGCCTAACCCTTCCGTAGTCTAACCCTAATCCCCCTCTGCCACAACCTAGTTCTCTGCTCCGTGCAGAATGTCAACATTGGGAACATGCCGTCATTCTGAAGATGTCAACATGTTCTGTGTCGATGTTTTGACATAAGTGTAGCCATTGTAGTGTCAACATTTTGAATGTCGACATAGTGACTGCATTCCTTGAGATTCGCTACCATGTCTTAGTGGTGAACCTAGTAGCACTTATAGAATTAGCTTAGACATCTGTCACATCACTGGTGTTTTGTAGATTCGGATCAGGGCCCTTGGGGTTAGCTTTGTATGTGAGAGAGCATTGGAAGCTTGAGGCGTTGATTAACTTATCAGACCCCTACTAGAAGGATATGAATGGATGCTTGTGAATGAACAGATATAATACAGTCTTTAGGAAAATACTGCACTGTCATGCTGGAAGCACAAAAGGTATAGGCAATGATACTGTACTCAGAACTGTAGTAAACAAAGGCAGACAATAGAAGATCATAGCGTAGTGCCTGTAGTACCGGTGTGAGCCTGCAGGAGATGATGATACTGGAGTGCTGCACAGTATTAGGGATAGCCATCGGTGGTGGTACCATTGATGGCAACATAGCAAGTAGCCATCAATGGCTACAAATTATTAAATGTATGACCATCGATGGTTTCACCAACCGATGTGTCATGTTCTTGCGATGATGGTCCTCTGTAGAGGGACTGTAAAACGTGGACCCAGGCTGAGAAAGGAATCGGAGGCGAGGGGCCTGGATATATGCCTTCTTCATCCACAAGTACCAGATGTTGGCTAGACCTGACCAAAGGCGCGGAGTCTAACTTACTGGGAGGTCCTCATCAGTGACCCCTCCAAGCGGGATTTGGGTTTAAGCTGCACCCAGCAAGCAGGTCACGGCCCTTTGGTAAGGTATCCAGCACAAGTGGGAAATGGAAGAACACTATCACACGGAAAGCACAGGAGAATGATAGTGGAAGTTTTGAACTTAAGTGATGTACTGGGTCCACACCCTGTTGATCCAGACGCAGGGCTGGCACAGGAGAATGGCACTAGGAGGTTGTACTTGGATGACGTACTGAGTACATACACTGTGGTTCCAGATGCAGAACTGGCTCAGGAAGATGACACTAGGAGATTGTACTCGGATGATGTACTGAGTACATATACTGTGGTCCCAGATGCAGAACTGGCACAGGAAGATTTCACTAGGAGATTGTAGTCGGATGACGTACAGTGTACATACACTGTGGTTCTAGACACAGAACTGGCACAGAAAGATGACACTAGGGGATAGTACTCAGGTAATGTAGTGTGTACACACCCACACTCTGGGTATACACTAGGAGAGTATCGCTGGATGAAAGGAGCTTGGAACCTGGAACACTGCAACAGCTAGTATACACTGGAAGTAATGACGTTGTAAAGGCAACTTCCTCTTGTCTGAAGCCCAGCTAAATACCCTAAGGTAGCAGTCCATTGGAGGATAGTGTCAGCAACCAATACTACCATTGGGTAAAGAGCTAATCAGGTGATGTAGACTGTCATGGCTGCGTCCATGATTGTAAGCGCAGAAACCAAATCATGGATCGAGCACATGGATGTCCTAGCAGACCCCAGGTATAATCCCTAGTGCATCACTCATCACCGCACCTGGTGTCCAACCGCTCAAGAGGTCAGGGAAAGCCGGCGCTGAGGTAAGTTACGGCCGATCCTAGGCCGCAACCTGACAGTACCCCCCCTTTCAGGGTGGACTCCGGACACCCCCAAGGCTTATCAGGATTTTTGTATGAAAAGCTCGAACAAGCTGTGGAGCATGGACATCAGAGGCCTTGATTAATGCTCGTTCTTCAGGTCTGTACACCTTCCAATCAATGAGATACTGAAGATGATTCAACTGATGTCGAGAATCAAGGATCTTCTCAATCTCAAATTTGACTCCCAAAGGAGTATGAACTTGAGGTGTCTTGGGTGGAGAGCACTGGAATTGATTAAGAATTAATGGTCATAGAAGAGAAACATGAAATGTGTTGGAAATCTTCAACTGAGGAGGTAGCTCCAGTTTATACACCACCGGGTTGAATACGATATGGTCCAATGAAGCGTGGAGCAAATTTCATACTTGGAACATTGGAGTCAAATGTTTTTAGTTGACAGCCACACCCTATCTCCAATCTTCAGAAGAGGAATGGCAAGACTTTACAATCCGCAAACTTCGTGTAATTACTAGAAGCTTTTTTCAAGGAGTAAATGTTTTTCCATACAGTATATCAGAAAATTATTCCACAAGATTTGTGATGGCAGGTACTTCCATAGGAGGTAAATCTTGGAAATCTGGAACACGCGGATGTCTTCCATATACTGCAAAGAATGGAGTAGAATTTGAAGAGGAGTGGTACCTAAAATTGTGGGCAAACTCAGCCCAAGGCAATAAATCGACCCAGTCATATTGAGAAGATATGAAGTGTCTAAGAAATGTTTGGCCTGCCATTATAGCCTGCATCTTAAGCATGTCATCTGAAGCATGGAGTTAGAACTGGAGTTGAACTGGATTTGGACTTTTGACTACTTTGTAACAAAAAATTAAGCCATGTCTCAAACACAGCAGCACAGGAATGCTGCCATTCCACCTTCATTTCAACTCCCCGGAGACTGGGTTCGGCTGCTGTCTCATGCTGCAGCCAAATCGAACTCTGCAAACTGCTGGATGCGACAAGACCACACACTCGAGCGAAGGAGATGCTGTGGCCTTTTTTTTTTTTTCTCCACCTGGACATTATACTTCCGCTACTTGCACACCCTGCCAGATATAACTTATACAGTGCACCTCAGATGGCTGCATCGGTTAGGTTCTTTCTTGGGCAGGATGAACAAATATGTGGATCTATTCATTCTTGCATTTCATATTTCAAATGTTTCAGTCACCCTTATATATGTCATGCCAAACTGCAACACTGTTTGCTGTATTTGCTATTACCTGTTTTTTAAAATGTACTTCCACCCCACTGTATGCTATACTGGTGTGCTATACCTCCACTGAAGTGCATGTCCAGTGGATGGGCAGGATGTACTTTACGTGGCTCTATTCACACAGGGTATGTCATACTGCCACACGTGTGTCACTTTTTCCATATATGCCTTGGGTCCTTGCATGGTTCATCACCCACAGTGCAACCTTAGTAGTGCGCCCATCATGGCTGCCTCACCTGGTACACTCGTGGATGGGATGAAAAATACATGGACCTGACTATTATGGTGGGACTCTACTCCTAGCATCAGGACACTGCAACCACACCTATTTTGTGTAATTTCTTCTAGCCGTAACCTATTCCACCCAGAGTAATCCTACGTACTGCGCCCAAGACGGCTGCCTCATTTTGTGGGTGGAATATATAACCCATGGAAGTTATTTCCCAAAATATCTGCACCATCCATGCAATATCCTTATTATGCTATCTAGGTTTCGGTTGCTTTTAATTGTCTCTGTACAAGGATTTGGTGTTGCAAAAAATAGAAACCCACACAATGTACCATGTCTTCTGATGTCTTTAAAGCGACCTTGAGTCAAAAGCGACCTTGAGAGAAAAACTCTATATAAATAAAATTATTATTATATGCGCCTTCCTTCACGTCTACCCCATCTGTGTCTCACCTGTTTGTCTGCCCTTCCTCTTTAGAAAGCTCTAATGAGCAGGGCCCTCTACCCTCTTGTGCTTCTCCTTACTTTACTTTCATCTACTTCTTACTCTACACTAGGGCACCTAACACTTGGTTGCTTAAGTGCTGCTGCTTATGTGGGTGTTGTGATCACTAATGTAGCAATGTATATAATACATGTCCTTGTCCTGCATTCTATTGTATTGTACTGTAAGTCTTTAGTCAAGTATTGGTTTATATATTTTGTAAGGCGCTGCGCAACACTTGTGGCGCCATATAAATAAATTATAATAATAATAATGTTTCCAATTCCTGATTCACCCTCTCGGTTTGGCCATTTGTTTGCGGGTGATAGGCGGAGGAAAACTACAATTTAATTCCACAAGAGGCACATAAAGCCCTCCAGAGTTTGGCCACAAATTGTACACTTCGATCCGACACTACCTCCTTGGGTAGTCCATGAAGACGGAAGATGTCATGAATAAACATTTTGGCTAACTGTGGAGCTGAAGGAACACCACCCAAGGGAATAAAATGGGCCATTTTTGAAAATTGATCTACTACCACCCAGATAGTATTGTGTCCCTTAGAGGGTGGTAACTCAGAAATAAAATCCATCGACAGATGAGTCCAAGGAGCATCAGGATTAGGCAGAGGACGTAAAGGACCAATAATTTTGTTGCAAATTAATTTATGCTGAGCACACAAATAATAAAATTATGGACGTCTTCCTTCATGGTGAGCCACCAGTAGAAGCACTGTAAGAACTTAAAAGTTTTGAGGATGTCCGAGTGGCCAGCAAACAAGGAGTCATGAGCCCAAGTTAATAAATTCTTATGCAACTGAGGCAACACAAAGATCTTGCCAGGAGGAGGAGTCAGCAACTGAGTTTGAGCGATCTAAAGTAGGACGAACTTGAAGTTGTTCTTTTTCTTCTTCCTGTGGAGGCAGAAAGGACCAGGAGAGTGCATCAGCCTTTTTATTTTGTATACCAGGACGAAATTGGACTTTAGAATCAAACCTGGAAAAAAAAGAGACTAGCAAGCTTGTCTAGCTTTCAAATGATGAGCTGTTTTGAGATAAAGAAGAATCTTATGATCGGTGATGATTGTAATAGAAAATTTAGCGCCTTCCAAAAGGTGCCTCCATTCCTCTATTGGCAATTTCATAGCCAACATTACTTGTTCCCCTATGGCATAATTCTTCTCGGCCGGAGAAAATTTATGAGAGAAGAAACCACAAGGATGATTCTTCCCATTTTTGGTCACTTGAGACAAGACAGCTCCCACTCCTACCGAAGAGGCATCGACTTCTAATGTGAAGGTTTTCCCTAGTTGTGGTTGACAAAGAATTGGAGCTGTGGAAAAGGCTGTTTTGAGTGCTTGGAAGGCAGCAACCGTTGCAGGAGGCCAACGAGATGGATTAGCACCCTTCTTAGTGAAATCCATGATCGGGGCAACAATAGTAGAAAAGTTAATAATGAATCTCCTACAGTAATTAGAGAAGCCAAGAAACTGTTGGATAGCTTTCAAGGAGTTCAGTTGGGGCCAGTCTTGGATAGATCTTAGCTTGTCTGAATCCATTTGAAGGGAATTTCCCAATATGATGTGTCCCAAAAATGGCACAGAGGACTGTTCAAAAAGGCAAAACTGGACAAAACCTCTCGGACATGTAGACGATTTAAATATTGTCCAGATAGACCAGAACTGATTTGTAAAGGACATCTCGGAAGATTTAATTGACGTACAGTAGCTCTGAAAAACTGCTGGCACATTACATAAGCCGAAAGGCATCACCAAGTACTCATAATGGACGTCTCACGTATTAAAAGTGGTTTTCCACTTATCCCCTGCCTTAATACGGATTAAATTATAGGCTCCACAGAGATCCAATTTAGTGAAAATGGATGCTCCACAAATTTTATCAAAAAGCTACGAGATGAGTGTCAAAGGATATCTATTTTTTATCATGATTTGATTCAGCCCACGATAGTCTATGCAGGGTCTGAGACCCCCGTCTTTCTTCTTGACAAAGAAGAATCCGACCCCAGCAGGAGAGGAAGATGGTCTTATAAAACCCTTGGCAAGATTTTTTTTAATGTTTCCGGAACCGAAAGAGGGTATATATGGCCACGAGGTAGCATCTTCCTGGGGATTAGCTCAATGCCGCAGTCCCAAGAGCAATGGGGAGGCAATTTGTCCACAGCTTTTTCACAAAAAATGTCAGAGACCTCATTATATGGTTTTGGTAGAAGAGAATCAGGTTTAAAAGTCTATTGATCAGACGTAGGAAGCTGACTGGGTAGATTCAAGAGAGACTTGTTGGGTTCGTACTGGAACAATACGAGGAAGACACTGGTGAAAACAATTGGATCCCCAAGCCAGTACATGCATGGTGGACCAGTTCAGCATGGGGTTGAGTCTTAAGCCAAGGTAGACCTCGGACTAGAGCATAGGGAGTTTTAGGTAGAACCGAGAATTCTAACTCCTTTTGATGTAGGCATCCTACCCAAAGTGAAACGGGTAAAGTCACTGAAGCTAACGTCTCCTAGGATAATATTGCCATCTACTCCAGAAAGTGCCTTCATGTTTGGAAGAGGAAAAACCAGGATTCCTAGTTCATGTGTCAGAGTTTCAGAAATAAAATTTCCGGCAGCTCCTGAGTCCACCAAGGTTTTAATATTTTTGATTCGAGTCTTGAAATGAATAGACACCGGTAGAAGACTATCCAATTAATGGTAAGGCTTAGTTAACACCCCCCAAACGGATGCTCCTGGAACCAGTTAGGGTCTCTCGTTTCCCGAGAGGAGAGTACAAACTTTAAGAATATGATCAGGAGCTGCACAGTAGAGGCAAAGCTTATTCTGGAATCGGCGGGTTTGCTCAGCCGAAGTCAAACGAGACTTGTTGACCTGCATAGGTTTCTCTTTAATTGGTGCTGGAGAGAAAGAACGTGCAGTTGGTGCAAATCGATCCTTGAAACGATCTTCACGCCATTTACTAGCCTGCCATTCTCTGTGGCACAAGTCAATCTTAATACATAACAATATTATATCAGATAAGGACTCAGGAACATCTTGAGAAGCTAAATCATCCTTCATTCTCTTGGACAATAAAATTTTCGTAATTGGAGACGAGAGGATCAGCTCGCTCCCATAATAAGAGACCCAGTCCAAGGCATTCCAGAAAGTAGCGAGATGATACACAAATTGCATATGATCCCGCACTAGTAATATAAATATAATCACATCATTATTTCTAATTAATGGCTCTTGTCTTTAACATGTGACATTAACTCAGTAAATAAAAAGATTCATACAGTTCCTGATATTGTCTGAAATTATTAACAAAAGTTATTAAATGTCTACAAACTAATTAAGTTACTGAGGTGCTACCATATACTCCGGGGTATTACTCAAACAGGGTAACAAAGAAAAGGGTGGAGTATTTTATTCAGGTGCACTTATATTAAGTTCACATTGAGCATTTGATTACATAGTTAAAAGTTATTAATCTTTATTGAAATAATTTAAAATAATACTGTATAGGGTTACCAATAAGGCGAAATATTAAAAATATAGTCAAAGGTCGAGATAGATCGGTACATAAAGTAAGAATAAGAAAATGTGTTTAAACCTTGTGGTTATCACCACTGGTTAGGTGTATGTATATCTCTCTGGGACTGGATAGGTTTATTTCGTCTTCTCAATTTCTCATGTAATGTTACATACAGGACTTAGCAATCTATATTAATTGCCCCATATTAACAATACCCGTTATCTGTGAGGTATTTTCCAGCTACTGTGGTATCACACTTCTGTATAACTGTATCGTAATATATCAAGTCACGATGAACAGTCAGGGAATTTGTTACATCGGCAACACATTATATCTTTCTGTTTAGTAGCAGTTCATTAATATTCTCTGTATATTATTAGCTAGCTGTCTTTGTATGATTTCCACTCTTATTCCGGAAGTTGTGCTTGTGACAGTGTTATTCTCATCAATAGAGGTTCCGTTTTAACTGTCAGTTATATTTCACACATATAACAATGGATCCTGATAGATTTATAATTATCAGTCTACAGAAGGTTACATCAGTAACACTTAATTTCTCTCTGTGCATCAGTCGAGTAATGCTCTCAGCGGATATCAAGTCTGCTAGCTCTGTGCAACTTTCACTTCACATATAAATCATTCTCTGTGTGCCTGATCATGACAGTCTTGTCCACATTAATGGGGACTTTGTCCTCACTCTCACAGTGCTGTGAACTTGTACTATTATTTATGACATAAATCAAGCCATCCCAATATTGTTTCTGTATAACCAGTGGAGATAGAGATAGAAACGCCGACGCACGTTTCACCTGGCTGCTTTATCAAGGCAGTTCAAGGGAGGGAGATGATGTATGCCATCTTTGACCTTGAACTGTATCTCACACTGATTGATGAAGCCCTGGCAGTGTATGGGGTTTCCATCAAAGCGCTCAGGAGAAGCCAACAGTAGACGAGACTTTCGAGTTACTGCTACTGGAGGAGTTACTGGAGCAGATCCAGAGGCAACAGGAAGTATAGTATCCAGAGTCGACTGAATGGAGAGTAATTGACCGAAGAGTTCCTAGAGATATTGCGCCACCTGATGTTGTGCTGCCTCCTAATTCTCAATGCGAGATCTTGTAACACCCCTGCACCCAGAGATCCTATGGCTACCATAGGGCCTGTACAAACTGTCAGGTTCTGGCTATGCTGCTCCTCTGTAGAGGGACTGGAAGATGTGGACCCAGGCTTAGAAAGGAATAGGAGGTGAGGGGCCTGGATATATGCCTTCCTCATCCACAAGTACCAGATGTTGGCTAGACCTGACCAAAGGCGCGGAGTCTAACTTACTGGGAGGTGTTCATCAGTGACCCCTCCAAGTGGGATTTGGGTTTAAGCTGCACCCAGCAAGCAGGTCACTGCCCTTTGGTAAGGTATCCAGCACAAGTGGGAAATGGAAGACCACTATCACAGGGAAAGCACAGGAGAATGATAGTGAAAGTTTTGAATTTAGGTGATGTACTGGGTCCACACCCTGTTGATCCAGACAAAGGGCTGGCACAGGAGAATGGCACTAGGAGGTTGTACTTGGATGACGTACTAAGTACATACACTGTGGTTCCAAATGCAGAACTGGTACAGGAAGATGACAATAGGAGATTGTACTCGGATGACGTACTGAGTACATACACTGTGGTCCCAGATGCAGAACTGGCACAGGAAGATTTCATTAGGAGATTGTAGTCGGATGACGTACTGAGGTTCCAGAAGCAGAACTGACATAGGAAGATGACACTAGATGACACTAGGGAATTGTACTCGGATGACGTACTGAGGGCCTGATTCAGACCCGCTCGCGAGCGCCGAGCGCTCGCAAGCGGGTCGATGGTGCCCAAGTGCGCGCGTGCACGACGGAGGCTGCTCCGTCGTGCGCATACGCGAGACCCAAATAACGACGGCCAAGCCGTCGTTAAGGGTCTCGCACCAAAGGGGGCGTGCTGTTGATGGTGATTGACAGCACGCCCCCTTTGGTGGGCGTGCCGTGGCGTGGCTGCAAAGACAGAGGCGTTCCCATGGGAACGCCTACCGTCTGGGTCCGGCCCCACTGACATCACTAGTGATGTCAGTGGGAGTGCTTTTGGCTCTGATAGAGCCAAAAGCACTCCTGGGCTTGCGGAAGCGAGACCCTACCGCAGGGTCTCTTCGCAAGCCCGATGGTGGTGATGGTCTTGACCATCGCGACCATCATTTTGGCCGCTCGCTATAGCTGTGGGTGGTCACCCACAGCTATGCGAGCGGCCAGGAGGCTGCTCCAAAAAGGAGCAGGGACGGCCCTGATTCAGAGTTAGCTCTCTGTCAGAGCGTCCGGCTCTGAATCAGGGCCTGAGTACATACACTGTGGTTCCAGACACAGAACTGGCACAGGAAGATGACACTAGGGGATAGTACTCAGGTAATGTAGTGAGTACACACCCACACTGTGGGTATACACTAGGAGAGTATCGCTAGATGAAAGGAGCTTGGAACCTGGAACGTTGCAACAGCTAGAATACACTGGAAGTAATAACGTTGTAAAGGCAACTTCCTGTTGTCTGAAGCCCAGCTAAATACCCTAAGGTAGCAGTCCATTGGAGGATAGTGTCAGCTGACAGCAACCAATGCTACCGTTGGGTAAAGGGCTAATCAGGTGATGTAGACTGTCAAGGCTGCGTCCATGATGGTAACCGCAAGAACTAAATCACTGAGCGAGCACATCGATGTCCTAGCAGACCTCAGGTGTAATCCTCAGCACATCACTCATCGCCACACCTTGGAAGCCAGCATTGAGGTAACCTAACATGATGGTAATCCCTGACTGACTGGCATGTGGACTAATAGGAACCTGGGGTGGGGCTTTGCAGGTGCTGGGGGCGGAGCTATGCTACGAGTCCCGGCACCTTGTAAAGAAACAAAAACATTAGACATCATTGGAGGGAAACCATCTGGTTCTCTCCCATCGATGGCAAAAGCATTCAGCATTGGCCACAAATGATCAATGATAATGAATCATCAATGGTCGATACCATCCCTACACAGTACTGACAGACGCACTAGCGTGAAATTGAATTGCTGCTGGAATGGGTGCGAAGTGCAGAACAGCCCAGATGGTAGAAGCTTGGGATGAATGGATGCAGGAAACAATTATATGCAGGTAGTTGGTTTTAGTGTCAGTATGCACTAGAATGCAGTACACTGAATGCTGAGACAGATGCACTTTGTCAGATGAAGATACTGGAATAGAGCTGGAAGGCACTGTAGCTAGGAGAGTTGTTCTGACAATGACCTGGACACAGGAGATGGTTTCAATAGGGTTCTCCCAGTGCCTGTTGACAGAGCAGGTCATGTGAGCACAGCTGCTGGAATCTGGTTGGCAGATAATAGTCATATGGACAAATCTAAAATGACCGTGACCAGGGAGGGCACAGACGGCAGTGATGTTACACTGCCAGACCCGGTATCTGGGACTAAAGGGTCTATTTACTAAGCAGTGTTAGGTGACAGAGTGAAATGTGATAAGGTGCCAGCCAATCAGCTCCCAACTGTCAGTTTTCAAACACAGCCTGTGAGTTAGGAGCTGATTGGCTGGCACCGTATCACTTTTCACTCTGTCTCCTAACACTGCTTAGTAAATAGACCCCTTGAACCTATGCTTGGGCCAAGATGACCAGAAAACCTGACCAAAACCAAATTAGATTGGTATGGGGGTATTCTGTAAAATCCAGAAAAGTATTCTGTATACCTCAAGACCAATAATGGTACAATCAATTGTGAATGAATTATCAAGCTTTGTGACTGCACTAACTGGATTGTGTGTGATCCTGGCATTTGGGTGAAATTCTTAAAAACATGACGACTAAACAGAATGTAGATACAGCACTAGTGTTGGACTGAGACATGTAGGTATGAAGGGTCTTCTGGGGGAATGTAATGCTAGACGTTGTAGAACATTGGTATGTGTTGTGAAAGCACCAGTACATTAGCCACCATAGGGACATGGCCAGCCACACGGGAGGTGTGATTAACCCACGGTGTGCCATAGTGTAGAATGAAAGAGTATATATTTAAAATAAAGCCAATTTCACATGTATGACGTAAAAGAAAATATTGTCAAATCCCGGGAATAGTTTGATAATCTAGCTAACCAAATAGAGGGGCCCACTGTGGATTTGCCCAGTCCGACCCTGTTCAGTGTGCAGGTATCTTCAGTCAACTTTCCTATAAGCTGTGATGAAAATGGAAAAAAAATAGTACTAGAAATTAGGTACTATAGGTTAAACCAGGGGATCCCAAACTCGGTCCTCAAGGCACACCAACAGTCCAGGTTGTAAGGATATCCATGCTTGACCACAGGGGACTTAATTAGTACCTCAGTAATTTGATTTAACCACCTGTGCTCAATGGAGGTAGTCAAGAAGCCGACGGTCAAAATGCCGACTGCCAGCAAGGGACTGATAGGTGTCGGAATCCTGACGCCTATCATTATCCACCCGCCGAAACGAAGGTAAGCCGGGCGTCGTGAGCGGACAGCCGCGGGGGGTGGGGTGTGTGTGTTAGATTTAGAGGCTCCCAGGGGGACTTGGGGTTAGGCACCCCACCGGGAGGGTTAGGTTTTAGGGTGTGGGGAGGTTAGGTTTAGGCTCCCCTGGGGGGAGGTTAGGCACTAGGGGGTGGTTAGGGTTAGGCACCCCTAAGGGAGGGTTAGGGGAGGGAGAGTTAGATAGCTTACTTACCTCCGTCGGTATCCGCGATCTTCAGTATGCTGGTGCCAGCATTACAACCGCCGGGCTCATGTCCGGCGGTAAATCATATCACACCTGTGCTCAACCATGGATATCTGTAAATGTTGGGGTACCTTGAGGACTGCATTTGGGAACCTCTGGATTAAATATCTATTTATTTAAATGACATAACAGATTGTTTTATTTAAAATAACTTCTAAACAGGTAATTTATGTATAAATCCCCTGTACATGAGTTATATGGCATGTGGCCATGGTGCCTGGAGTGCAGGTAACCAGACGGCATAGGGAAAGTCAAGTCGCATGCCTCATGATGATTGTAGCCAAGTGATGATGTGGGCAACCATGTCATTGCAAAGTGGTGGCCATGCGCCAGGATGCGAGAACACCAGGATGTTCTGTCAGCTAACATGTGGCATACTTGCCCACTTTCTAATATTCTCCTGGAGGAGGCAACCAGGGGAGATTACAGGCGGTGAGGGGCGAGGATAGCACCACATTTGCGTTATTGTGACCCTGCTGTACAATAACATGATTCATGTTATTGTATAGTATAGTGGGGGTCTGACTCATGATGATGCACTTCAATGTAAATCGCATCATGAAGAGAAGCTGTCCCTCTCTCTTGGGAGTCTGGGAAAGCTAACAGAATTTAGGAGTCCCCTGGACATTCAGAATAAGTAGATAAATATGACATGCGGTGACCCCGGTAATTCATGCTCCTAAAATAGCAGCTTCACAGGAAAAGGAGTTCTTGGGCATCATGATAGAAGGCCGTAGTCCTTTGCCACACGGACGTATGGTTTAACCTAGGAGGGCCAGCCAGGTGTCCCAGAGAGAGACCACCCAGATGGTAAGAACTGCCTGAGACCCATGCCCATTTGTAGACCACCCAGATAGAGAGAAGGGTAGCAGCTGATCCTAGAGTAGAGTCTGTCAAACCAGAAAGCCCAGCAAGCTGAGGGCTGCAGAATTCCTGGGGAGATAGTACAGCTTACAATGTGTAACCATTGCCTGTTCTCTATATTGAGACTGTTATAATAAAGCTAAAAATGAATAGGGGCGTCACAAGTGATAGTGACCATCCAGAACCACATATAGGGCGGCCGGAAAGTATTGCGGATCGGGGCTTTTCACATGGTCTGAAGTTATCTCCATATTCAATTACAGCCAGTTTTCGCCTATGCAGAAAGTCAGTACAATGTAATAGGCAAAAAAGATTCACCTCTTAATAGTAGGTGAAATGTGCAAAATTTTTATTTTGTGGTGCAAACATGGGGAAACCACTCAGAACCCTTGGGACAGCCCCCCAAAGGACAAGTGTGACAAAAAATCCCTGGGAAAAACTTAAGAACACCGCAAAAACTTACTTTCATTTTGGGGGCAAAAAAATAAAAAGTGGGGGGACAAGCATAAAAACTAGCGAAATAGACTTCTTGGGGTGCTGTAAGGAGGGGCCAAGTGTTTTGGGGATTACAGGTGGGTGAGGGTGGTTTTTCACGTTTTTTAAAAGTTCACTTTACAGACATAAAAATATGCTAGCACCCATTTTCAAGTACCCCAGACAGGACTACTTATTTTCAACAAAACATACTGCTTAATGCCATTCTTCACTACTTGTGCAAAGACGCTAATAAGAAGCTATTGAAACAACTTAAGTACCCTAAAAAGTTTTATTAGGGCTATTTGGACACATCTACATTGATCCCCAATGTTAGTGCATCTTTTTGGGGGAATCAGGCTGATTTCCCCAATTCTGACAGCACTTTACGTCTGTTCTGACTTTGCGGCTTGCCATTTTCGCGTGGTTTGGAGATGAATACGGCGACTAGCGGGGACGCGCACGATAGGTTTCCGCCTCCAAAACAGGCGATGGCGGGGGAAAGTCGGGCAAGCAAAACTTTTCCGCGGACACGAAACTAATTGAATACGGGCCATACAGGGGAGGTGCCTCTGAGAGCTGGTGTGTCCATGCATGAGAGTATTCCAGGGTGGGGCTGCTGCCTTGAATCAGTCAGCTGCATAGAGGTTTCTGCTGCTGAGATACTATGGAATCACTGCTCAACCAGAGTGCCTATGAGGCATAGAGAGTGCCTATGAGGCATAGAGAGTGCCTATGAGGCTGCATACACACGTTACGATTTTGTAACCAACGATTTTCTGTCAGATTTTCCCTTGAAAAAGTGAACGATTTTTTGAAGTGTATGAACGATTGTTTGAACGATGAACGAATAATGTTCCTTCCCTTAATGAAAATCGTCATGCTGGGTAGAAATGGACGATGAACAATAACTACAAACAGGAGTGCACATTTGTGATTATTGTTCATCGCTGTAACTCATAAACTGAACGATTTTTTGAACGATTTAACGATAACGTCATTATCGACAAATCGTTCAATAAATCGTTACGTGTGTATGCACCTTTAGGCGGGAAACAGTTGGGAAGCCGATGGATGGAATCCCGACCGCCAGCTTCCCGACTGTCTAATCCCATTAAGGGTTAAATGACAGTTGTTGAAATCCCTACTACGGTCTCCCTACACCGGGAGACCGACTCCCGGTTTACCGATCGAAGATAAGCCGGGCAACGTGCGCGGACAGCCCCGGGTGGGGGGTTCGAGGGTTAGGTTTAGGGTTCCCGGGGAGGGATTTAGGGTTAGGGACCCCCCCCTGGGAGGTTAGGTTTAGGCTAAGGGGAGGGGGGGTTAGGCACTTAGAGGGGGGGATTAGGGTTAGGCACTTAAGGGGGAGGTTAGGATTAGGCACCCTGAGGGAGGGTTAGGGGATAAAATAGGTTAGTGAATACTTTCCTTGGGACAATCAGGATTTTCATCCTTGTCGGGCTGCCGCTGTCGGAATTTAGGCACCTAGGGGATTAAGTAAAACTTGCCTAAATGGAAAAATGTTCTCATTGCAAATGTCCTTTAAGCTACAGTACTGGAGGGGCAAAGACAAACACTAACTGTGCAGCTGTTACCCAAGAACTATGCCTCTGAAGTATTGGAGATGCAGTTACTTAGCTACTGCAACTTAGGTCAAGTACTCGAGACAGGAGTGTAAACAGACCTGTAAGTGCGTTTCCCTGGCATCTCACCATGCTTACCACACCTGTGTCCCCACAGACAGTGCATGTGCTGGGCCCCTGGCCATCTTTTCCCCCTATCCAAGGGCTGATAAGAAGGGAGTTCAAGGAACAACGAGATTTGCTAATGGTTATGCCAGTATGTACCCCCACACTCCCCAAGGTGGCAGGGGATCACGTAAAAGCGGAATTTCCCGCAGAAATTTTTTATATTTAGCCCCTGTCATGTACGTGTCCCGCGTTAAGCGTGACAGAGAGTGTCGCTGCCTGTGAGGTAGAGGTATTATTTTTGGCAAGGCAAAAGTAGTATCCACACACTCACACAATCCCATCCAGTTCGGGGAGCCCTGCCCTAGTGCTGGAGGGAGGAGGGGGACGTCTGGGGAAGGGCCGCCCTGTGCCCGCCTCTATTTACTCCAGGAAAAGAAAGCTCTCTCAGTGGCTGCTCCCCACCTCCAGCTCTCTCCCTGCCTGTGGGCTCCTGTCCATCTGCTGGTAGGAGAAGAGACCTCCTTGTAAGTTCCCATTACTCCCCCCCTCTCTCTCCTGTGTGCAGGTCCCCCCGCTCACGCCACACACAGATGCCTGCAGGAGGGAGTGCTGCTGCTGGGGATCTCATGTGTGACTAGCAGGACTGCTGCAAAACTTCCCCAGGGCAAGGAAGGAAGAAAGGAACAAGGGATCCATTGGCTTTGTCCAGGTCCCCCTCCCTCCTCGGGATATCTGCTGGAACTTTTGCAGGAAGACAGAGAGGCTGCTGCTAGACACTCAGTGGGCACCAGTTGCTGTGGGGACACTGTACTGAGACACCGCTGTTACTTTCCTGCTACCATTGTTACCAGGGACCTTGTGAGATCTTGTCCTCCTCCTGATTGTAGTATTTGTCAGGCTGGTTGACGATGGCTGGTTGCTGCCTGTCTGCAGAGCAGAAGGAGTCTCAGAGGATTAATGCAGAGATCGAGAGACAGCTCCGCAGGGACAAAAGGGATGCTCGGAGGGAGCTGAAGCTGCTGCTGCTGGGTGAGTGCTGCTGCTAATGATCTGTAATGAGTAACCGACTGGGGAGACGTGCTGAGGGAGCTGCAAGCACATATCTACTGTGAAAATAGTTAGTAATATATTGTATAGTCGTATCAGGCTGCAGCAACCTGTGACTCTCCTGCTGCTTAGAAACTGCAAGCAGGCCGTTTGGAAGAGCTTGCTGGGACTTTTAGTGTCGCTGCAGCGCAATAGGTCGCCTTAGTAAGCATGCAGGGACTACTTGTACAATACTTTTTATTTCCAAGTCCCACAGGGAGATAGTGATCAGTGCAAGGTCACAAGACTGAGGAATGGAGCTGTGACCCTTGATCACTCATTACAAAAGCTGGAGGTGTAATTTACAATGGGCCAATTCCACTTTAGCAAAGTCTACAGGTTATCACTTATGTGGGCCAGGAAGGGATTTCTATACTGCAATAGAGGCTGATCTCACACTGCAAAAAAAATGATTAACTATGTATGTATGTATGTATGTATGTATGTATCCTGCTGGAAGTGAGGCACAGGTGGTCCAATGGCCGGGTTATCATACACTGACTGCCTTGTTATATATAACATGTAAGTATGAAAGCATACCAAAAACAATACCATGCACAATTATTATTTGACCATTTAAAAAAAAATAATAAAATATATGCAGTTCTCCCTCCACCACCAGACGAGCAGTGTTGTATGTGTTTTTGTACTTTTATATTAATACAACCTTGTTACAATCAATCAGTAAATGCATAATTTTGTAACTTATTAAGGGGCCTATCCACTAGGCGACCTGAAAGACTGAACGACTAGCGTTCAGACCGTCAGGTCGCTGAGGTGCGGTGCCTGCACTGAACGATGTTCACTGAACGTCATTCGTGCAGGACCCCGACCTCCTATCTCTGAACATGCCAAACCTGACGAGCGTCGTCAGGTTGACGGGCATGTTCAGTAGATTGTCGGGGTCGGCAAGGACCCAGTGTGCACGCGCATCGCTGGTCCTTTCCGGCTATCCATTACACTAATTTCTGTACGATGTGACCAAAACCTCCTGGTTTTGGTCCGATCGTGCAAAAAGTCGTGTAATGGATAGGCCCCAGTCATACACCCAAACAATTTGGATGCATTGGTCGCTGTATCTGCTGTTTGTACAGTTGGATGGTGAATGTATTTTATTTTCTAGGACTCTACTAATTGCACTTTTTCTTATTTGTACTCCTTGGGCGCTATTCAATTGTTTACGCGGTCTGGATCTCCTGGGGCTGCGAGCTGAAATGGTGCACTGGCAGCTGATCTCGCCCGACAAGAGCAACAATTGAATAGCTCCGTCTGCCGCCGAGTGGGGTAGAAACAATTGAATACCGCCCCTTGACTATAGTTTATTTCTACTTAAAGGGCAAGGTACACTGTAATACTTTACTATATAGTGTGTCATCCAGTAAAAAACATCAGCCTGTGAGAGATGAGCAAGTGCTTAGAAGCATAGAGGCTTGTCTGAGGGTTTCTGAGCTATGTTGACAGTTGCTTTGGAATATAATAGTCTATGTAGGAATGAATTACAAAGTTGACGTTCCTCTCTTTATGGCAGGTCTGTCCAATCAGTCTCCCCTCCAACAAATGTCGTTTTTTTCTATATGCGTCCTGTTACATATGATCTATTAAGGCTGGAAGTACTCACAGCAAAGACAGTAGATTAATACTCCCTTCACACAGAAAATCAAATTACCGGGTAAAGCACTTTTACCCGGTAATTTGTTGATCAACAAGGGTTTTTCTGTGTGAAAGGGTCAACCCAGGTCGAAATTTTCAGGACTTCGTCTCTGGTTTTTACTAGGGATGTGCAGGCTCGGATAGGTTCGAGTTTGCACGTTGAGTTCGGATTTTTCCCTCCAAAAAAACGGAACTCAGAAAGAGGCAAAACGTCATCTTGCATGGACGAACATCATCATTCCTGGTCAAAAGTCCAGGAATGATGATGTTCGTCCATGCAAGATGACGTTTTGCCTCTTTCTGAGTTCCGTTTTTTTGGACGGTAAAATACGAACTCAACGTGCAAACTTGAACCTATCCGAGCCTGCACATCCCTAGTTTTTACCAGGGTCGGAGACCTGGGTTGACCCTTTCAGACAGAAAATATACCCGTGCTGATCAGCAAATTACTGGGTAGAAATGCTTGACCCGGTAATTTGCTTTTCTGTCTGAAAGAGGGTTCAGACTGGGACCGGCAAAACACCCCGGCACTCAAATGCCGGGTAAAAGCCTTCTTTTGGAGAAAATTTCTGTCTGAAAAGGGTATTGCTGAGCTTTAATGGAATCTGAGAAGTCAGTCAAAAGATGCTGTACACCAGAGTGAGACATCATTGATTATGGCAAGTTCTCTCTGTTTCTCATCATTGTGCCCTTCAGAAGGACTTGATCATTCTCAGTTATGCTTAGCAATCCTGTGGTGGCGTTTGGAATGATGATAATATTTTTCAGGACTTACCTCTATTACTGTTAAGCAGTGATACCCAAGCTCTGTCCTCAAGGCACACCAACAGTCCAGGTTTTAGTGATATCCATTCTTTTGCACAGATGGTTAAATCAAAATAACTGAGGTACTAATTAAGTCACCTGTGCTCAAGTATGGCTATCCTTAAAACCTGGACTGTTAAGCTGGCCATACACAGTGCGATGCGGCGGGGGATCACGGTGCATTTGGTTGGCTGACCGCCCGATATGCTGGCTCCCCCACCCGCATAGCGCTTTATGGGATCGCACATCGCATCCCCTGATCGACTGAACCTGCAGTAAGATCTGGGGGTGTGATGTACGACCCCACTGGTGCAAGCACTATCCGATATCATGCCCATACACTGTGCGATAGAGCAGCCAAATCGCATCAAACCGTTGGATCTGCTAATTTATCGCACCGTGTATGGGCACCTTTAGTGTGCCTTGAGGACTGTGGTTGGGAACCCCTTCTGTAAAGAATACCTGTCTTTTCAACCATGTTCAGTGCACCATGTAACTTAAAAAAACAAAGATGGAACCTTTCTTTTGGCACTTGGAAGACGACATAGAAAAGCGTCTTGCCCTATATTCAAATGGAAACTTTTCCTTCTTTGCTTTTTGGCCAGATGTTAAGTCATACTAGTTTTTCTTCATTGCCTTCGTGTACGTCACATCTATTTTCTCTGTACATTGGATGCAACTTTATTCAGAATCAGCTTTTTGTGCGTCATATCCCAACAACAAACCTCTCCAACTGTACCTTCCATTATGCCTTTCGGCTGTTGTCTTGTAATGTGAAAGTAATTTACTTGGTAAAAGTTGAAGAAGGGCTAGTTCAATCCACTATAAAATTATTTAAACTTTTTTTTTTTATACTGTTTTGCACATAAATGTAATCATCTTGCCACCTGTCACTGTGTGACACTAATATAGCACTAGTAATTATTTATAACATTTTATTTATATTGCAACCACATACAACCTCATCAACACCAGTGTAACTGGGTATTGACATACAGACAGAATCCTCAACAGGGCCATTATATATATATATATATATATATATATATATATATATATATATATATATATATATATATATATATATATATATATATATATATATATATATATATATTTATATTTATATATATATATTAATATATTTATATTAATATATATATATATTAATATATATATATATATATATATATATATATATATATTTATATTAATATAATTAGTTTGGGCTAAGTGCTCCTATTGCATTTTGGATCTGCCAGATAGCAATGGGAAAAAATGCTTAGTGTGACTATGTGATCCAATTAGGAGTCATTGGGTTTTTGACTGTATACAGGGATAAAATGTAAGCTTGTGTGAACTGTGTAGTGTAATGGTAGATTAATATAGAATGTTTAAAAAAGTGTCTTAGGAATTTGGAAAAATTGCGCTTGAAGGCTTAGAGCTAAGTGAAAAGGTAATTCCACTAAGTGGGTGAGTACAGCTTGTTAAAGGTGTAGGGTTGAAAGTCTGGTTAGTGCAGGGGTGGGAACCTTTTTTCTGCCGAGGGCCATTTTGAGATATAGAGATATATAATATATCCGTGGGCCTGGTGCAGACTACGCCCACTCCATGTGACGTCACGCGGGGCGGAGTCAGAATCTTCGGTGATTACAGCAATGCCCGGAGCTGTAGGGGCAGCAGTGTGACCGTCTTAAGCGTCCTAAGGACGCTGCTGCTGGCACTACTGCATAGATTCTGGCTGCAGGGTGCCATTCTAGGCACCCTGCTAGCCAGATGAGGCTAGCAGAAAAATGCTCAGAGGGCCAGGCCAAATGATTCCGCGGGCCTTATACGGCTCACGGGCCTGAGGTTCCCCATTCCTGGGTTACTGGAAGACCATTAAGGAGGGAATTGCAATAGTCAATGCTGGAGATCATGGGCCTTATTCAAAGTTGTGCGAATGTCTTCTGCAGATGGAGCTTGCAATGTTTAGCACCTTCTCATGCATTGGAGCCTGCATACTCAACTTTGAGTGACCATGGGCGTTTCAGAGTTGTATGCATCTCCGATTGTGGTGAAATGGTCATAACTGTGCTTCCGTGGGGCTTTTGTATGTTGATAAATGTTTCATTTGCATGTAGACAGAATTACAGGTGAAGATCTGTGTTTATTTTACTAGCATATAATATGGTCACTCATTGTTTTAAATCAGCCACCGTGAGTGCATAGATTAACATATTTTTACAGCGTCTTGTGTGAGATGTGCATGTTCTTGGAAAGTTACAGGATTGAATACATTCTTGGGGTGTGATGAAAAGGACAGTTCTGAGTTCAGGAGAACGCCTAGTCAGAGAGCTGGAGTGCAAAAGCTATTATTTTGTTCTCCACACATATAGCATATAAGGTCGGCAGCTTATATTGACTGGTGGGAATAATATTAACTACGTTTTTTAGATTGTCTGAAAATAGGAGTGACATATGTGTGAAACCACACGTGTCAAAAAGCGGGACTGCGCTCCGTGGGTGGTATACAAATCTCAGCGTATGTCAGTGAATGAGTCTGAAGCAATCTGATAAACCTGTCATGTGATATATTTATTGATAGTAACAATCACAAATATATGTGATGGGTATGAATAGATAGGTAGGGGAACACAAGGGGGAGGTGATGAGGGATATGTAATAGACTGGTATATATTAGTGGAGAAATCGGGGATAATGAACCGTTCAGTAACTGGAAAAAGTAGGCTAACAGAGGGAGGGGGTCCCACACCCCACTGTACCTAACGAAACAACCAAAGTCAAAAAAAGTCAATGTCCAAATGTATATTCAAACAGACTAAGCAGTGGTCTGTTTATGGTCTATGTAATAAAATCCTGGTGAGGCCTCACCTTGTGATAAACAGAAAGCTGGTCCTGCTCCTGTCCCGAGGTCCCCGTCTCCTCTTTGCTGCCGATGGTAGGGCCGTATTCCGGTAGCTGCTGCTGATGCAGCTACAGGCTTGGTCCCCGCAGTGTCCGGAAGCCAAATCCTGTGCAGTATCGTAATCTCGCGAGAGATCGCGGGCTGTAGGGGACCTGCCGGCTCTGGTCTACTGCGCGCTCAACTCTCCAAAAGATGAGGAGACTAGACAGGCAGAGGGGGCGTGAGGAACTCTCCCTTTATCATCACGTTCAGTAACTATGGCAACGTTTTGTGTATCCAGTGACGTGGGTCCGCATCATAGACCTAGCCCGCTCAATTTACTTTAAATTCCACCTCCAAGATGGCGCCGACCACTACTCCCTAAGGAAGGCTTATGAGAAGCCGACACGCGTAGGAGCAATAGAGAAGCACCACATTCCCCACCACCACAGTGCACTCACGCCCCCTCTGCCTGCCTAGTCTCCTCATCTTTTGGCGAGTTGAGCGTGCAGTAGCCCGGAGCCGGCAGGTCCCCTACAGCCCGCGATCTCTCGCGAGATTACAGTACTGCACAGGATTTGGCTTCCGGACACTACGGGGACCAAGCCTGTAGCTGCATCAGCAGCAGCTACCGGAATATGGCCCTACCATCGGCAGCAAGGAGGAGACGGGGACCACGGAACAGGACAGGAGCAGGACCAGCTTTCTGTTTATCACAAGGTGAGGCCTCACTAAGATTTTATTACATAGACCATAAACAGACCACTGCTTAGTCTGTTTGAATATACATTTGGACATTGACTTTTTTTGACTTTGGTTGTTTCGTTAGGTACAGTGGGGTGTGGGACCCCCTCCCTCTGTTAGCCTACTTTTCCCAGTTACTGAACGGTTCATTATCCCTGATTTCTCCACTAATATATACCAGTCTATTACATATCCCTCATCACCTCCCCCTTGTGTTCCCCTACCTATCTATTCATACCCATCACATATATTTGTGATTGTTACTATCAATAAATATATCACATGACAGGTTTATCAGATTGCTTCAGACTCATTCACTGACATACGCTGAGATTTGTATACCACCCACGGAGCGCAGTCCCGCTTTTTGACACTTGTGGTTTCACACAAATGTCACTCCTATTTTCAGACTATTATTGTTAGACCCTGGGAAGTCTAATTTTGGGATCTGCAGCACCCTTGTTTTTCACATCCCCCTATAAGAGGAGTGAGCGCCGATCTTAATCAGTACATTATTGTTTTTTAGATTGTGTCTGAGGTGATGATAGGACGTCGAAGGTGAAATGGCAGAGAGACATTCCATAATGATGTGAGAGCTCTAGAGATGATAGATAGTTTTGGGCATCATCTGGAGATCATATTGAAATTTAAAAAAGCTAATGTTCCGAACTCCATTTAATCTGCTAATGTAGTAGCAGCTGTGACTTTTATCGCAGCTGTTACAGAGAATTTATTCTAAAGCCGCAGTCGATGGGCACCCACCGGCTGCGGCTGTAATATGCTGCAGTACGCAAATAGATGCACCATTGAGCAAACATCGGCCGCATCATCTGACATTACAACAACCCAATGGTTGCTTAGAATGTCCAACCGTACATGCCTGCCGCTGCTAGTGGAACTGCATCTTTTGACTCTGTCCTTGGCACTGGCACACCTGGTAACAAAAGCCACCTCCAGTCACCGCCCAGGAACGCCTATTGATATTGCTTGGATCTCCATGCTATTCTGATCTGCATCCCCCAGTGGTAACCATTGGAACACATGTGCAGTGCATCTTGAATGCATGCACAGATTTAAAAAATTGGGTGCTTGTGCCTGATGTGTTAAATGCGTCCACCTCTGAATCGTACCCATAGTCACTATTGCAAAATGTGCAACCTCCATGAGTGTGATTAGAGGAGGAACACCTGTATCCTATATACGTTAATAGACAGGGGTGTGGACCGTTTTTAAAAAAATGGGAACCATATATTCTAATGCCAAAACCATGCAGTGGATTCAAAAGCTTACTAATAGTTTGAACATGACTATAAAGAGTTATGTTCAAACTAATATTAGTACGTTTTGGAATCCACTGCATGGTTTTTGTTGCGTCAACTGACTTTATAATTGTTTCCCTATTTTATTTTTGTTTACACAACTCCTAAAGCATTTACCTTTTAAGTACAAGTGTTTTTTTTTAGATTTCTTCTGATCAGTAATACACTTTTATTGGTTCCACTTAATCTTCAAATTTGATGTACTCTGTATACTTACCTCTGATTTACGTACAGTCAGGTGCATAAATATTGGGACATTGACAGAATTTTCATATTTTGGCCTCTATTTACCACCACAATGGCTTTGAAATGAAACAAACAAGATGTGCTTTAACTGCAGACTTTCAGATTTAATTTGAGGGTAATTACATCCAAATCAGGTGAACGGTGTAGGAATTACAACGGTTTCTATATGTGCCTCCCACTTTTTAAGGGGCCAAAAGTAATGGGACAAACTAAACAATCCTAAATGTAACTTTCACTTTTTAATACTTTGTTGCAAATCCTTTGCAGGCAATTACAGCCTGGAGTCTGGAACTCATAGACATCACCAGACGCCGGGTTTCATCACTGGTGATGCTCTGCCAGGCCTCTACTGCAAATGTCTTCAGTTCCTGCTTGTTCTTGGGGTATTTTCCCTTCAGTTTTGTCTTCATCAAGTGAAATGCATGCTCAATTGGATTCAGGTCAGGGGATTGACTTGGCCATTGCATAACATTCCACTTTTTAGCTTTAAAAAACTCTTTGGTTGCTTTTGCAGTATGCTTCGGGTCATTGTCCATCTGCACTGTGAAGCGCCATCCAATGAGTTCTGAAGCATTTGACTGAATATGAGCATATAATATTGCCCGAAACACTTCAGAATTCATTCTGCTGCTTTTGTCAGCAGTCACATCATCAATAAATACAAGGGAACCAGTTCCATTGGCAGCCATACATGCCCACGCCATGACACTACCACCACCATGCTTCACTGATGAGGTGGTATGTTTTGGATCATGAGCAGTTCCTTTCCTTCTCCATACTCTTCTCTTCCCATCACTCTGGTACAAGTTGATCTTTGTCTCATCTGTCCATAGGATGTTGTTCCAGAACTGTAATGGCTTTTTTAGATGTTGTTTGGCAAACTCTAATCTGGTCTTCCTGTTTTTGTAGCTCACCAATGGTTTACATCTTGTGGTGAACCCTCTATATTCACTCTTGTGAAGTCTTCTCTTGATTGTTGTCTTTGACACATATACACCTACCTCCTGGAGAGTGTTCTTGATTTGGCCATCTGTTGTGAAGGGATTTTTCTTCACCAGGGAAATAATTCTTCTGTCATCCACCACAGTTGTTTTCTGTGGTCTTCCGGGTCTTTTGGTGTTGCTGAGCTCTCCGGTGCGTTCTTTCTTTTTAAGAATGTTCCAAACAGTTGATTTGGCCACACCTAATGTTTTTGTTATCTCTCTGATGGGCTTGTTTTGATTTTTCAGCCTAATGATGGCTTGCTTCACTGATAGTGACAGCTCTATGGATCTCATATTGAGAGTTGATAGCAACTGATTCCAAATGCAAATGTCACACCTAGAATCAACTCCAGACCTTTTACCTGCTGAATTGATAATGAAATAACTAGGGAATAGCCCACACCTGTCCATGAAATAGCTTTTGAGTTGATAGTCCCATTACTTTTGGCCCCTTAAAAAGTGGGAGGCACATATAGAAACCGTTGTAATTCCTACACCGTTCACCTGATTTGGATGTAATTACCCTCAAATTAAATGTGAAAGTCTGCAGTTAAAGCACATCTTGTTTGTTTCATTTCAAAGCCATTGTGGTGGTGAATAGAGGCCAAAATATGAAAATTCTGTCAATGTCCTAATATTTATGCACCTGACTGTATGTTTGCATAAGAAGAGTGGTTAGCAGTGTTAAATCCAGCTGAGAGGAGCATTAAAATTTAATAATGACCTTAAGATTTAACAGTGGTTAAAGTATTGGCCGCCTTCGTTACTTTTGGAATGAAAGTCTGACTGAAAGGGTTTTAAAAGATTGTGTGAGGGTAGTTTGTTTGCCTCTCAAAGCTTGGAAGGGCATGGGGGATGACATGATGATGATCTGTGGAAGAGTTTGGATCAGAATTAGTTTTATTTCGTAAGTAATTATCGCATTATTTATCTTGAGTAATGAGGTAAAGATACCAATGGATTGAGGGCGATTACAATTGCTGATTAATGTGGTGGATAGGGTAAAGTTGACAGGTTGTAGAATGCTAGGAGAAGAAGACTGTAGATACTTCCTCTTCATTTGTAGGATCAAATGAAGAGCAGGGGGCACAGAATGCAAGAGAGGTATTGAAGAGGGTAAAATGTAACATTGAATCTTGCTCTTAAATTAGTAAACCTCATCTGACCAGAGATGATTGTCAGAGGTTTTGGGGTAGGATGGTTGAGGAAAAATGTATGTACTTTACGGGTTAGAAGCCTGAGTGGAGATGAGAGATTGGAAATATGTTTGTTAGGTAGAATACAGATCTTTTTCATTGGAGGTGAGTATAGGCGTATATTTGAGGAAGTATGAGATTTACACTAGGGCTGGTCTTCACTGCAGGAGACTTTTTACAGCAGTGTATTTCCATAGTGTGAGCTTGTGGTCAAAGGAGTAAGAACAAACTGGATGAATCCACTTGATCAAGAGTTGCTGGTAGGGATTGATTAAGATTTGGGACTTCTCGATAAGAGATTGTAGAAATTTGGGTTAAACATTAAGAATTTAGATTTGTATGTAGATGGTTGGTAGACTATGGTGCATACACATGGTCAGATTTTCTGTCAGATCTGAACGATAACGAAAAATCGTTCAATCGTTCATATCTAAAAGAAAATCTGACGTGTGACTGCAACGATGAGCGATGCGTGTTCCCACATGTCAGATAACTGTATCTGACATCTGATGTGTTTTGCAGTCAGATTTAGACCATTCCATTAATTTTAATACTGTCTGAAATCGTTAAAATCATTGGTAAAATCCTTCATCTGACATATCTGACAGTGTGTATGCACCATAAAAGTGCATAGACGTTAAGGTGGTGGAGAATAATTTACAGGTGATCAGTTGATGGCCAGTGAGACGAGATGGAGAGTTCAAGAAATCAGAGATTGAGCAAAGTCTGGCAAAAACAAGATAATGGTAATGAAATCACAATGAGTAGGACACGGGTTATTAGTACCCGCTCGCGGTTGTCGTCCCCCCCCCCCCCCCCTCTCGGCGCCCCTGTGTAAGGGGGACGGGGGCACGATATATTGTCTGATCAATTGATCGGCCAGTGTGTACCCAGCATTAGTCATGTTTCTATTAATGCCAGAAGGATGAGATTATTTTAGAGGAAGAGGTCAAAGATGGAAGTCTGTTACAAAACAAAGCATTGATTCAATAGGGCACAATTAAATGATTTTGAAAATGATACATTTAAGATTTTCTAGATTTAAATAGTGTTCAGAATCAGAATCTGTATACTGCAGGAGGTGATTTTGTGTTTTGTTTACTAAATTGCCAGCCAGCAGAAGAGGGAAAGAGATAAAAAGATGATTGTGAGATGTATGAGCTTTTGTTTTTCTGGTAACAGTTTGAGGATATTAGAGTTAAGCATGAGATAATTCATGTGTCAATTAAGTTTGTTCTGAATGAATGCTTTTTGTCTGTGTACTGTGTGTTATGTGGTGTACGAATGTCAGCAGGCCCGATGAACACAGAGTACCATAGATCCAGATTAGTATAGTTATTTATCAGTTTGGGCTTTTTTTCCCACCAACCCATGAGCTCATTATATTATTCTGTTAAGCCTTGCTAAGGCTCAATCCCACTTATACCCCTTTTCCACCTAAATTCCGGGTCTGACCCGGAGTTGGAACAAAGTTCCTATCCGGATCAGACCCGGAATTTTGCCGGCGCTGACTCGGGATATTCCCGAGTCAGCGCCGCTCACACCATAGTCGGGTCTGCATAGACCCGGCTTTTGCGGAGTGAAAGTGGTCGCTTGGAGATGACGTCATCTCCAAGCGCCACTGAAGCCGGACCAATCGGCCGGCTAGCAGCGCACTCCAGGTCTTCGTGACCCGGAGTGCGCTGTTCCCATAGCAGGGTTTCACGGGCTAGGCCCTTGTTAAACCCTGCTAGTTACCTGGGTTGGATTGCCGGGTCACTCGACCCGGCGATCCAACCCGCTGCCCGGGTTAACCCTTCAAAGACCCGGGTTTTAGCTCTGGTGTAAAAGGGGTATTACTAACAAGTGATGTATCTGAGAGCCTTCACTCTAGGCATGGCCAACCTGTTAGAGGGGGGAGTTCAGTTCGCTATGAGACTTACTGGCCGTAATAACACTCGAGGGTGCACTTAACGCTGATTTCTGTTCGCACATCAGGAGGGTGCGAACACAAATCTGCATTACGTGCACCCTTGGGACTTACTGTGCAGGGTAATTGCATCACTTAACCTTTAATCTATACCTTACATGTGTTAGCTGCGGGGCTTACTGCTGGATATAATTGAATAGCTCTGGGCACTAGACTCTGTAGCTAAAATCCTGCGGTAAATCCCACAGCTAATTGAATTCCCCCCCAGAGACCGAGCCAAACATTATCTCAATGTTTACCACTTATGTGTGAGCCTGCACAAAGTATAAACATATCCATACATACATACATACCATACACATGCATTGAAAATTAAACAATTACAATGTTATTGCTAAGGAAAAAAATCAAAATATGCATTTACCTTGTGTATTGCAATTTTTGATACAGTGGGACTTTTGGCAATTCCCACAACATGCTATTTTATGTCTCTTACATGTTAAAAAAACCCAAACTTCGAACTCCCCCACATGCCTCTCCCACTTAGCTTTACAGTTGAGCAGGCAGACTGTGAGCACAGTACACTCCTCCGCCTCTTCTGGCATGCTGTGACTCCCGTGCAGTGGCGGTCACCTGATTTGGAATTGGCTCTTGGTCGATTTTTATTCTCTGATTTTATTAGTTATTAATGAGGTCTGGCAGGGAGTCAATTCGCCCCTACAAGTGCACTTCTCCCACACCACTCCCTAAACCAACCCCTGCTGCCCAGAGCACTATGCTCCTGCTCCCAACTTAGAGCTACATTAACAATTTCATATAAATATTAACATTTATTTATACAGTACCAGCATATTCCATAGGGAAAAATCATGCCAAGTACTGGTGTCTCTTATACCCCTTTCAGACATAGAACCCGGGAAATTTCCTGCTCAGACCCGGGAATGTCTCCTGTGAAAAATCACGGGTATTTGGTCTAGACCCCCCTTTCACACTACACTGTCTACCCGGGAAGGGGGGGAGGTGCGGGCGCTGTTACCGGCGGCACTGCTACTGCCGGTAATTATAGGGACGGGGGGGCTGCTCTCAGTGCTGTCGGCGCTGAGTATGGGAAGGGGGGGAGGTGCGGGCGCTGCTACCGCCGGTAATTACAGGGAGGGCGCTGCTCTCAGTGCTGCCAGCGCTGAGTATGGGAAGGGGTGCGGGCGCTGTTACCGCCTCTGGTGCCACCTCCCCGGTGGCTCAGTCGGAACCAGGGCCAATCAGAAACTGCCTGGTGCAGCCCGGGAGTAACATCCCCGGGTTGCACCATTCACACTAGAGCAGGGTAGTCTTTCCGGGACTTAAGTCCTGGGAAATACCCTGGTCGATTGCAGGGGCGGCTACCCGGGAACGTGTTCCCGGGTAGGTACCTTTCACACAGACATGAGACCCGGGAATTTTGGCCGAGGCAGGCCAAATTCCCGGGAATCTCAGTATGTCTGAAAAGGGGTATTATTGCAATAACAATGGATTATTATTTGCAAAGTGAGTGACATCAGTGTTTGGGGAAGGGATGGGGGCACTATAGGGACTTAAAAAAATTGCAAGTGTGTAGGGATTAGTTTGCAGCTGGAGAAGCCCCAGCACTTTAGGGGAGACGGACATTCTGAGACCACATAGGGTTGCTTAGATGTTCAATGAGCGACCGATGTTACCTCTTTTGAACGTAAGCAGCAGATTTGAGAGGCTCAAGGTGGGCATCTCTGTGTACAAGACATCAACTAAGTCATTAGCATATTTTCGCAAGTCCCCTGTGTCTGAAATCGCAGTTGTAAATGCATCTGCGTCCTTTTCTGAATCTGGCCCATTGTGTTACCATATTTCAAATGTGCATGCTCTGACATAACAAATCAAGTACAACAGAGCTTAACCGGTACAATGACTGCAGTTTAGTTTGTAAAGTGCAATATGCAATTATTATAATGTATGCAACCATAACCATCGAGTGTAGTTCAAGCTAGTTTATTTTTCTGTCTTACAAAAACTTCTTTTTTTTTTTTGCTATGTTGATAGTTGTCACTTTTCTGTGTTTTATAAATGAATCTGCACTACTCTTCATCCACACAGACACATAGGGTATGAATTATATATACGAGTATGTCAATGAGCAAAATCAACAGTGTGTAAAATGACCACATACCAGTGTTTCTAATTTATTGCACAATGATTCAAGTGGAAGGACTGTGGCTACACTGAAATAATGTTACACCAGTAAAAGTTAATCATGACCATAATTAGACGGGTTGGACATCCTCACTGGTTTTTGTTTAGTATTATATGTGGGATAAAGCAGTTTTTTTATGTAGCTTTAATGGATATTACAAGTCAATGAGTGAATGAGGAATATACAGTATGTATGTGTGTATGCACAATTTTTCCTAATTAACACTGAAATTATGGCACCTTTTATTATATGTAGATATAGATGTTTATACATGTAGTATCAACATTTTTTGTAATCTCTCAATAATTACATGCTCCTTTTTGGAAACCGTTGTTGTGATCCTCCCTCCATAGCTTTTCATATCCATACAATTTGCGATACAGTGATGTCGCTGTATAATAATTAGTAACAATTTTTTTTTTCTTACATTTTAGTTCTTTTGACCTGTATAAAAGTAGGTGATGTAATGCTCAGTGCAATAATATTCTATATTTGTTTTCCGGAGCACCTCCATAGTTATTCATGGTGCTCCCTTTTATAAGTATGTTTAGTGGATAGTCACATTCTTCAGGTGATTGGGTCAGCTAAATGAATTTGAAAAAGAAAAGGAAAAAAAAACTTTTTAAAAAATTTATTTGCCCCTCTTTTTTCCACATAATGATATCCAATGATGCAATATATGCCTATTGTTCCTGAATCATGAAATAAGTACATATAAAAAGAATACCTGCTGTTTTCTTACCTCCATGATTTTAAAGTGGTTTATAATCTGGATCTCTTTTATTGTTCACAACCAATTGATCTTTAGTATGGCGATCAGTTAATTGGATGCTATAGATTTTCAGTTACTTTTATTACAGTGTTTATGCCAAATTTTACAATTACACAACATAATTTGCTGGCACTATTTAAATAAATGTTACTGGAATAAATAATTATTGTGACCTTCGCTATTGTCATTTTGTGGTCCTTCATTTTGATTATATTATAGAACTGCAACAGGGTAATAGTTACCGATACAATTTTATTGGACAGTTTATTCTTGTGCCCATTGGCATGTATGTATGTAAAGCTCCATGTCATGCTTACTCCAAGTTGGTGGTTATGAAATGTTCACCCAGTATGTAAAATAAGACAAATGTGTATATGGTTGGTTAATATTGAAAAATGGAGCCCCTTCTAGAAAGATAATTCCCTAATATATTTATCTTAAAAATATGGATGCAGAAAGCAACTGCTTAAGCTACTTATATTACTATAATTAATTGATGATTATACCAATGACACTAATGTGGATATGTGTACAAAAAAACATAAACTTGATGGCTAAATATGTCTGCCTTTTTGTGTGTGTGTCTTAGCAGTTGTTAATGTTGCTTCCTTATATTTTGTTGGACTAAAGCTAGCTACACACTGTACAACTATTGGCCCGATTTCCCAATAATCGGGTGATCGGCCTGATTTATTGTACAGTGTGTACAAACAATCATTTTAGCGTTTCGCCTATAAAACAATCCACAAACGCATTCTTTCAATTATCCGATATCGACCAAGAACGAAAATCTCGGCCTCAGTTTGCCGATATCGAGCAGTGTGTGTGCACTTTCGATAATCTACTGCTATTTCCTATGTTTTCCTGTCACTGTCATCCTCCTTGTGGGCGTACATATGCAAAATGAGTGTGGTGGAAAATGGGTAGCTTCTAATGAAAAATTGCATAATGTGTAGCACAGATATTGGAGCTGGCAATTTGCTGAAAAATCGCCCCGTTCCTCGTCCTGATCAAAAAAATCTGACCGTGTAGATTCTGGTTTATTGCCTACAGCAAAACATCTGAGCAGCAGAAGCTGGAAGTCACAATAAAGTAACTGTTTAAAAGTTATATGGAGCCACCCACACTTGCTTATTTGTGTGTTTGTTGTCTTCAGCTGAGCAAGTACCTGTGTTGTGGCAACTCCTTTAATCCTGTTTTTTTTATTTTGTATTTATTAATTTTTAGTAATTAACATGACCATTTGTTTTATTTCGTCTTTATCTTTAATCTCTTGTGGGGGAAGTTCAGTTTAGAACCATGTGCCAGGAATTTAGGTCAGCGATGTGATTTTGCAGGTAAGTCATCTCTGCACAATCTTGTGATTCATTTCCGAACTCCTGGACAATTTTCACAGCAAAATCAATTTTTTTTCCCCCCACGCACCCCCTCCTCATCATGGTAAAACGTGGGGAAATCTTTTAATAATTTTTATTTTTTTTTTAATTATAAATGTCGGGACACAGAGCAGAAGCTCTTAAGCTGGGTACGTACACATTAGACGATGTCTAGTGTGCCTGACATTTTCAGCAACAGGGCTCGGCGGGGTAGCCGGCATCTGCAAGTACGCACTTGCCGGGAGTGATGGCATTCAGCAGCATGACCCTCGCTAAATATATCCCCCCGTTGGCCCTGCATGCAGGGCCAATGGTGGAAGTCGCTGATGATGTGCTGGAGCGTGCATCGTCGACAAAATAGCAGGTACACACTAGACAATGTGACCGATATGTCACTCCGATCCGCCGTATCGAGCGACATATCGTTTAGTGCAGGGGTGGCCAACCAGCCCAAATATATCTTTAGGTATGTCAAAGACCTGAGATCATGTGCGTGTCAAAGGCGCACATGAAAAAAGGGGTGTGGCCTTGTGCCAGCTATGCCATGTACCTGGTACGATTTTTGTAGGAGTATGTAAAAGCGCATGCACGCAATCACCATGGAGGTAACTATTAAAGGGAAAGAAAAATCCAGAACATTATAAAAATAACAGATCCACATAAAATACAATGAAAAATACACATCCACAAATAATACACTGAAAAAGCCACATTCACATAAAATACACTGAAAAAGCCACTTCCACAAAACATACATTGGAAAAAAAAATTATTCACATAATACAATCCAACCCCTCCATATGTAACTCCAGCTGCCCCTGATGTGTCACAACAGCAGCCTCTCCATGTGTCACTCCAGCAGTCAGTGTCAGTAAGGGGAGCTGGCAGGAGAGCCGCATCAGGACAGTGGAAGAGCCACATGTGACTCAAGAGCCACAGGTTGGCCACCGCTGGTCTAGTGTGTGCTCCGCATTAGTCTTCTGACCATAAATAATCAGGCACTTGGTGGAGAATTCAATTAGCCAAAGTAATTTACCAGGGACTAATTGATCCCCCGAGGCTATTCAATTAGCCCCAAGGGCAGCTCGCAGGCTGCACGTAACAGGAATCTTTTTTGGGGGGTCTGAAAGGAATCCCCGATTAAATAGCCTGTTTAACCAGTGCAAAGCCACTGTTAACGCATAGGTTTGTGAACTTATAATGGATTCTGTGTGTTAACGTCCATTTCAAATGGTCTCAGTTGAAAAATGGCCCGGAAGTTGAATATCTCCAGGTGTTAAAGCCAGAAGCTACCATCCTTTTTCACCTCCGTTAAATTAATGGAGCCAATTGAATTCCCTCTTGAAGGCATTTACATAGCACAATATGGCCAATACTGAAATCTCCATTTTCAGGTAAATTTCCCTATAATGCTCAAAAATGCGGTAAATGATGTGGGGCACTTATGTGGGGGTGTTGCATTTATGGTAAAGTGCTTTTGAACTTGCAAGGGTGAGTTAAGTTTCTTTTCAGCATTTTGTAAATTTGTCTTAAATACAATTTTTGTGTTCCCCAAAATACTATACAGACTTTACATTTCCTGAAAAACAGTTGCTGCCTACTATATTTCACCATTACTAAAAAAAATAAAAATCAACCATTTGATTCTTTTTAAGAATATCCAATACTTTGCTTTAGCCCCCCCACCACCTTTTAATACTGTTCAGTTATGTTATTTGGCACTTGTGAAAGGTTCAGGTTAATTTCCCCAATTTTTCATCCACTTCTTCCTGCCCGCACATTATAGAATTACTGCATGATGTTGCTTCAATTCCCGGGAATGGCCATTTCCAATTGAGAGCGGTGTTGGAGCATGCTTCATGAAAGTGTTGTGTTATTTAAGTCACAAATTTGCGATCCCAAACTTGTGCTGAATTAAATTTTCCCCTTTTTGATTCTAGCCCAATGAAGATAGCTCTGGTGTAATATATCATAGACCCAACAGTGTTTTTTTGGTATAATTTTTTTTTTACTCTTACTCACTCTGGAATAGGCATTTATTGTTAATGATTGGATTATTTCATATAGTATCCTGTGATTTACCCAGAAAATACTGAACTGTAGCTAAATGGTTTGTGTGTTTTTAAAAAAAAAAAAAAAAATCTAGTGCATATTCTTAAATGCAATCAATTGGCTAAAACCTAAAACAAGAAGAAACCGGGTCCTGTGGACCCTCTGCTCTTTTTATTATTAATTGAGACAAACTTTTGAGATAATGTCTAGTTGCTTTGGCTTCTCCTTTTCTGTATATTTGCATTTTTAATAGACCTTAAGAAGTGGCGTTTCAATACAATATTATCTACAAGGATGTGTCTGAATAATCATAGCTGATTCTCCAAGTACTCCATAGACAACAAAACTATACAGAGAAGATTTAAACAATGATTGTCTGCAAAATAATGGCAAATTGTACATCCAACATAAATAAATAGTAAGGAAAGTGTATTCTGATGCTATATATCATACAACCAAAGTAAACAAACAGTGCTACATTGTCATTTGGAGCCCCCAACCTAACTCAAAATTATTAAAACAAAGCTCCAAAGTGGGTCTGATATCTAAATACTGTGGATGCAGCCATACTGTAGGTAGGCTGAACCAATATGCAGTCCATCATTTCCTTAGGAACTGGTGACATAATGGAGGCACTGCTAAATATTCATGAAGTATTAGTTTCTAGTGAATGATAAACTCCAGTCACATGAATATTAGAAGCCCACAAAATGATTTCCTATACTGTGTGTTATTAACAGCTTCACTTTTTTAAATTTAGCTGTACGCCTTTAAAAAGGCCATTGGGAAATTTACAAGAAATATTTTTGTGCGGCAGATTGAAACAGTGCATATAAACGCAAATTACCATCAGATTTCCCTTTGTTTGATTGGTATTTTTAGTATCGCTGGTCGATGTATAAGTTTTCAAATGGCAAAATAGCTGCAAAACCACCATAAATTCACCATAGCTGTCTGATCACTTGAGGAGACATAAAACACCTGTTATGAGGGCAAAAGTACTTATTGATTAAGGAGTGAAAAATCTTGTAATAATTATCTTATGGGGCAATTTTACTTTTTTATTTAATATTCTTAATTTACATTATTTTATGAGCAGGCAGAGACATACGATAATCATTGTCCCATTTTCCCCTGTCCTAAGTAAATTTGTAATAAAAAGTCCTTTGAGATCTAGCACAAATGTATCCCCATTATGTGCGCCAGATCTCACTGTATTTTTTTCTCATTAGCTATATATGTAAAGCAGGTAAACTTTAAAAAGGGATAACAAAGTCAGCATCTACATACACCCTCCGTTCACTATCACACATGCGCAGGTGGTGTATTGTGCTATTATTAATAAATTTGTGATGCCCCTATTAACAATCAATTACTAATACAGTCTTAATATAGGAGAAGCACGGTGCTACTCCAATAAAACCATTTACTCCCACCTTGTGTCCGCCTCTGTCATTCCATTGCTCCACCCCTCCCCACTCATTCACACCACACACACTAGCAACCACATATACAGTCCAACACTCCCCCATCATCAGGGCGAGCGCACCTTCCGTACCCCACAGTCTTAATATAATTTAATTCTTCAATTAATAAAATTATTAATTTAATTCCTATATTAGTAAAATTGTCCTTTATAAGATAATTATGATTATTTTTTTTGCCTCCTTTATTCAATAAATTACAAGTGTATCATGTCCTGATTCCCAGGTTCTCGCCTATTATGACCTCATGTGTCAGGAAAACTGACTATTTGATGCATTCTGTGGTTTATCTATTTCCTTCTACCAAATAAGATTCAGCACAGCAATTTTGAGGATGGCAGCTTTTCTGCAATTCTATATTCTGTAAATCTGATTTTAAAACCATGTGAAAAAACGTAAAAAGCCTTGTGTTTGTAAAACCGCTGTTTATTACATCTTCCCTTCCATAAACCTTTTTAGTGTGCATATGGAAATATTCCTATTACCAGGTACTACACTTTTTAAGTGCTACAAGAACAAGATATACCAGTCATACAATCTTAAAAAAATGTAACCTGCTCTATTCTAATTTATATTTATTGCACCTTTCTAGAAAAAATAATTACAGGTAATTAGAACATGGACCTAATTGATACATATTTGTTTTCCAAATATTGTTTGTAAAAAGTAATAATAATTTAGATAGTGCCTTACAAATTTGTCATTTCACTCTGTCCCTGGTGAGATCTAATGATCACTGTAGCCCGAATTATTTTGGAAAGAAATAGGAGAGGCCTTTCATGCAGCCATTGCACTAGGGAAACTCACACAGAGGAGTTAGTCTGCTTACCTCTCTGAACTGTTCTTGGTGAAAAATTATTTTTCTCCTTCCAAACTAAACTATTAGCAACGAGTTCCCTCGCCATGCAGCTATAAGCCGCACTTACGGTACCTCCCTAGATTTGCAGATTTTTGTTTGCTGTCCCATATGGTTTGGACAAAAATCCACGAGTCCAGAGCGTGATCGAGTTGCGGTATCCTCTTCCACCCCATAAAATGTAGTATTATATTGAACACATTGATATGCTGATTACTGTTAACAATGCATACTTTACAGTGATTAGGCAGGTGGCATGGTGACCATACGTGACATGATATTACAGCAATGATTAGGTAGGTGGCACGTGTCATGATATTGCAGCAATAATGAGGCAAGTGGTCTGAAAACTACTTATATATTGAAATCGATCGGATGAATTGTTGAATAGTGATGGCTAAAGTGTGGCTGCAGATGTCCCCTAGTGGCATTGAACTGCTGGCTGCACTAGCTTTCTATGATGGTGTAGGATCTCCTCTAATTTGTTGACCTATAAAGGTCTAATTAACTTAATGGGAAAGAAGAGTAGAAGTTGTGGACCCAATACTCAATCTAACAATTATACTTAATTTACTACAGCTTGTTTAAGTAAGGAGGAAAAAAACCTGTTTGTTGAGATTCTTCACTAGTCAGTTTGCTGTTTTTCTTCTTCTTTCCCAGCCCCCACATAATGCATGAGAAACCTCATTAAGTGGTTTAAACTATACATCATGTAATGTACAATGTGAAAAAATCTTACCTATGTGTACTGACAATGGGTAAAGTGAAAAATTATTCTTTGTTTCACTCAGTCACACCAAACATCCGGTTATCACTATGAACTATTTTTGGATTCGTTTTTATACACAACCTATGTCATCCCAAATGAATCTTTGAAAATAAATGTCTGCATTTTAGCAGTCTTGGTATGCTGTACAGATAAAGTCAACAATCTTAATATGGTTTAATATGGTTTTAATATCTTTTTCATAAACATAGGAAAACATGTAATTGCAATTACTTCTATTATAAATAGCCAGTCTGAGTTTGAGGAGGAATGTGACACTTGTATCTGAGCACAACTGGGCGGAATCGGTATGAATTGCCGCCGGACCTAAGCCCGGCAGATGAAATACAGACGCCGGAAAGCCGGCATTTGACAATACCGACTGAGGTGAGAAAGACCCCTAACCCTGTGCTTGCGTGGGTTTCCTCCGTGTGCTCCGTTTTCCTCCGAAACTCCCCAAAAAATATACTGGTAGGTTAATTGGGTCCCCCCCAAAACAAATTAACCCGTGTATGTGTGTGTATGTGAGCATGTGGTAGGGAATATAGATTCTAAGCTCCACTGGGGCAGGGACTGATGTGAATGGACAAATATTTTCTGTAAAGCGCTGCGGATTATGTGTGCGCTATATAAATAAATGGTAATAAATAAATACCCCCCCCTCCAGTGCCTAACCCTAACCTCCCTCCAGGGGGTGCCTATACCTAACCCTTCTCGGGGGGGGGGGGGGTGCCTGACTCTAACCCTCCCAAGGGGGTACCTAACCCTAAGTCCCCCCGGGAGTCCCTAAACCTATGAACCCCCCCCCCCCTCCATCGGCTACGTTCGGTATACCGGGCGTTGGGATTTCGGCGTGGGGCTAATGATAGGTGTCTGTATTTAGACGGCCATTATTAGTCCCATGCTGGGATTTCACTGTCGGGAAGCCGGCGGTCGGCATTTCAACCGCCGTCTTCCTGACTACATCCCAAATGGGCCTACCTTCCTATATAAAAGCTACTAATACCAATCACAAATGTAGGTTTTATTTTGTTTCTCATGCACAGCAGTCTTTATGTCTGACTAATGAGCAATACACAGTTGACTGCCATAATTTCTCCATCAGGACTTGAGATAAGTACACACATTTATTTATTGGATATTCTTATACTTTGCTCCCCACATGGAAATTATTTAGATTGTACTGTCTCATCATCCATAATGGTCCAATTGTAATAGTCCATGATTAGCGGGGTTCTGTGCAATTCAGGCAAGATAGTCACTAGGTTTAAAGGTAAATATAACCTGGTTTTGCCTTTTTAAACTAATTAATGCTTTAGATCTAATGATGATTTGGCGGAATTGTGGCAGCTCTTGCAAATCGCAAGCCATATAACTTTGCCTGACTGGTATAAGATTTATATGGGAGTGATCTACATTTCTTTTATATGTGTGTGTGTGTGTGTGTGTGTGTGTGTGTGTGTGTGTGTGTGTGTGTGTGTGTGTGTGTGTGTGTGTGTGTGTGTGTGTGTGTGTGTGTGTGTGTAAAATATATGTATCTTTTTTCTCCTCCTTTATTCCCTATAAATAAATAAATCAGTCTCTATTCTGATATGCTATCAAGAACCTTCCATCTCTGCATCTCCTATATATCTGTCCATGCTGTCAACCTCCCCCCTCTGCACATTGTCAAGGAACTTCTACTTTCGTTGGTTTTGTATTTTGGTGTCGGTAATGATTATTGTTTAACGAAAATATAAATTGCACGGAGTGATTGCCAGTTGCCTAGTAGATCCTGGCCTAAAACTGTAAGAGTTAACTTACAACTTTGCAGAGCCAGTCTCTGGGCTCGATTTTTAATTCAGTGCAATGCTGAATAGCCCTGGCAGGGAGCTTCCGAAACTATTCAATTCAGCGCGCTGTTTGGCCCTGAGGGTGCAAGGAGAAATCCGACAAAAGGGCTGGCCGCAAGAGTGTTTTTTGGCTTAGCGTGGCGCTAACAGCCTCGCGGCCAGCACTTTAGTCGGAGAGTGCCAGTTTTCGCGCCTAAACACCCAGGTTAAGTCGCGAGAACTGGCATTTTCCGACTTAACTGACAACTGTCAGACTAAACAGCGTGCTGCATTGAATAACTCTGCGAGCTTTCTCCCAGGGCTATTTAGCATCGCGCTGCATTGAATCGAGCCCTCTGTAGATGTGCTTAGATCTGGCCTATCCATTTCACTAGCGTGTTTTTTTTTTTTTTTAAATGCCTTGCTCATTTAATAAAACATATTTTAGTTAATGGCAATAACAGAACAGGTATTTTTGTGATATTTGGCTAATAGTTTTTTTTTTCCATGAAAAGGCTGGTGACGCATACTACTGACTTTTGTTATTTCTGACAATAGTATTATCCCCAGGGGTAACCTTGTCACTTATGGGACATAATGAACAAAACACCTAGCACGGTCTAAAAGTAATCTTTTGACGTCAAGGCTTTTTCCCCTTTGGTTAATTAGACCCTTAGGGGGGGTCTTAAATTAGCCGCCTGAGCTATTCAATTAGCGGGGAGTACCTCACGCGTGAGTCCCTGCAGTCAGACTGTACATCGCAGCTCCACGAGCGGAAAAAACACAAAATTGGGTTCGCATGCGGAAAAAGAACCCATTGATTCCACAGTTTCCGCAGAATCAATGGGTTTCCACGCGTGAGTCCTGATTTTTTGGTGCGGGGGAAAAAGGCAATTAATTGACTAGTCTTTTCCCGCACCTCAGGGATATTTACCGGCAATTAGTCACGGGGTAAACCCTGTGGCTAATTGAATACCCCCCATAGATTTAAAACCCTTGCTTGATGATCTGTTTCATTTTTCAAAGGCTAAAGGTGCCCACACACATAGCGATTTTGTTTTTGTTTTTTTTTCCCCGATCTGGCTGATTCTGACACATTGGAACTACAGATCGGGTAAAAAATTTCCCTTGAAACTCTCCCCGGCAGCTCTGCACACGATCTCCACACGATCTGCACACAGTTTGGTGTCCAATCTTCATACGATCTCTCCTGCATCCAGACTTTCAAACTAAAAGACGTGTGTACCCAGCGAGCCGACAGCAAACCCCTCCCCCTGTCGCCCCCCCCCCCCCCCTCAGATGGGCTGACATTTTGGGCAGCAGGTACACATCAGACGGTCCAGTGCCCGATCGCTGATATGTTGGCCCCTGTCGCATCCCACTGCTTGGGGTTGTCAGCTGCACCGTCAAGTTGGGCTGCATGTAGGGCCAACCTGACTATGTGGCTGACAACCACATGGAAGTGCATACCACCCGACATAGAGTGCACACACTTAAAGATTTCGACGCTTTGTAGTTCTGATCCGCCGGAATCTGGCAAATCATTCAAAAAAATTGGTAAGTGTGTACCCAGTGTCTGGAGTCATGATAAGTCCTATGACTCCAGATACTATAAGAGACAGAGAAGGGATGTGCATTAATTGATTACAGTTAAACATAAAAAATATGAGGTGACTTAAAGAAAATGAGGAAAAAAGTCCAATTAGACAAGTGAAAAAAAATGTCAAGGGAAGAAGGAAAGGTTAAGAGTGAGGTCTGTGGGGAGTCGGAAGATTGTATGTAGATGGAGTGGAGTGTATGAGATGAATAGTATAAGGATGAGATGAATACAAGACAATACGGTGGGTGTCCAGTTTGTTTGTTTAATTTATTATTATACTGTAGTAGCTTTAAAGTGATGTGTCCTACATAGGGTATGCAGTCGTGATGCCGACGGTCAGAATCCCGGCAAGGGTCTAATGACAGGCGCGCCAGGCATTTTGACCTATGCCGGGAGTCTGCCGCCCGGCATCCCGATCGAAGGTAAGCCGGGCGCGGACAGCCGCGCGTGCGCGTGGGGGGGGGTTGTTTAGGGGCTCCTGGGAGGGTTGGGGTTGGGCACCCCCTGGGGGGAGGTTAGGGTTAGGCACACTCCTGGGAGACTTGGGTTTAGGCAGCGGGGAAGGGGGGGGGGTTAGGGTTAGGCACCCATAAAGGAGGGTTGGGGAGGGGGGGGGTTAGGTTAGTTAGTTACTTACCTTTAGCATAGTCGTGATCTACACTGGTGCCGGGCTTGCAGCGTTGGGATTTGAACCGCCAGACCTACCCATCCCCTACATACATGGAGTACAATATGATTAGTCCTCTAGCAATTCAAAGATATTGTATATACCATGAACATTGTGGTTGGGAAAACAGGCTGATAATTGTTGAAAATTAGTATTCAGAGTCTATCAATGTGAAAACACATTGTATGACAGTAATAGTGTTTTTTTTCATCTTTGTTTCATTGATTCAGCCTGTTCTCTAAGGTATTGAGCACCCATTCTTCTGCATTGGAGCCCTTATTATTTATTTGCCATAAGTTTTGCTGTAAAGTACAGTACTGTATATATTGCCTCTGGCGGTGTGCTGTGCATGCAGAAACCTCCACTGGCGGCCACCTGCACACGGTACTGAACGTTCCATCTGGTGTTACTTGCACATTCTCTCTGAAATATTTTTTTTAAATCGGCAAGAAGTATGCTTCCTACAGACTGGAGTGTTCAGATCCTCCTCTAGTGCCTGATATGTGACAGAAACCTAAATAGGATTTAATGCAAAACATCTGTATTTCTAGCTGCAGGTTGTGTATTCCTACTGTGAGTGTGTGTATATGCATATAAAGATACATATTATTATTATTATTATTTATATATTTTTTTTTTTTCAGCTGCTTTTATTTTTATCACACTTTACCGCATAGCAGCCTATTGCCGCATATAAAATGTAAATAAAGGTGCAAGTTTGTTTTCACAGAGACCTGTACCTGTGCATGGTTAACATTAACAATGTCTTATTTCCTTAAGGACTGCACTGAATTAACATTTGATTGCAGTGTTTACACTACATGGCTTTTCTTGCTGCCAGCAACAAGATGTTGATATCAAGATATGCCATGGGTGTATTTCCCTTAAGATGTGTACAGTGATGTATTTATGTAATAAAACTTGATGCATTTGGCGTTCTGAGAAGTAGTCACTTGTCGGACATTTCTGCGATTCATTTTATTGCGACCCAAACATTTCTCCTCCCTGCATGTATACCATACTCTATAATAAAACAGGTTTAGCTAAATAGTGTGCATATTTAATATAGAATGCAGGAGCTACCAGCATTGTTTAAGGAATCAGAGGAGATGTGCCCCTATTTACATCAATAGAAATATTATTTCAATAAGTTCAGTATCGACAGTGACCTTTTTTTTTTTTTTTATATGGAGTTCTGTTGTACATTGGCCTAGAAAGAAGAATAGTTCCCAGTTTCTGGTAGGTAAATCGAGAACTCTTTCCTATCTCATAGCAGCTAACAATCATGGATCCTCAGTCCTGAAGTCGTCAACATTGGCGTCTAATGTAAAAAGGATTAAAGGTTCTCTAAACCCGAAAATCTACATTTATTTTAGAAAACAAGAAGGTAAAATAACTTGTTAACCTGACATTTCACTGCAACTCTGCTGTTCCGTAGTATTACTTCCCCATTATTAAACAAGGGTAGTACAAAACCATGTATATGGAATGTGTGGTTTTGATTAGTGACCTCAAAAGTGAGTCTTCATGCTTCTATGGGCTTGAGGTATGTCTTGTACTTTGTATCTCTGTATACTCTGTTACTTCAAGTGTTCAGCTGTTAATGTCTAGGACGGGGTTATGTACAATTTGCTTCCCTTTTGTGTGATGTTTTGCAATTGCTTAAAAAGATGTACCCAGCTATTGTAATTACACTGACAGCCAATGAGGAAAAAAAAGAAAGGATGTAAACATCCTGCTCTGATAACATTTCACTTGTTGTCCTGTACACTCAAAAATTGGATTGTGGAAAAAACAAGAATTGAGCTTCTTCTAAACTTGTGTGAGCTAGGTACTGCGGACAGTATGTGGCTATTGCCAAACCACATAAAGAAAGGACTTAAGCTGGCCACACATCTAAAGATTATCTGTCCAACCAGCCAACTAGTTGATTGCATACCTTACCAGATTTTCCTTCCAACCAATCAGCAATTTGCTCCCAAACGCTGGAAAATGGACCAAAACTTTTGTTTGAACTTTGTTTAGATCAAACATTTAACAAACTTGTCTGACGACCATTTTCATCTGTTTTCTGGCATTTAGGAGCAAATTGCTGATCATCAGTTACTCCCATACGTTACTAGATTTTCATTCCAACCAATCAACTAGTTGGCTGGTTGGATGTAAGTTGGTCTAGTGTGTGGCCAGCTTTAGGTGTGATCTACTCTACGTTGCGACGCAATAAAAATAAAGAGTAACAATAATACCTCCAGTTGAGTCTATGTGGACGTTTACATAGATCGGTGCAACAATGCTAGTTCAATAAGATAAAAATCAGGCATGACTTTAGTGCTTCAAAATGTACTGTGCACATTACACTTAGGAAGAATATCGGAACATTAAAAGATGGCTCAATCTTTAGTACAGCAATTCTAGTCAAATCGTATGTGTGTAGGGGGTGCTAAAAGCCAAACGCCAGCGTGTACAGGAGGATAATGTATAGTTGAGCTCTATGACAGCTGTCCCACGGAACTCTGTTAAAAGCTATGGGCAGCTTGCTGCAGAGAAAGTGGATATAATTCTGTTTAATCTGGCTGTCTGCTTCCTGAAGATAGCCCCTCCTCTTTTAATACACACAGAAGCACAGTAAATATGGAATTGTTGTTTTTCTGAGTGTGCTGTACACAGCATTTAAGTTGTCAGACTGTTATCCATATGTTTTATCACATATATATTTTTATCACTCTTTGTGGATGAGCCCTAAGGTAACTGAAAATGCTGGGATAATGCCTCAGAAAGTGGCAGGGTTGAAAGTAAGTCAGTTGAAATTGCTAGCGCTCTGTGTTCATGGGCGGGATGTTCTAAACATCGCGTCTGCAATGCGGTTCATCCTGCCTCTCATCTGGTACATACCGTGGTATGTACTTAAAATATCTAAAAAATCAGCTTTCACGAAAAGAGTACTTTGCGATGCCCCTGGATAGAGGGACTTCCGGTTTTAACACCCAGAAGTCTCTCTGGTGTCCTTCTGCACATGCGCAGAAGGACATGGGTCGCGGGGGTAGATGGGAGGGAACAGATTGGATCCCTCTTAGGGGCAGCGTCCTGGAAAGAAGCCCATAGGCTACTATTGAGTAACGCCACCTAAAGATGGCATTACCCACCGGGATAAAGCACTGTACATACGGAAAATGCATTTTTGGGGGGTTTTACAGTATTTTTCCCTTTAGTACATCCCGCCCCATAACTTGAAATGCGTATATTTGCCATTCTACACATGCTTAGTCAGATAGTTGTCATCCTCATCAGGGCGCACTTACATTGGCCTTTATTTGATTATGTGTCTGTAGTGTATTTACACCCATTTGTCAACACCCCCTATCTGAACTTTGATTACATGAGACGGCCCTGATACTGCTCAGCCACCAGTGGCGATGCGCTTTGAGATGCATATAACTCAGCATCACCTGGATTGGTTCTAGAGACTCTGCAGTGCAAACACAAGTAACATACGATATGCAAAGAGGCGTACATTCAACTCTACACAAGGGCTATGGTATTCCTGTGCCTTAACCACCTCTGGAGTTTCCCAATAGTAGAATTGTACCAGCATATAATTTTGATTATTTAATTAAACAAGGACTTTTTTTTTATACATTTATTTTTATTCTCTAAATGGTAACAAGAGATTATCACAATAGCGTTAGAGGTCTATCTAATTACAATGTATTCAGTATTAAGCACACCTGAATAGCATGGGCAGGTAGGTGTCTGGCATCAGTATCTGTACAGTAATAGCACCAAGTAATTTATGTAGTTTAGTTGCATTAAGCCGCCTGTTCCTCAATTCCTGGCAATGACAAATGAAGATGACACAATTAGGTGACATGGCTAACTTACTGCCAGCCAAACATGGAATCCATTAAATGGTTAATTCATCCACTATGATGAAAATAACATAAAAGTTCCTTCGATGTATCTTGGAAAGCATGGTAAGTGTTTAATATAGTATTGCCATGTGTTATGTAGCAAAGTAATCATTTGTCCAGTTTTCAGTCAAACCAGACTGAGAGGAACTTTGCAATTCATATTCCCAAATGGATAATAAAAGGTAATGGAATTTATTAATAGAAAATTAGCAACATGTTAAATTGTGGAAATTGTTAATAACCTGTTTGTGAGATGGAGTTTTCAGCTTACTTTATTTAAATTTGAGAAGATAGTAGCCTCTACTTCTCCTCTTCTAGGGCCTCTACTTCTCCTCTTCTAGGGCCTCTACTTCTCCTCTTCTAGGGCCTGAATCGGAGGTAGATGGTAATACCGCCGCAGCTTCATCGTTGTACTCAGAGGAACTGAGAATTTGTTAATGTCGCAGCTACTGTAATTTGTACAGAGACGCCCATCCGCTATGTCTCTAATCTGATGCTTGCATACAAAGATGCACCATTGGTTTTGCAGAAAACTACTGAGCAATCCTATGGCTGCTCAGAATGTCCGTCAGAAATAAGCTGTATTGGCCAGTGAAACCGCTTACAAAGGTGACCTGCCCACAAAAACGCCTACGACACCCTCACTGTTACCTCATATAAACACACAATGACTTGCAATCCCTCTTTGTCCGAATACTCACTATGACCACCGTTGTTAAACCATAACGAAACGTGCAGAGCGACTCAGATTCGTTCAGTATAGGGGGGGGTTAATTAACTCTTTCCCAGCGGCTGCTATTCTCTGCAGCCACTGGGTGGGGGGTCCTGCTGTGCTGATCAATCAGCAGTGATTGGCAGCACGGCAGACACTGGGGGAGGGTGCAGACAAGCAGGGAGACCGTAAGGTCCTTCTGAGAGCAGCAGCTGTGGGAAGATTCTCTTCCTGCAGCCGCTCACACTGTTTATCTGACTGTTGGAAGTATTGCGACCAGATCAGATAACGCACAGCCTGGTGTGGCCGGAAATTGCGACCACGCCAGGCAAGTGTTTAAGCCAGCACAGTCTGCTGATTAGATGCCTGGTTGATTTGGCTGTATTCTATTTTTTTGAGGGAAAGAAATGACTTGCTGTTAATGTCCCAGGAAACCTAAATACGCGTGTGATGTGGTGACCTAGTCTTAAACAGCATGGGTCGTTTTAACATTTACTATGAACCTTTTTTATAGACTGGTGCTTCAGTTAAGTGTGCTATTAAATAAAAGGTAACCCACTCGTTAAATGGTAATTGAAATGTGTTGCAGACATTGTTAAGTGGATTGTTTAGGTGTTTGCTTTTGAGTGTTTTTTTAATTGCTACTCCATCACATAAAAAGAATATAAAGGTGATAATTTGTGTCTAGCCTTATTAAATGGCTGTTGTATGTAACCAGAGGTTTCCCCACATCTGCTAACAGCTGAAGAGGGGTGTGTATGTATGTATGTATGTATGTATGTATATATATATATATATATATATATATATATATATATATATATATATAATGTATGTATGTAATTTTACACATACAGCGGGTAAAATAAGTATGGAACACTTCAACATTTTTCTCAGTAAATATATTTGTAATGGGGCTATTGCTGATATTTGGTGAAAATTTCATTACAACAACCCATGCATTCCACACACGCAAAGAAATCAAACCATAGATGTCCATAAATTTAAGTTATGTGTTATAATGTGAAATGACTGAGGGAAAAAAGTATTGAACGCATGGAAAGCCAAGACACCAGCTGAAATCTATCGGTAATTAGAAAGCAATCCTGCCCCTTGTCAGTGCAAATTGATATAAGCTGGTTCAGACCCAACTGTTGGCCTATAAAAAGGTGTCTCATTACCAAGGTGTCACACAAGAAACATCTTATGATGGGTAAAAGCAAAGGGCGCTGACAGAGGCGGCCTCACAAGACCCCCCCCCAGAGAGCGTGCCAACGGCAGTACAGCCAGCGTGTGTATGTCTCTCCCTCTCCCTTCCTGATAAGCAGGGCAGCCGACTTAGCACTGACAGGATCAGCAATCTGCAGAGATGTCAGAACCACCGTCTTGGACGCAGGTTACATCTGTTATGTCCTATCTCTTGGCTGAACTGGAGGCTTCTCGCAGAGAAAGAGAGGCTTATAGGTCAGCTACTGCAGAGGAACCAGCATGGGCGAGATCCCTAGCTGTTTCTATGGAGGGGATTTCCAAAGCCATGGCAATGGCATCCGCTCCGTAGGTCTCTAAAAAGAGATTGTTACCCTCAGTCCTCCATTGGGATGACCCAGAGGAGGAGGAGGATATGCCGGAATTAGAAGAGGGTGAGTATGCCCCAGATTCACCTAAAGAGCATCTGGAGTCTGAGCCTGAACCGGTATCAGAGGGAATAGAAGCATTGATTGCTGCAATATGACAGGTATTGCAAATACAGGAAGAAGACTCAGGTCCTGCAAAACGGTCTTTCTTTCTTAAGAAGAAAGACAAGCTACCGCTTTCCCTATATCGGAAGAGCTGGATTCCCTTCTAACGACAGCTTGGGAACATCCAGATAAAAAGTTTTTCAGATATCCCGGCATTTATTATAATTTTATCCTTTTCCAGCAGATAATAGAAAAGCTTGTGAAACTCCCCCTACAGTTGATCCATCTGTATCACGATTGTCAAAAAAGACTACGCTCCCTGTTCCTGGAGTCACGTCGTTAAAGGACATGTCCGATTGGAGACTGGAGAGTATTCTTAAGTCCATTTACACCGCGGCAGGGGTGATTCTTCGTCCAGCGATAGCTGCAAAACTAACAAGGCTATCAAAATTTGGGCTAAGCAATTGGCGGATGGAATGAAAGATCAGCTGCCAGTGGAGGAACTCATTACACTAGCAGAACATATAGGTGAAGCGGCAGCTTACCTTGGAGAACCGTCTAAGGATGTTTGTTCTATTGCCTCCAGAACTTCAGCTCTGGCAATTTCAGCACGGCTGGCGCTGTGGCTCAAAACTTGGCAGGCTGACGCAGAATCCGAAAAGGCTATGGAAGCCCTCCCTTTCACTGGAAGTGTTCTTTTTGGAGCAGAATTAGGAACGTCCCGTGGTTCCAGAGGTTGTGGTAGAACCGCAGCCACCACAGGCTCGAGTCTACAGGGAGGTTAAGTCCACTAAACCAAGTGCATGACGGGCTTCCCTCTCACCTGTGGGACCCCAGAGTGGGAGCGCGTCTTCGGGACTTCAGCGAGGTCTGGACGGAAACCTGTGCGGATCCGAGTCCGAGATCTAATAATTTGGGGCTACAAGCTCGATTTCCAACTGCAACCCCAACTGCGAATCGTTTCGCAGTTGGGGTTGCAACGATTCCAACTGCGAATCGTTTTTTTTTTACCACAGGTTTGCCAGTTTCCAACGACAGAAGTGTGGTCTTACAGAAAGCAATACACAGGCTTCTGTCTATGAAAGTGGTAATCCAAGTCCCCAGTCATCAGAAGGGAAAAGGATTTAACTCCAGTCTTTTTGTCGTTCCAAAGCCGGACTGCTCTGTCAGACCCATTCTAAACTCAAAGGATCTCGATCCATACTTACAGATTTTCAGGTTCAAGATGGAGTCTCTTCAGTCGGTAATTGCAGGCTTGGAGGAGGGCGAGTTCATGGTATCTCTAGATATCAAGGACGCCTACCTGCGCATTCCCATTTGGCCACCTCACCAGGCTTTCCTGAGATTCGCAGTTCGGGATTCACATCTCCAGTTTCAGGCCTTGCCCTTCGGCTTGTCTTCGGCCCCACGGGTATTCACAAAGGTTATTGCTGTGATGATGAGTTTCCTTCGGAAACAAGGAATCACTATTATTCCGTACCTGGACGACCCACTCCTGAAGGCAAATTTCAAGGATCAACTATTACAGGACGTCACCGTGGCGCACAACCTCCTCATTCGCCATGGATGGATACTGAATTTTCAAAATCGCATCTGCAACCGTCACAGAGATTGCAGTTTCTAGGAATGATCATGGACACAGTGTCTCAACTGGTGTTCCTTCCCCAGGACAAGATAACTTCCATTCAGGAGATGGTGAGGTTGGTCCTTCTACGTCAGCAGGTTTTGGTTCAGTCATGTATCCGACTTCTGGGGAAGAGAGTGGCAGCCTTCGAGGCTGTCCAGTACGGTCGTTTTCACTCCAGACCTTTTCAGCTGGATCTCCTATCTCAATGGTCTGGATCCCACCTGTTTCTTCACAAGAGTCAGGTTACAACCCAAGACTCGGATTTCCCTACTGTGGTGGCTAAACTCAGTTCACCTTGCGGAAGGAAAGAGATTCGGAGAGTGGGATTGGACGCTTCTTACCATGGATGCGAGTCTAAGAGGTTGGGGGCCAGTAATTCTGGAGCATCACTTCCAGTGACGCTGGACAGCACAGGAATCGAGTCTTCCAATCAACATATTGGAGTTAAGAGCAGTTTTCTACACATTACAGACCGCAGCTCACTTTTTGAGGGTCCGAGAAGTCAGGGTCCAGTCCGACAATGCCATAGCAGTGGCATACATAAACAAGGAGGCACCAGAAGTTGTGCGGCCATGAAGGAAGTCAGCCGCATTCTTATCTGGGTTGAAAGCTACGCAAGGTTGATTTCGGCAATCTTCATACCGGGCGTCGAAAATTGGGAGGCATATTACCTCAGTCGTCAGGATGTACATCCAGGAGAATGGGCTCTACATCCACAGGTGTTTCAGCAGCTGGTCCAACGGTGGGGTCTTCCGCAGGTCGACCTCATGGCATCCAGGCAGAACCATCAACTGCCCCTTTTACTGCTCTCGAACAAGGGATCCACAAGCGGTGGCTGTGGATGCACTGTCAACACCATGGCGGATCGAATTCATTTATCTGTTTCCTCCATTTCCCCTTCTCCCTCGAATCCTTCAACGCATCAAGAGGGAACAGGCCAAGGACCTGCTGATAGCTCCGGACTGGCCTCGAAGAGCTTGGTACTCCAACATTTAGCTCCTGTTGGTAGACAATCCGTGGCCCTTACCACTCAGAGAGGATCTGCTCCTTCAGGGTCCTTTAGTCTATCCAAACTTAAAGCAGCTACGTTTGACGGCGTGGTTGTTGAAAGGGCCAGCTTAAGACTTAAAGGGATACCTTCCACTGTGATTCCCACGATGCTTAGAGCCAGGAAGGAAGTTACTTCCAAGCATTACCATCGTATTTTGAAGGCATATGTAGCCTGGTGCGAGTTTTGCCTTCTACGGAGTTCAGTCTTCCCAGATTTCTGCTTTTTCTGCAAGCAGGTCTCTCAGCGGGCCTTCGGTTGGGATCTCTGAAGGTACAAATTTCAGCACTCTGTTTTCTTCCAAAAGAAATTTGGCCTTATTACCGGACGTGCAGACTTTTCTGCAGGGTGTGGTTAGATTGCAACAACCCTTTGTTCCTCCTACAGCTCCAAGGGACTTGGATTTCGTCCTGTCTTTCTTGCAGTCTTCGCTGTTCGAGCCTTTGGAGACGGTGGAATTGAAGTATCTTTCATGGCTGGTAATACTTTTGCTGACTCTAGCTTCCGCCAGGAGGGTGTCAGAGCTGGGAGCTTTATCATGTCGTCCACCATATTTGGTATTTCATGAGGATAGAACTGAGCTACGCACCAGAATGGATTTTCTGCCTAAGGTGGTTTCGGCCTTCCACACCAATCAACCTTTTGTGGTTCCGGTTCTTCCGCAGGATTCGCCTTCTTCTATATCCTTGGATGTGGTTAGAGCTCTTCGCATATATGTAGACAGGACGGCAGCCATTCGCAAGACAGATACTCTTTGTTTTGTATGATGCTGCTCGTCCGAGTTGGCCAGCTTCCAAACAGACACTAGCTCCATGGATTCGTCTGACCATATGACAGGTGTATATGGCCTCGTCTAGAGAACCTCCATCTTCCATTACCGCACATTCCACTTGCTCAGTGGGTGCCTCGTGGGCGGCTGCTCGAGGCGTTTCTATGGAATCTCTATGCCGGACAGCTACTTGGTCGGGCCGGCATACTTTTGTTCGGTTTTACAGATTTGACACCTTTGCGACTTCTGCAGCATGGTCGGTCTGTTTTGCAGGGTTCTCAGCGCTTTCCCACCCGTGATGGGAGCTCTGGGACGTCCCCACTGTCTTGAAGTCCTCCAGTGTCCCCTAGTGGATGAAGGAGAAAACAGGATTTTGGTACTTACCGATAAATCCCTTTCTCCGAATCCACAGGGGACACTGGATGCCCACCCGGCGCTGTTCTTGCTGCCATACCTGTTGTGCCTGTTGGCGACATGTTTGTTTTCTAGGGTGATGTTATGAATGTTAGACAAATTTGTTGTATCTTGTTTCATTCTATTTTACTTTGTTTTCAACTTTCAGTTATGTGTACTTTCGCCTCCTCCTTCTGTCAATCTTTTTTCTCTGCTCCCCTCGGGCACGGTTCTAATACTCGCCTATAGAGGGGTATAGAGGGGAGGAGCTAGTAACACTTCATTTAAATTTAAAGTGCCAGCTCCACTCAGCACTGTCTATACCCCACTGTCTTGAAGTCCTCCAGTGTCCCCTGTGGAATCGGAGAAAGGGATTTATCGGTAAGTACCAAAATCCTGTTATATCTATAACAGTGCTGAGTCAAATATTGTATTTTTCTTCCATATATTTGTGCACATGAAAAATCAATAAATTTAATAATTTCAGACTTGTAGATTTTTAACACTGCTTCAACAAGTACAATAACTGGTAAATTGTAAGCCTCTCACACAATGAAAATAAACATCTACCCCCACTTTGCTAATATACACATGTAACCCCCACTTTCATTTCATTCCTTTCTACCCATCTTCCCCTCCGTGCTTTGTTGTGACTCGGAGTTAAAATGTAATGTTATACCTGTTTATACCCGATATATTTGATATTTATTGAACTGATTTCAAATGTTGTTTGTCTGATCTCTGCTTGCTTGGGCTACCTCTGGTTGCTCCTGTTTTCTTAAGGTACACGGGACGATTTTTAACACGATTTTGGCAGTTTCTACAGGTTGGACAAACCAATCGTTTGAAAATAGTTGTATTTTGAGTCTTCTGCGACCCCCGATGCGCGTCCCCGCCGTTGTCTAGTTGGATCGCAGATCAAATGGTTTTGCAGAGAGATCCCAACCGATCGTGTATAATATGACACACTTCTATGCATCTAGTCCTATGATCGTAAGGATCAATCTTACACCATTCGACCACATCTTATGAAAAATTTCAAGGGAAGAATTTCAAGGGCAATCGTCCAACTCATCTTACCAACTTTGAATCTTACCGTGTATGGGGGCCTTTACTGTAGTGTTGTTTGCCTTATGACCAAATAAACCTTAGTGTTGAATGTCTCTGTGGTAGGGAATATAGATTGTAAGCTCCAGTGTGGCAGAGACCGATGTGTGTATTCAGTAAAATAATACTTAATATGTAGCATTGTTTTGCTGTTCTTGTTGACCAGATAAACGAAAGAATTATATATAAAAAAAAATGCACGTATGACTTCTCTACTCCATAATTTACAAATGAGTCTCCTCCCACATCTTTGATTGTTTCTTGACGGGATTTGATATAGTTAGAAAAGCGGAGACTGAGTTGCTGTGATATCTCTAACCCTGCTTTGTTGTGTTGGTCACTCGTTACTGCTAAGCACATCTACAAAATTTGCTTCCATTGTGCCTGCTCTGAGACGCACCTTCCTCTGAACATGGCAGCCTGCTGCAGGGGAATGATTGAGAGCAACCAGTCATTATTTTGGTTTAGTACAGTCACTCCTGGTCGCTAGGTCCTGTGAGCTTCTGCTATCGCCGAGGTGTCTTTCACCCAAAAATGCACCTTAGTTGCTGTGTGAAACAATGAAGACGCACCAGGAGACTGCACTGATTGACTGCACTTTTATATCTGTGTGCAACTGAGTCTGTAAATTAAGCACAACAGAACTTGCTGTGAAAAACAGCAGCCGCTGCATAGTAGCTCGTCGTATAGAGATTCAGACTCCGTTGCATATCAAATTAATCAGTGCAGCTTCCTGGTGCGTCTTGGTCACATCACACTGAGACTAAGACTCTTTTTCAGGCAGAAAATATGTAAAAAAAAAAAAAAGCTGCTTGTTGCAAGCAGAATCGCACAGGTTCTTGCACACCAAGAAGGGCTGTTTGGCATGACTGCAGCAACAGTGTATGAGAACACATCTGTACATACACCAAATTAAAATTAAA